>JAZGLO010003641.1:0-177500 GCA_036873155.1 Biomphalaria sudanica
TAAGGGAACTCTGGGGTTGAGTTCTTTACTACATACATATGGCTCGATAATCTAGGGTATGATTCTCACATGCAGACCTTAACATGTGTAAATATTACAAAGTATCACTCAACGAAGGAGTATAAAATAAGTATTTATTTACAGCCAACAGCACGTACACATATAGTATTGAATGTGTAATCATCAATAACTGACATACTAAAATGTGCCCCAACTGACATACTACAGGGCGCTTAGACTAGATTCATTGAACAAAAGGCTATCAGTGCCATACATAATATTACCCACAAATAGTCAGTTCACAATGAATAGTAATACATGTTATAACATCTCCTTACGCTTGGCATAAAACTGGTAAACAAAAAACAAGCACCCTACTCAGACCAGGTCAGCTCTCTATCTACTAGACTGACCGCTAGAAACCTTATTGTCCCCCTTGAAAATCCCGTGATAAAAACAATTCACACACCAACCAACAAAATAAACAAAACACACACACAATCTCACATCTTACACACCCCCGCTCTTGACATCTCCCCCTTACTTCCCCCCTAGATGTTCCCTGAAAATCTAAGTATATATTATGTACATTGAAAAAAAAAATTATTAATGAAATTGATTGTTGAAGTTACAATATGGTTAAAAAAAATACTACTTAAAATTACACAGTACATCTTACTGTGTTTACACTAGTAATTTGTTTAAATGAGTTTAAGTATGAAATAATGAATACTTAGTTTCCATTCATCAACGTCAATAATATACATGAATTATCTTTCCATTACCAAACAAAACAAGTTCATCAATAATAATGCATATGAAATAATTAAAACTGATAATATAACTAAACTAATCTTCATCTGTTCCACTAGTCCAGTTCCTTCTCTTGTGACTTCAGGTTATAATGTACTGTTTATTGTTTGTAAATATAGAGCTTAAGACTTAACTTCCGATGCTTCTCAATACTGGATGAGACGACGCGTCTTGTGCAAAGTACAATTAAAACACAAAGAGATGAACAGTTCAGTCCATGTCATTTAGCAATAATAATAATAGTAGTAGTAGTAATAGTAACTTCTCTGTCGAGACGATCAAAGTTGAAAAAGTTGAACGTACCTACTGGATTGCTGAGACGTGCACTGTCTGAAAACGTTACAATACCAGGTATGCTTCTGACAGAGACAATTATATGAGTTTCAAACTGTCAGCCTAGACAATGGGTCAGCCCAAAAGTTGTCTGTACCTTTTATGTGCTGAATTTCAAAGTCAAAGTCCATAAGCTATAATATCCATCTAGCAATACGAGCATTTGTGGTTGCAGACTTGAGATACTTGAGATTCAGGTGATCAGTCCAAACAATGAACTTACGTGAATATAAGAAGTGTTCAAACTTCTTAATCCCCCATGTTAATGCTAACAAACTCCCGCTCCATTATGCTATATTTACATTCACGTGGGAGTAATTTTCTGCTGAGAAAAACGGACAGGATGCAATTTGTTTCCCACGTACTGTAGAGCAGCAACTGCAACAGCCTTGTCCGAAGCATCACACTGTAGATAAAAACATTTATCTGGATCAGGCAACATTAAAATGGGGTGAGAAGTCAAGTATCTTTGTATACGCTCCAAAGCAACCTCCCCCTCCACAGTCTTAGCAACTTTAGAAGGGTGTGCCCTTTTTTAAGAATTTCAGTAAAGGGAGACAACAAGTTTGAAAAGTTTGGAATGAAGGAGCGATAATAATTGAGCAGACCTAATAATGATCGGGTTTTCTTCTTTGATTTAGGGTATCTGAGCTGCAGAATCTTACTGACATTAGAATTTTCAGGCTGAAGAAAGCCTTGGCCAATCTTATGGCCTAGGAATATAATAGTTTGGAACCCAATAAATAACTTGTTAGGCTTAACGGTAATATTGAATTCTCCTAACCTCTCAAGCACCTGTCTCAACGAGAACATGTGTCCTCTGCCAATCAGTGTTGTACACACAGAGATCAACAAAATAACAAACTACTTGTTCTAAACCTTTTAGCACTCGACGCATTGTTCTGTTAAAGAAACTAGGACTGTTTTTTAAACCAAATGGAAGATATTTGAATTGATAGTGTGCATTAGGTACTTTGAATGGCACCTGCCAGTAACCTTTCGTTAGGTCTAATTTACTAAAATATTTGGCTTTCCTTAGTGTAATAAATAGTTCCTCTTGATCTGGTTTGACTTCTGCATCAAATTTTGTTATAGAATTTAATTGCCTATAATCAACAACTGGTCTCAAAGTTCCATCTTTCTTTTTGATTAAGATCGTAGGAGATGCATAAGGCGATTCACTCTCTATAATAATATCCATGTTAATCATCGACTCAATTTCTTCTTGTAGCCTTTGTCTCATCGCCATTGGTACATTATAAGGTTTTAAATTGACGGGCTTATCCGATGTTACAATTATTTTAAAGGGCTCCACTTTCGCTTTTCCTGGTACATCTGATATTACGTGTGCAAAGTCTTCAAGGAGTTTTTCAACTTCATTTTTCTGAGTTTGGTTTAAGTCTTTATTAATGGTTATTGCCCTTTGGTATATTTCTCCATTTCCATGGATCATTTCCGGTAGTTTGAATTCTTCTATTTCATTATCAATGATTTGCCCTGTTTCATCATGGTCATATTCATCAAAGACTCCAATAAATGCAGCAGGCAAAATTGTTACTCTTACAGCTACTGTTGGCAACATTGGTACTTGTTACTTTAACTGGGGTGTAATATTTGATTAATCTGTTTACATGAAATATCTTTGATTTGTTTCCTTTCTTTACTATGTAATTTAAGTCTGATAACCTCTTTTCTATCTTGTACGTGCCTTCCCAATATAATTTGAGCTAATCTCCCTTTTTTTGACTTCAACACTAATATCATTTCTCATGTAGCAAAACTTTTTTTACAGTGTTTCTATCATATAGTCGTTTTTGTTCTTGCCTCGCTGTGTCTTCATTATCACATGCAATCTTAGCTGTGCTTTGTAGTCTTTCTTTTAATTCCTCTAAATATTCAAATAAGTTAGTATAATTAGTGTCAACTTTTTCTTTGGTCATAAGTTTCTTATAAGGTGCCAAAGTTTCATCTTCTTTTTGTTCCTTCTCTAGACTCCCTTCTAGAATTGTTTCTATGATCGGAGTCTTTACTTGAGTTTCTTCTATAGTGGTGCCAGAGTTTCATCTTCTTTTTGTTCCTTCTCTAGACTCCCTTCTAGAATTGTACCTATGATCGGAGTCTTTACTTGAGTTTCTTCCATAGTGGTGCCAGAGTTTCATCTTCTTTTTGTTCCTTCTCTAGACCTCCCTTCTAGAATTGTTTCAATGATCGGAGTCTTTACTTGAGTTTCTTCCATAGTGGTGCCAGAGTTTCATCTTCTTTTTGTTCCTTCTCTAGACTCCCTTCTAGAATTGTTTCTATGATCGGAGTCTTTACTTGAGTTTCTTCCCTTTCTTTGTCCTTCATTCCTCTCGTCTATACGGCTGACACAAACAGACCTTTCACATTTCCTATTAAAACATCAGCGACCGGCTCAGGAAATAGCACAACGATGAATTCTCCTTTAAGGTATGGTGTGTCAAGCATTGCCTTTGCGGTTTTGTATCTAAATACTTGCCCGTCTGCTAAGCACAAGGAGCATATCTCTGGCAAAATATCTTCTTCATTGACAAGTGCCTCTCTTACGGCGATAACGCTACAGCCGCTATCTCTCAGGATCGACGCCTTTCTTCCATTCAGCTTTTCTTCTTCTATATTTAGTGATCCAATGGACTTGTCGTTCATAATGAAGTTAGCCACACTTTCTGGATTGTGGTAAATTAGATTGCAAGTCCCTTGTCTTTCAGGCAGTTGCACCACGGCACATTCGGCTTGATTGGAGTAGTTCCTTCTTGTATTATTCCTATACCTTCCTTGGTAATTCTGGTACACTCCATTTCCATAGTTGTTTCTTCTGTTGTTAACTTGGTTGTTAAATGTGTAATTTGGCCTATTCCATCTCCCTCTTGCTCTGTTGTACGAATTATTATATCGAGGTCTGTTGAAATTTCTTCTGGGCTCATTGTATTCAATGTTTGGCCTGATATAGTTTGCTCTGCTAGGACTGGTTTGGTAGTGGTAATTTTGCCTATTCAAATTTCTTCTGTCAATCACTGCGCTGGCCTAATAAATTCTCGATTTCTTGAAAATGCCTTTACTCGAGAAGATTATCCTTCTGTTCTCCAACAAATCAAACTAGCTTTTCCAACGACTCGGGTTCTTTATCTAGGATCTCTTCTCTTACCCCCTCGTTTAGGGCACTAAGTATAGAGTCTTTCAATATTAACTCCTCCAGCTGATCAAAGTTCCGTTCTATTTTCGCTGCCTCGCACCACTGCCGAAAATTCTTTTGTAATGCCACAAAAATTCTCTTGGGCCATCTTCAATTGGGACAGTCTCATGCCATCTTCAATTGGGACAGTCTCATGCCATCTTCAATTGGGACAGTCTCATGCCATCTTCAATTGGGACAGTCTCATGCCATCTTCAATTGGGACAGTCTCATGCCATCTTCAATTGGGGACAGTCTCATGCCATCTTCAATTGGGACAGTCTCATGCCATCATTTTCTGCAGGCTTCCTCCGTCATTCCCACATAGTCTAAGAGCTCTTTATTTATCTTGTCCTAGTCAGTGCAGTCTCCACTAATCTTCTCTGGGTCAGGAATTGCCTTAGTTTAGGTGTTATTTTCTCCTGCAACTGTGCCACCCAGTCTTCTTTTAATACCTTATCTCTCTTAGCTGCCATTTCAAACATGTTGAGGTAACAGGGTAGATCTTCGGTTGTCTTGGCAGGGAAACCTTTGCTCAGTCTTGGTCTCTAGGCCGTGACTCCGGTAGTTGCGCCTTGGCGTTTTATTTCTTTTTACTGGGCAATTAGTAAATCCAAGCTTCTTCATTTCTCTTTCGTGTTCCCTTTCTTTCTCTTTCAACCTGTCTCTCTTTCTCTTTTTCCTCCAATTCCAGTTCCTTTAATCTTACCATCTGTTGCAGTTTTGGACATTTCTCTTTCTTCCGCCCTCTCCAACCTTTCTCTTCTTTGTCTCTCTGCCTCACTTTCTTTGTCTATGTTTTACTTTCTAAATCTTTATAATACACAGCACTCAGTACGTTTGCTACACTAAGTTTACAGAAAATTTTAAAATAACAGTCCTACTATTTCTTTTACCTTAAATTACTACCTTAAATTACTACCTTAAGAATAATTATAGTGCTCTATTATACATACAATAAGAAAATAAAATCAATCCTAATTTTGCAGAATATTTTTAGTTATACAATAGTTAGGACAGTAAATGATCAAGACAGAAAAATACAAATTGAAATAATGATCAGATTATTAGATTCAGATAGGAAGTTAGAATACTTTGATTTAAAGACTCTTGCTTTTATAGCAAAAATTGGCAACGATAAAATCAGAATGAAATGACTGAAGCCTAAAAATTGAGAGGCTAGTATGACAGCAAAGAAAAAAAAAGGCAGGAAAATATATGATAGTCAAATTGAAACAAATTATAATAGAGGCACAGAAAGTAGAGGCTTAGAAAGTAGAGGCTAGAAAGTAGAGGCTAGAAAGTAGAGGCTAGAAAGTAGAGGGTTCAGTTACACGAGAGGTAACACAAATCACTTAACTTCCACTCCCTGCACGTGACCCAACCTGTCCTCGTGATGCAACTTCGGGCTGTCGCTGTCCTCTCTGTACTGGTACTTCAAACCACCCGCCGTTCCTCAGGGCCAAATCAACGGTCATAACACATGAAGACAAATGTTTTAAAATAGAATGAGTGTCAAATTAACAACAATATAACATGTAGAACAATATTTGTAAGTTTAAGTACATCAATAACAATTTATAACTGCTCTACTTATAAAATTTCTGCGACGAGAGGTCCTGGTTTTCTTTCACAAGAGCCCCCAAATGTAAGGGAACTCTGGGGTTGAGTTTCTTTACTACATACATATGGCTCGATGATCTAGGGTATGATTCTCACATGCAGACCTTAACATGTGTAAATATTACAAAGTATCACTCAACGAAGGAGTATAAAATAAGTATTTATTTACAGCCAACAGCACGTACACATATAATATTGAATGCGTAATCATCAATAACTGACATACTAAAATGTGCCCAACTGACATACTACAGGGCGCTTAGACTAATTCATTGAACAAAAGGCTATCAGTGCCATACATAATATTACCCACAAATAGTCAGTTCACAATGAATAGTAATACATGTTATAACATCTCCTTACGCTTGGCATAAAACTGGTAAACAAAAAACAAGCACCCTACTCAGACCAGGTCAGCTCTCTATCTACTAGACTGACCGCTAGAAACCTTATTGTCCCCCTTGAAAATCCCGTGATAAAAACAATTCACACACCAACCAACAAAATAAACAAAACACACACACAATCTCACATCTTACACACCCCGCTCTTGACATCTCCCCCTTACTTCCCCCCTAGATGTTCCCTGAAAATCTAAGTATATATTATGTACATTGAAAAAAAAATTATTAATGAAATTGATTGTTGAAGTACAATATGGTTAAAAAAAATACTACTTAAAATTACACAGTACATCTGTGTTACACTAGTAATTTGTTTAAATGAGTTTAAGTATGAAATAATGAATACTTAGTTTCCATTCATCAACGTCAATAATATACATGAATTATCTTTCCATTACCAAACAAAACAAGTTCATCAATAATAATGCATATGAAATAATTAAACTGATAATATAACTAAACTAATCTTCATCTGTTCCACTAGTCCAGTTCCTTCTCTTGTGACTTCAGGTTATAATGTACTGTTTATTGTTTGTAAATATAGAGCTTAAGACTTAACTTCCGATGCTTCTCAATACTGGATGAGACGACGCGTCTTGTGCAAAGTACAATTAAAACACAAAGAGATGAACAGTTCAGTCCATGTCATTTAGCAAATAATAATAATAGTAGTAGTAGTAATAGTAACTTCTCTGTCGAGACGATCAAAGTTGAAAAAGTTGAACGTACCTACTGGATTGCTGAGACGTGCACTGTCTGAAAACGTTACAATACCAGGTATGCTTCTGACAGAGACAATTATATGAGTTCAAACTGTCAGCCTAGACAATGGGTCAGCCCCAAAAGTTGTCTGTACCTTTTATGTGCTGAATTTCAAAGTCAAAGTCCATAAGCTATAATATCCATCTAGCAATACGAGCATTTGTGGTTGCAGACTTGAGATACTTGAGATTCAGGTGATCAGTCCAAACAATGAACTTACGTGAATATAAGAAGTGTTCAAACTTCTTAATCCCCCATGTTAATGCTAACAACTCCCGCTCCATTATGCTATATTTACATTCACGTGGGAGTAATTTTCTGCTGAGAAAACGGACAGGATGCAATTTGTTTCCCACGTACTGTAGAGCAGCAACTGCAACAGCCTTGTCCGAAGCATCACACTGTAGATAAAAACATTTATCTGGATCAGGCAACATTAAAATGGGGTGAGAAGTCAAGTATCTTTGTATACGCTCCAAAGCAACCTCCCCCTCCACAGTCTTAGCAACTTTAGAAGGGTGTGCCCTTTTTTAAGAATTTCAGTAAAGGGAGACAACAAGTTTGAAAAGTTTGGAATGAAGGAGCGATAATAATTGAGCAGACCTAATAATGATCGGGTTTTCTTCTTTGATTTAGGGTATCTGAGCTGCAGAATCTTACTGACATTAGAATTTTCAGGCTGAAGAAAGCCTTGGCCAATCTTATGGCCTAGGAATATAATAGTTTGGAACCCAATAAATAACTTGTTAGGCTTAACGGTAATATTGAATTCTCCTAACCCTCTCAAGCACCTGTCTCAACGAGAACATGTGTCTCTGCCATCAGTGTTGTACACACAGAGATCAACAAAATAACAAACTACTTGTTCTAAACCTTTTAGCACTCGACGCATTGTTCTGTTAAAGAAACTAGGACTGTTTTTTAAACCAAATGGAAGATATTTGAATTGATAGTGTGCATTAGGTACTTTGAATGGCACCTGCCAGTAACCTTTCGTTAGGTCTAATTTACTAAAATATTTGGCTTTCCTTAGTGTAATAAATAGTTCCTCTTGATCTGGTTTGACTTCTGCATCAAATTTTGTTATAGAATTTAATTGCCTATAATCAACAACTGGTCTCAAAGTTCCATCTTTCTTTTTGATTAAGATCGTAGGAGATGCATAAGGCGATTCCACTCTCTATAATAATATCCATGTTAATCATCGACTCAATTTCTTCTTGTAGCCTTTGTCTCATCGCCATTGGTACATTATAAGGTTTTAAATTGACGGGCTTATCCGATGTTACAATTATTTTAAAGGGCTCCACTTTCGCTTTTCCTGGTACATCTGATATTACGCGTGCAAAGTCTTCAAGGAGTTTTTCAACTTCATTTTTCTGAGTTTGGTTTAAGTCTTTATTAATGGTTATTGCCCTTTGGTATATTTCTCCATTTCCATGGATCATTTCCGGTAGTTTGAATTCTTCTATTTCATTATCAATGATTTGCCCTGTTTCATCATGGTCATATTCATCAAAGACTCCAATAAATGCAGCAGGCAAAATGTTACTCTTACAGCTACTGTTGGCAACATTGTTACTTGTTACTTTAACTGGGGGTGTAATATTTGATTAATCTGTTTACATGAAATATCTTTGATTTGTTTCCTTCTTTACTATGTAATTTAAGTCTGATAACCTCTTTTCTATCTTGTACGTGCCTTCCCAATATAATTTGAGCTAATCTCCCTTTTTTGACTTCAACACTAATATCATTTCTCATGTAGCAAAACTTTTTTTACAGTGTTTCTATCATATAGTCGTTTTTGTTCTTGCCTCGCTGTGTCTTCATTATCACATGCAATCTTAGCTGTGCTTTGTAGTCTTTCTTTTAATTCCTCTAAATATTCAAATAAGTTAGTATAATTAGTGTCAACTTTTTCTTTGGTCATAAGTTTCTTATAAGGTGCCAAAGTTTCATCTTCTTTTTGTTCCTTCTCTAGACTCCCTTCTAGAATTGTTTTCTATGATCGGAGTCTTTACTTGAGTTTCTTCTATAGTGGTGCCAGAGTTTCATCTTCTTTTTGTTCCTTCTCTAGACTCCCTTCTAGAATTGTACCTATGATCGGAGTCTTTACTTGAGTTTCTTCCATAGTGGTGCCAGAGTTTCATCTTCTTTTTGTTCCTTCTCTAGACTCCCTTCTAGAATTGTTTCAATGATCGGAGTCTTTACTTGAGTTTCTTCCATAGTGGTGCCAGAGTTTCATCTTCTTTTTGTTCCTTCTCTAGACTCCCTTCTAGAATTGTTTCTATGATCGGAGTCTTTACTTGAGTTTCTTCCCTTTCTTTGTCCTTCATTCCTCTCGTCTATACGGCTGACACAAACAGACCTTTCACATTTCCCTATAAAACATCAGCGACCGGCTCAGGAAATAGCACAACGATGAATTCTCCTTTAAGGTATGGTGTGTCAAGCATTGCCTTTGCGGTTTTGTATCTAAATACTTGCCCGTCTGCTAAGCACAAGGAGCATATCTCTGGCAAAATATCTTCTTCATTGACAAGTGCCTCTCTTACGGCGATAACGCTACAGCCGCTATCTCTCAGGATCGACGCCTTTCTTCCATTCAGCTTTTCTTCTTCTATATTTAGTGATCCAATGGACTTGTCGTTCATAATGAAGTTAGCCACACTTTCTGGATTGTGGTAAATTAGATTGCAAGTCCCTTGTCTTTCAGGCAGTTGCACCACGGCACATTCGGCTTGATTGGAGTAGTTCCTTCTTGTATTATTCCTATACCTTCCTTGGTAATTCTGGTACACTCCATTTCCATAGTTGTTTCTTCTGTTGTTAACTTGGTTGTTAAATGTGTAATTTGGCCTATTCCATCTCCCTCTTGCTCTGTTGTACGAATTATTATATCGAGGTCTGTTGAAATTTCTTCTGGGCTCATTGTATTCAATGTTTGGCCTGATATAGTTTGCTCTGCTAGGACTGGTTTGGTAGTGGTAATTTTGCCTATTCAAATTTCTTCTGTCAATCACTGGCGCTGGCCTAATAAATTCTCGATTTCTTGAAAATGCCTTTACTCGAGAAGATTATCCTTCTGTTCTCCAACAAATCAACTAGCTTTTCCAACGACTCGGGTTCTTTATCTAGGATCTCTTCTCTTACCCCCTCGTTTAGGGCACTAAGTATAGAGTCTTTCAATATTAACTCCTCCAGCTGATCAAAGTTCCGTTCTATTTTCGCTGCCTCGCACCACTGTCGAAAATTCTTTTGTAATGCCACAAAAAATTCTCTTGGGCCATCTTCAATTGGGACAGTCTCATGCCATCTTCAATTGGGACAGTCTCATGCCATCTTCAATTGGGACAGTCTCATGCCATCTTCAATTGGGACAGGTCCTCATGCCATCTTCAATTGGGACAGTCTCATGCCATCTTCAATGGGACAGTCTCATGCCATCTTCAATTGGGACAGTCTCATGCCATCATTTTCTGCAGGCTTCCTCCGTCATTCCCACATAGTCTAAGAGCTCTTTATTTATCTTGTCCTAGTCAGTGCAGTCTCCACTAATCTTCTCTGGGTCAGGAATTGCCTTAGTTTAGGTGTTATTTTCTCCTGCAACTGTGCCACCCCAGTCTTCTTTTAATACCTTATCTCTCTTAGCTGCCATTTCAAACATGTTGAGGTAACAGGGTAGATCTTCGGTTGTCTTGGCAGGGAAACCTTTGCTCAGTCTTGGTCTCTAGGCCGTGACTCCGGTAGTTGCGCTTGGCGTTTTATTTCTTTTTACTGGGCAATTAGTAAATCCAAGCTTCTTCATTTCTCTTTCGTGTTCCCTTTCTTTCTCTTTCAACCTGTCTCTCTTTCTCTTTTTCCTCCAATTCCAGTTCCTTTAATCTTACCATCTGTTGCAGTTTGGACATTTCTCTTTCTTCCGCCCTCTCCAACCTTTCTCTTCTTTGTCTCTCTGCCTCACTTTCTTTGTCTATGTTTTACTTTCTAAATCTTTATAATACACAGCACTCAGTACGTTTGCTACACTAAGTTTACAGAAAATTTTAAAATAACAGTCCTACTATTTCTTTTACCTTAAATTACTACCTTAAATTACTACCTTAAGAATAATTATAGTGCTCTATTATACATACAATAAGAAAATAAAATCAATCCTAATTTTGCAGAATATTTTTAGTTATACAATAGTTAGGACAGTAAATGATCAAGACAGAAAAATACAAATTGAAATAATGATCAGATTATTAGATTCAGATAGGAAGTTAGAATACTTGATTTAAAGACTCTTGCTTTTATAGCAAAAATTGGCAACGATAAAATCAGAATGAAATGACTGAAGCCTAAAAATTGAGAGGCTAGTATGACAGCAAAGAAAAAAAAAGGCAGGAAAATATATGATAGTCAAATTGAAACAAATTATAATAGAGGCAAGAAAGTAGAGGCTAGAAAGTAGAGGCTAGAAAGTAGAGGCTAGAAAGTAGAGGCTAGAAAGTAGAGGGTTCAGTTACACGAGAGGTAACACAAATCACTTAACTTCCACTCCCTGCACGTGACCCAACCTGTCCTCGTGATGCAACTTCGGGCTGTCGCTGTCCTCTCTGTACTGGTACTTCAAACCACCCGCCGTTCCTCAGGCCAAATCAACGGTCATAACACATGAAGACAAATGTTTTAAAATAGAATGAGTGTCAAATTAACAACAATATAACATGTAGAACAATATTTGTAAGTTTAAGTACATCAATAACAATTTATAACTGCTCTACTTATAAAATTTCTGCGACGAGAGGTCCTGGTTTTCTTTCACAAGAGCCCACAGCCAACAGCAAGTACACATATAATATTGAATGCGTAATCATCAATAACTGACATACTAAAATGTGCCCAACTGACATACTACAGGGCGCTTAGACTAGATTCATTGAACAAAAGGCTATCAATGCCATACATAATATTACCCACAAATAGTCAGTTCACGTACATAACAATGAATAGAAATATAAGTTATAACATCTCCTTACGCTAGGCATAAAACTGGTAAACAAAAAACAAGCACCCTACTCAGACCAGGTCAGCTCTCCATCTACTAGACTGACCGCTAGAAACCTTATTGTCCCCCCTTGAAAATCCCGTGATAAAAACAATTCACACACCAACCAACAAAATAAACAAAACACACACACAATCTCACATCTTACACACACACCCCGCTCTTGACAGTGTGTGTTTACTAAAGAGCATCACTTTAATTTGCCTCCGAGTATTTAGAAGAATATTTAAATAAAATATAAATGAAATAAGACCTTGCAATATTTCGGGGAAGATGAGGGTAGGGAGTTGACACCTAGGCTATAGGTCACGGAGGTTACTGTAGAGCTCTTCTGTGTCTATGTTCCAAGGTCACTAGAGTAGGACAGCACAACGATCAACCGCATTCAGTTCCGAAACGCATGTCAGGTACCTTTTTAAGTTGGGTGGACTCATCGGCGTCCTAAACATCTTAAGTTAAAAAACTCTCTATTTTCACCGAGATTCGAACTTGAGAACCCTTAGTAAGGAAGCTAAGCGCTTTACCACTCGACCACCAATAGTATATAATAGTCTAAGATATTACACAATGTTATGACAAAATCTTTGAAAAAATGTCAAAAGTTTGTCAATACTGGAACACGAACACTGTAAGAACCATGGGAGAAAGAGAAAGAGAGAGAGAAAGAGAGAGAGAGAACAGGGAACAGTTTTAGCTCTTTCTCTCCTAATTGACGATACCATCGTTGATTTGACCTCATTAAATTAAAATAATGTTTAATTTTTTAAACTTTACTGTGTTCTATAAAAAGAGCATGCATTCCCCTTTAAGTCTAGACCAAATAAAATATTTTCTGATAACAAACGAAAAAGTTATTCAAGCTTAATTATAACAGGGTCGTGAAATAGTAATGCGCAAAAATGAAGAATTCCATCAGAATGTGAAAAAATAATTACGGAGAGAAAGAGTTAAAGGATGGATTACATTGATCTATACCAAAAGTAATTGATTTTTTGATGATTGCCTCATTCAATACTTCTCTATTAAATAGCAAAATCCATGTGGGTGTGTTTGTAGGCCATGTCCCGCTATGTTCTTAAAAGTAATATTTTGCACCATCTATCTAGACTTATAAGAGTGCCAACCACGCAAACGAGCCGTCAGTGTCCTCCAGTCAGGCAGTCAAGAGATCAACTCAGCACGACATCCCATCCAGTGCGTTTGTCACCCGAGACATCGTAATTGTGACTGGAATGTGAGAAAAAGACGCTCCTGTAAATCTCAGCAAACATCAAAGGGAGGCGAGACTATCCAATATTTATTTTGAAAATAAGATCTATATATTTTTAATTCTATGGCGTTAAAGTCTTCCCCCCCCCACACCTTTTTTTTTTCTTAATCGTATTCCCTTTACCCAAACATACAAACACATAACCTGCACACACACACATTAAAAATATGAAAAGCAATTTTTTTTTTGTCCAAACAAGCGTAAAAAAAAAATCTGGCCCAAGAAGAGATCCAAGAAATGGCGTTAAAAGAATGAAGTCTCTCCGCGTCTTGAAAACATCCGTGTGAAAGGAAGCAAGGTGTCATGTCAAAACACTCTAATCCTTTATTTATGGAGGCTTGTAGTGTACTTAGTTCAAATTAACGCGACCCTTTGAAATCCAACGACATCTAACGTGAGTTGAGTTGCAAACTAGTTGGGATCTAGGGGTCATGGTAATAGATCTGGTTGTACATATGATGTGAGATACCAGAATCGATTCGATTCCGACCTTTATCATTCAGAGAACTTCTTTTTGTTGTTACTTTCTAGCGCTCTTTATCCTATTCACTCTCTCTCACTCTCTTTCACTCTTCTTTCTCTCTCACTCTCTCCTTATCTTTCAATTTTCCTCTCTCTCTCTCACTCTTTCTCTCTTTCTTTATCTTTATCTCCATTTCTCTCCCTCTCATTCTTTCTCCCTCTCTCTCACACACACACTTTCTCTCTTTCACTCTTTCTTTCTCTCTCTTTCTCTCTTTCTCTCTCTCAACTTTATAAATAAATCAATCACTAACTATTCTGTCCCGCATCTTGTTTCCCATAGAATCTCTTGTATTCAACTGAACACAGTGATTTTAACTGAGAATGCCTTCGATTCCGAAGATGAAAGATGAGTGCAGTGTTTCCCATGACTAGGCAAGCCCAGTTTCGTCCTGCATTACAGCTATATATTTTCTAAGTGTCACAAAACACAGTCCTACTTTGGTGTTAGCATATACGCTTTATACTTCTTGCAGAAGGAATTGATCCGTACGCTTTAAAAAAAAAACAGCTTTACCCTATATGTTGGTTCTCGTTTCCTTAAAGTCTGAAACCTCTTGAGAATAACTTGAGAATGACATACTGCATTGAATGGTTCCCTATGTTGTAAGTTGACTTCATATGCTAGTTATTACTATGTATTTCATTGTTTAGGAAATAAATAAGCGTTTCGCTTTTGTGTTATAAAAATGAACAGCATAATTACCTCTGCCTAGAGTCTATGGTCCATATAGACTACCCCATTTATTAGTAGTATTATTAATATAAGCCTAAATTGTTCTAAAAATGGGGCATTGTTTTAATATCGCCTTACATGTTTAATTTTTTTAAAATTATGATTCATTTTCCATACATTTGTTTTTTTTACAGTACATCTATTCAAGTCACTCCTTCGTGGAGCCTGGGTGGATGCGATTCTCAAATACTGCTCTTACAATTTTCCTATAAATTTAACAGTTGATATATTTCGCTGAGAAGAGAAAGGAATTACTAGCTCGTTGGCACTTGATATATAGGACTATCGCTGAGTAGAGAAGGAATTACTAGTTCGTTGGCCACATGAGGAAAACTCTGGTTTCGACGTTATAATTTTTCAGAGTAAAAAATAAATAAATTTAAATTTGGCTAGAAACTAAATCTAGGTCTAGATTAAACATTGGTTTCGAATGACCTTTTGCGTTCTTGAAAGGACTATCGGGTTCGGAAATTTCCGAATGTAAGGTACTATTGATTCAAGAGCAAAAAAAATTAATGTTCAGGAAAATTAGTAGGCAACGTCTTCGAAGTCTAGGTGGAACTTTTAAAATATTTGTACGTAAATCTAATATAGGTAACATCTAGATCTAGAATTGTGTCTTTTAAAAAAAATATTTTTTAACGATTTTCTTGTTTTGCATTACTTTTTAGTTCAAATATGACAGACCGACGGATGGAAGGAAGGGTCATTAACATCGTCTGAAAATATAAAAGTATTAAAGTCTTATAATCTATAATAACCAATAATTGAATACATTTCAGCTCGAAATAAATGTTTAGAAATCAATAATGAATTAGCTCTAAATTAATAGACATAATTCATACTAAATAAAAGGATGGAATGGAAAGCAATGGCAAATCACACATTCAACGCATCGTCTTTGTTTAATATCTTCCCAGTATTCTGTTCTACTCAATACCTGAACAAGTCCATTGAACAGTTAACTAGTCCAAACTGTATCTCCCTTACTTTGATATCTCCTACGCCCTCGTGCTACCAGGCAAGATCCTCCTACACTCAGTCTATATTTACAGCCCATTTTCGCAACACATAAAGAAAGATGACTTTTCACTACTTCAATTTACGACTTTCCATCTCATTTATCAGCCCCCCCCTCCTCCGCACCCTGACCCCCCACCCCTTTCTAAATTAACCCGCCCGCGAACAATGATCGAAACTCAGGGGCCAATAACTGGTGGATGTGTCGTAAACCATGTCGTCGACATCCATTCGTAAGAATGAGATCATTACCAACACAAGAATGTGAACTTTGTCCCTTTTTCACTTTGATTTCAACGCAGGATGCTGAAACTCTCCCTTTTCAGGTCACAAATGGCACCGCGTGTAGCCCCGGCCACAGCACTCGGAACGGATGACTTTACAAAGGCAAAAAGGAAGCTGATAATACAAGTCAATTAATTTATTGAGCCATTGTATCTGATGCTTGTTAAGCCAACCAAATGCGCCATTTGTATGACCATTTAGAGAGAAATGCGATGACATGTTTATAGGATGTTAAGAGCTTTATCACAGAGGACTAAAAAAAAAATGCTAATGAAACCATGTTGAACAGTGGGGGGTGGAGGAAGATAATCCGAAGTCATTTTACATCATACTATAGGTAGAGTTAGAGAATGCAGTACATTTTAAAGGTATATTACACCTAATTTAAAAAAAGGTTATTCTGGATTGTATTTTTTATCACTTTATTTGAGTATTGTACTTTATATATATATATATATATATATATAACTTACATCACTTTTATCTTATCTTATACAATATAGACATTACTTCAAAAACTCGATTGGGACATTTCACTTGGAATGGGAGATGTCATTTATGTGTCACAGCAGTATTCGTATATTGGCACTTTAGAAAGCGGTCACTTATAGGCCTATATTGCATTTACATTTGTTAACAATCCGACTAAAACTTGCAATATTCTATCTGCTTATATTGTTTTCATTGTATTATTTCATTATATTATATTTAACTCAATTTAACCTAACTAATTGTTTCGTATTGGACTTTTCGTGGTTATTTTGGTTTTCACCACCAATTCCGCTTTGCGAATGAAATGAAGATTGCTGCTGGATGACTCGCATTACTCATCTCCACAGGTCGTCCACCACTAACTGACCTGACACTTCGGACCTGCAGCGGCGAAGAGGACAAGTGGACGGATAGGGCAATCTTTGTGGGCGTGACCTCTGCGACAGCACTTATTATCGATAATGGATTGCTCTAGTTTTTTCCGCATGGCTGCGTTAAATTAGGTGCACTAAAAGGCTTTTGTCTGCGCTGAACAGTAAAGAAATGTAGACTCGGTGTCTATACCAGGTTCTTAATGTTTTCTTGAGGGGTCCCAAACAGAGGATGCATCTGTTATTGGCCTAACCAAGGTTAAATAACATTTTAGTTCTATGTCCTTATTTCATTTGTAGAAATTTCTTTTAATAAACACTAATGCTTTGTTTGATTTTAATAGTTTCATCAATATGTGGATTCCATGACAGTTTTTCATTTATTATAACACCTAGGTATTTTGAGTTTTTAGTCTTTGTTACTGGTTCATCATGAATAAGTGGTATTTATTTGTTTTAGTTTGTTACTCTTAATAACAGACATTTTTCTGGGTGGAAAGACATTATCCAATGTGATTCCCATTTCTGCAATTCATCTAATTCTCTTTGTAAACCTTCTCTATTTTGTGTTGTTTTTATTGTTGTATATTTAATGCTGTCTTTGGAAAGCCTTTCAACAAATCGTTTGGGAAACAAAGAAACATTAGGTTAGGGGTCATGAAACATCAGGTAGGGCTCATGAAACATTAGGTTAGGGCTCATGAAACATTAGATTAGGGCTCATGAAACATCAGGTAGGGCTCATGAAACATCAGGTTAGGGTTCAGTTGTAGTTAAAATACACGTGTACGTTAAGAATGAGTGGGACCTTTAATTGTTTCGTCTATGGAAGCCAATAAATAGAAACAGTTGAAGGTGAAATATTTATTTTCTTATTAAACAGAATGATCGGATTTTGTAGAAAGATAAACAGAAATGTTCACGACTCTCAAGGTAGTACGGTCACTGATGATTTAGGTTTTTGTAAGCATTGAGCCTTGCCTAAATCTCGTCTCAACACTAATGTATCTAGTTTCTAATAAACATATTAGTTTAACTAGGGAATAAAATACATATAGCGTGTAATTAAGAAACAATAAACTACTCTTTATCTAAACAATCTTTTAAATCTGTTTGTTGACCATAGTCGTGTCTTTCTAAGTTTTAGTTTTTAAAGCGCATTTTTTAGAAGTCTTTTTTTTTTTCATTTTTAATTGTATATATACTTGAGATTTAGTTTAAGTAATGATTGGACTTCTAACCCACCTGGTCGCCATGTCAAAAAGTAGCAAAGCTCTATAACTCTGAAACAAATTAAAACACGACATTTAAAATATCCATTTGAATTAATAAATGAGTGAAGTAAAGTTTCAAGTTAAACAATGCTTAATGTATTGGTTTCAAAAGACATTCAAAGAAGAAATCTTCTACTCCTGAAGCCAATGATAAAAATATGTGAATCTCAATGTTTAAATTCTTAATAAAGTGTGCGAGTGCGCATGCTCAAGCGCGTGAGTGCGCGCGACTAAAGTCAAAAGCTTTCCAATTATTCCTGGCAAATGTTGAACCTTGTCCAATCTTTCTCCCCCCTTCCCCTCCCCTTTCCTCCTCTTCAAATCCTATAAATGTTCAATTGACTTAAATAACCTGGAGTGTAAAACGTCGCGTTTCATGACAACATCACAAGCCCGGGTAAAGATGGATGAAGAGGGGAAAAAAAGTGTCCGTGGACATTCCAGAAGACGGAATATTTGGGGATGCTTTAAATGATCAAACACAACTTTACGTGTTGTTTTCTTAAGCTTGACCTCAACAGGGGGCACTTACGGCCGTCTTGTCTAATGGAATATCCTTTTCTGGGAATTTGCGACAGTTCCAGAACTTCTTGCTGGCCAATCAAACGACTTCCGGCCGCCGAAGGGTTTGTTGTTCCCGCGCATGAGGTCACGAGATTACCCGGAAATGAATGGCTAGAGCGCTGGGACGGGCCTTGACAGAAGCGCGCTGGGATAGCGCAAATAATGGCGCACTTTAAAACCGGTGATGTTACAAGCTTAGAGTGGCTGCGGATAAATATTTATTCTGAATTCTGGTGTCGATTAAGTCGCAAACAGTTGAGGATTTCTTTTTGTGCCTGACCCGCGTCGGATCAATAGGGCGGGCCATACAATGTGTTTACTCCTGGCCAATAAGGTCAATGACGAACCACTGCTCAGCATGTCCTCATTAGAAGGAATATTGCCCCCTGAGCTATTTAGTTGTCACAAAAGAAAATTGCAATTGATTCAAATGAAGAATGTCGTTCCGATCATTGATTGCAACCTTCTCCACCCTCCCCCTTTTTTAAAAAAAAAAACAACTGCCTCATCTTACTGACGTCTCAATGGTCGAATCACGAAAAGGACTGATGACATTTAAAACACTCACTCCTTTTGATTGTGATATTTCTGCTTGGGGCACCAGCAGAGATTTTTAAAAAATGGAGGGGGGATTATGGAAGTGCGCGGCTTTAAAAGTCTCTTGTAAAGCTTTTAGTCTTTAAGATGATAGAATTTATGACGGATTTTAAGTTTGACTCTACCAGCAATTAAATGTCGACTTCTTTTTCACAGTGTGACATGGCATAAAGGAAGTCAATCAAATGAAAGAATGGACCTCATTCACCAATCGTAAACAAACAACATTTAACCACGTGATCCTATATATCTTCTATACAAATTATGTAATCCATAAAGGCTGTCACGTGATACGTATTTTTCATTGTTTTATCAATATTATGACGTGGCTAAATGTGTTTATTTACGATTGGTGAATGAGGTCCATTATCAGAAAGAAAAACAAAACAAAAGTTATGTCACCCAACCAAAGCAAGATTTTGTTACAGGATCGAAGATGCGTGTGGAATGAAGACATTATTTAAATTATGACAGAGTAAGTTTCTATGCGTCATTCGGTTTCAAAAATCAGGCAGGCGCTGGAGACAAATTTGCTCCTTCTTCCCTAGAGCTAGCTATTAGAGCATGGAATGGGTTGCCTGAGCCAGCCAGGAAAACCAGTGACTTGGCAGAATTTAAGCCATTGGCTAACATGCATGACTAGATGCATGACGCGTAGGACGTAATCATCTTTTTTTTTTTGAGGTAACGTCTGTATTATATAAGAAGATAACCAATTCTTCACCATTCAACGGTATAGCTATATTTGTTGGGTTTAGGCCCCATTAAATAATTGAAAATACTATTCCTCCCTCACGCATTCTCCGATCAAGTTGATACTTTAAACAGTTATTTATAGTACCTAATAGAACGTTAATCAATTAACTAAAATGCTAAATTAGTCATTTGATTATTTGTAATTCATTATTTATTTGATATCAAATAAAGGAAATAATTAGCACATTATTGGAAGATATAGTTTTAAGGACGGAGTTCTTCCCCTTTAGATGAGCTTTATTATTTTTTTTAGGATTGTTTATATTTTACTAGTTTCATTTGTATTCAATGACATGGACTTCAGTAATTCTAAGGAGTTCAACGGTCATTGTCCACTTTTGTTTTATAAAAAAAAATTAAAAATATAAATTTAAAAAATTTGTTATTTCTTTATTAATACTATTTAGTATATTATAGCCTGTACATATAAAATTACGCAAACAAAAATTTTAAAAAAAATACAACACAGGATTAAAGCGACTTCAGATCGTCTCATAGAAATGAGATGAATACCTGGGAATTAGTTATGGTTGGAACTAATTCACCCACACAGCAGTTTCTCGTTCTCCGCGCAGCTTATGTATCCAAAAAGAACGTCGCAGGTTCTACCAAAGTGTGTAACCATGTGTGATGCAAGCTGCCTAAAGGTCAATGGCTCCTGATTTTTTCTCAGGGTTGATTCCCGAAGCCTTTCCAGTGTTTGGGTATAGCTGCAAGGCAACAGAGGTTTGAATTCAGAATTTTCCTTCTTCTAGATGGGCAGGTAGCCAAGATTTACAAAACCTTCCTGCCCGAAGCTTTCTGGTTTGGGTGCCAGTTGCTCCCCATTGCCCCTTCTCCCGTCAGTGGTTCCACCTGAACCAATATTTGAGCCACTTTTGAAGACAATGAGTTGCAATGGTCGTCAAGGGCCATGCAAGATTCATGCTATTGGAAGCATTTTAGAGGTAGTTGAGTATTTATATCCATTATCACTTTTGTCAATAACAACCTGACGGAATCAGAATATGAAATAGCATTGCGTCTTCTTAAAGTCGTCATTAGAACACTGGTTCAAAAATACAATAACAATTTTAACATGTTTTGCTTTATCTCGTACTGATACTTTTTTGTGTGTAAGATTTGCTGTGACCGACTCACGTCCTCTCCATGTACCCAATCGACATTACGATTACACACTTGCACACTGATACAATAGTTCTCTTTTTTCCTAGCAGCCAATGGCCTGAGAGTGACTGAAGCCAAAACACTTATGAATTTTGATGTCTTCTATGACCGATGAGTAAATAGATGGAGCGAGAAGTAGACCTTTATAGCGGCTTTCTTCCTAAACAAAGATGGTCTTTGTAATCTGAAAACAAAACATGTCTTGCAGAACTTCTCTGTTCGGGAAAGGTAGTAATGTAAGGAATGCTGAAACATTAAATATTGAATAACTAAAATGGTTGTATTTACTCCTTAAGCTAATGAAATGAACTAACAGATGTATTTTTCTTATGACTGTCAGTAATATTCTTCTACTGTGTATCTGAATTAGTTATTTTATGAATGTGCAAAGTGTTTGATAATAATTTTTGTTATCTATCTAGTATTAATTATAATTTAAACTCCCTGGGTTATGCATGACCCATTTGGCTTATTATGTTACATGTATTGTGAAACAGGATCACAAGGGCGATCAGGCGCCCACTGTAAAAAAAAAAAAAAAACTAAATCTTTATGTCTATATCACAAGGTTCTCAAGGCTCACCTTCTGTGCCAGGGGAAAAGTAGAGTGAAACATCGTCGAAGAATGGACGGGCTTGTCATTGTAAGAGATTCTATACATGGACAAGACAGAAATGAATGGAGAAAGAAGCACTGTTGACGGATCATGTGTGGTGCCCCAACAGTGCAACACACTTATGCAGTGTTTCCCAAAACTGTGTTCATGTTACCTTAGTGTTCTGCAAGGCCTGAATAGGTGATCCACGAACTATTAGAATAATTAAGTAGTAGGCCACCACATGAATTAAACTCTCTAAAAATAAGCAAAGTGTTTATCTAAATACTAAGAATGTGCGAAGTGCATGTATGTATTAACCTTTTAAACCTAAAACGACATAACCAGTAAATCATTTGTTTTGTAAGCATTAACCAAAAACAAAACCGCTGCTATTCAAACTATACCTTGTCGCGGTTAATGAGACTTCACTAATGTCACCAATGTCAAAACAGGAGTATATCAATCTGGTATATTATTAACCATTATTCAATATATGAATCTCAAAATTGTAGGCCTATGTAGTTTCTGTTTTAGGGTTGACAGTAAGAACAGCAGAGAAAATTATTCCAACGTTACCCGATAATATTTTTACTATTGACTAATAGGCCTCCTGACTTATGTTACTGATTCAAGAACAATTCCACAAACTACTATCGGCATTTATTTGTCGGACAGATCTCAAATGATTGTATTGTTATGATGCTATTTATAACGTAAATCCATTACTATACTTCAGTCATAAGGACATGAACAGAAACACTGGACATTGACCGATGGCTCTAGATTTGATAAGATGCTGATGACACTTATTATCATTCTATCTGTGTCTGACCACAGGATCAAGTTTCCAAGCCGGTAAGTTAACTGGATGATCTGTGAGGGAACTTTCTAGCGATCAATGGTCAGCTCAAGCCAGGCTTTGGTCCAGGACAGCGCGTGCTCGGAAGGACTAATGATTTGTCTCCTCTCCTCCCCCTCCCTTCCCAATGTCCACTGAACGTTCAATTCTGGCCGCTTACCTCGGTCACTGCTGGTCAGTTGTTGTGATATCCCTCCTCTCTGCTTCCCCCCTTTTCCCCAATCACCGTCCATTCTATCACTCCCTCCCTTCTGATGCGCTTGGCATCGACACGCGAACTATTTATTGCCTACGCAGCGGTCGGGGGCTTTTCAAAATGAAATTAGTGGACATGTCGGGATTAAACCTTTCCAACCAGACGAAGCAAGTGTTTATGGCCTGCTGGCAGTGGCCTGCTGGCCGTGGTTATTGTACAAATTGGTCGTGGTGTTCGTCTGATAGTGAAAACTTGTTACATCAACACGACATTGTTATCCTAGACCTAGAGTCGATGGTCCAGTTTTAGTCTAATTATAGTCTAGTCCCCTCAGTTATAGTCTAGTCCCTTGTCTTCGTTCAACGGTCCATCTCTATTCATTTCCCATGCAATTAATTGATACCTCTTATTACCCAAAAGTAATATGTAAATATCGCATGATCTCCGTGTAAACACTCATCAATCCTAGAGTCGATGGACCAGTAAGAGTCTCGTTCCTTGTCTTTGATCCAGTCATTTCCCTAATCATTTCAAATGCAATTAATTAATACCTCTATTTGCCCAGGAGTAGATGTTATTTTATATAGTAGATTCAAGATTCATAATCTATAATTCACAGGCTAAATTACGTAGTGTGGGGGAGGAGTAAAAAAAAAACATTACAATTAATAAAACCAAATTAACATTTCCTTTTTAAATAGACAATAACTCAATACTAAAAATCCTAAAAATATATGTTGGAGGTAGGGGCGGCGAAATGAGGATTAATTGGGGCCTTTGGAAAATACAGTTTTTTTTCCCTAAAGCCCTGAAACTGGTGGTCTAAATAAATGTGTGCTGTGTCTAATTCCTTACATTGCTTATAATACCTGAAAATGTGAGGTTGATCCAATGGTGCATTGCTAGTTAGAATATATATGAATGTTTAATGGCAGATAAAAATCATTTAAATTAATAAATGAAATGAAAATATATCAAATAAGTTTATCTAGTCGATTGAAAATAACTTGTCTTAACGGTTAGGTCTCCCTATACACTGGCAAATCACTAGGTACTCTAGCTGGTAGACTCAAATTCTTCCTATGGCGAATATATAATATAAGAAGACTTTTTTTTCTAATCCTGTGAAAACTCCAGATGCTGGCGGATTAGTTTTTCAATTTGATTTTTGTATGTCGACCTAAATACTCGGATTCTGAGAAAGCTGAACATCCGCTCCACCGACTCGCCCTATTTTTCCACCTATTCGACAACTGTCAATAACATCGAGTTGAAGGTAATTTAACACAGATTTCATATGACAATGAAAATATTGATTCAATGCTTTCTTTTGGGGATTCGCCTAGAATTAGACATAAATCTATATTTGTTTAATTCTTTTGTCAGACATATTCGGAGTCTGACATACTCAAAGCTTTTAACTGCAGTGGAAGAAATATCAGCGCCGTGTGAAAGAAACGTATTGCGGAATCGCTTGTGAAACGTACGCATTGTCTACTTGTCAAGTTAACCAATGGGGAAGCTTAGACACTGATTACCATGATTGTAATACACTTTAGAGACACATTCTTTACTCTAAGGTTAGAAGAGCTCTATACATTTTATAATTGGAAAAAAAAATGTGTGGTATTTAGTGATTAAGGATGTTCAAAACTCTGTCATTATTGCCTTGTGTTATAACATGATTGTATATATTTTTATTGTATATATTTCCAATGATATTTGTTTGTTCAACAAAACTAGTGGTATTTATTCAATGAACTGACTGAATCAAAAGAACCTCGGTACTATGCCGAGTCTTCTTGTAGTTTACTAACAGGTAAGGCCCGCGTGCCTTAGTTTGTGTATCGCTGATCTAGTGCATTCGATTTAGATATATGCCAAACATGGCTAGATGGTCCCTTAACACTTTTTAATTTTCACACGAAAATAAAAAGTAGATTATGAAAATGGGGCTTACCCGTTTAGCCAATATTTTCATAGCTCGTATAAAATACTGTAAAATGGGTTTACCCGATTTGTTAAAAAAGTTTCGTTCTTTAATCGAGGCTTTTTAAATTATGTATTTTAGTTTATTTTTATGTCCTTCGGTTGTGGGTGGGACATAAAACGTAAACTAAGGTCTCCGCCATGATCTAAGAAACATTTAAGCCAAGGTTTATCAAGACTGGTCAAACGGTTTGGATTTCCGTGCGGGACATACATACATACATAACCGCTAGATACGCGAACTTGTCAGCTAACGAAATCATTGAAATAGCCAATGACTGAATTTTTTATTCAAAGTTGGACTAATGTAAAAGCACGCTTATTACTATGAGCAGACCAATACAATGGTGTCCGATAGTTTTTATCGAGAAAAATAAAGTACGACATTGCAAAACAATTGCTTGATGAATAGCACTGTGTCCTCTGACAAAAACCAGAATCAGATACATATGTATGAGTACTGGGCATCACTTAGTGATTGTTGGTGCTCCTTTTAATAGAAAGTACATCCTGAAAATAATTTTTTTTCTAAGTTCATTCTCAAAGAATACCTTAAACGCTTTAATCTTTAGGGGTATATGGTAGGAAGTTCAGAGTTCTCTGGTATTTCTACAAATGTACTTTCAATAGCCTATAGCATCTTTTATTTTAAAAGAGATAGATATAGAAAATACAATTAAAAAAAAAGATTTGATCTAAATTGGCATTATGTTTTGCGCATTCTAAGTGTCTATCTATTTTTTTTATATACGCTATAAAGAAAGAGTATTGAGAACAGGTTTCGACCTAATTACAAAATGTGCCAAAAAAAAAACGGTTTATAATCTTTTTAAATTATTTTTTTTTGAAAGAAATGTTCTAGTTTGTTTTTTTAACTTGATAAAAACACTGGTAACAAATGAAAAGAAAATGAAGGTGAATGCATTTGCAATGATCTCGTCGCTAAGGGTTAGGAACATGGACTGACGTGCTGCATGAATTGTGAACCTGTCAATTGTTCTATTAACCTAATGGCTTTAATTTTACATTCAGAAATTAACACGTCAAGGAGATTATCTTGTAGCCTGACCCTTTTTTTTTCTTCTTTTTCTAAGTTTCAATTAAACCAAGCCAATTCTTTTTAACACTTTACATAACTCTTTTTTGTAGCGGCCTTACTAGAGTGAGAATAACTGATTTTATAGTTTTGTGTGGTCTGTATGTGCGTCCGTCTGTCCCTTATGGATCTGAGAAACTGAAAGTGAAATGAAAAATCCGATTTCACAATGATTTGTTTCATGCTTAAAAACTTAGTGACTTTTGAAAAAGAATCCTTTTAAAAGTAAATATGCAAAGTCTTTTTTTTTATTCAAATTCATCATTAAAAAGAATACTCAACGCGTTTAGTTTGATAGATAAATGTTTTCATTTGGTTGGAGTAAAATCCACACACAAACAATGTTTTCCTCATTAAAACTAAAGTATCATATTTTGTTCCTGTCATATTTGTCCTTGTGAAACGTTATTGTTTTGTTTTGTTTCAGATACATTTATTTCTCATGTATGCTATGAACTAAAATGAGAGCCCTTCTCTCAAGACTCAACGCCTTATAGAAGCTCTAGACAAACGGACACATCTAATTATGTAGTGTACGAGTGCTACTTAGAGCTGGTCTCTTGTCAAAGCCCTTGTACAGTTCGCCCAGCACACCCAACTAATCGCCTCTATGCTTTTTGTGTCAAAAGTTGTGCAGTCTAGATCACTAGTAGGCCCAATGGCAATAACAAAAAAAACGCAAGTTAAGACTGTACGGCCATGCAGTGAGATCGTCAGGGCTCGCAAAGAAGGAGAGGCAGACAGAGGAAGCGATGGAAGACAACATTTAGGAATGGGTGGAACTGGCTATGGAAGGGACTGCCTGGTCGTGCGGTTTGCGCGCTGGACTGTCGTTTGGATTTATCGATGGTCCCGGGTTAAAACCCTGCCCGCTCTCACCCCCCGTCGTCCTGCGGCAGGTTTGGACTAGGAAGTAAACTATCTGAAGGAACATCCGAAAAATGTAAAACATTTTACAAACAAAACAATTCTTGCAAAAGACAGAGACATGGAAAAGATGGTCCACCGATCATATGCTGTGCCCCAACCGTCTAACAGACTAATGCAGGTGAAGGTGTATAACAGGTATAATATAGACATGTCTTTATGTACGTACTCAAAAGCAGATTCTCCAAGCTGCAGACTGACTCTGAACTTATGTGCGAAGGAATGGTCAGCTCATCTGATATTTTAAGTATAGTATTAAACTTATAATACAAGCAACGGATCGATCTCTATGACAACAATTGGGGAAACCAATGATGTAATAAATCCAATAAACTTTTTAAAAAATCGAGTTTATTAGAGCTCAGAAAGAAAGCGTAGATAGCAGTATGCCAAATCGAATTTTAGTTCTTCTAAGTTCAAATAGAAGCTAGTTTGTGTAAGTAATCCATTTCCACTTAGCCTAGTCTCAGTAAGTATACAAGGCGAGGAGAAGTATCACTGCTAACTCTTTCGCAACCTAAAAACAGTCTGTTCCCTTAAAGTTGGGAAGAGCCACAAGAGGACAAACTAGATTTCTGCAATGCACGGTGTGCAGTTACAAAATGCTTTCTAAGTCCAAGTGTCGACAAAAGTCTTTGATCACACTTTTATTATTTCCTTATTTTATCTCTATTTTCGCACGTTAAGTCGTCAATCATTTGCCTTGCTGATGCTGCCATTTTTTACCGAGTTGGGTCAGACGCCATTGTTATCTAACAAAAAACGAAAGAATAGCCTCGTTCTGAAAGTGAGTTTGGCTAACTACAAGAAGTATATTTAGCTTCCAGTGTCCTCTTTCTTCTTGTCTGTCCATGCTATTGTTTTGAAGTATTAACTCTTTCAAGTCCAAAAAGTATATTTTTTTTATGTAAGCCTGTATGATTATATCTCTGTGAATTGTGAGATGAAAGATTTAATTTGGATGTTTTTTGTACTTATGAGACCCCCTTTCTTTTCTTGCCTTCGAGTGTAAAATAATTGTATTCGCATCCTAAGATAGTCTTTGATTTATCACAAAAACTTCTTTACCTGGCTAGTTAGTAGTTCTTTCCCTTGCTAGTCTTCTGCTTTCGCCTTTTTACCCATTTTCCCACTTCTTTTCAAATTGCAGAGGGCGGTCTTGTTTGTGAATCGATCGTCCATTGTAAAGGCAGTTTTGCATCCCGTGGGCCAATATTTGAGCACAAATGATCTGGCTGGGCGCCTCCCCAACAAGATTGACAGGTTGGGATGGGGGCAGTACAAGACAGCGACTTGGGCAGACGAGAAAAAGGGGGCGTGGACCCATGTCATTGTGTGTGCTACTTGTATGTGACGACAACGTCAACATAACCAGAGAGGGGAGTGGGGGGGGCAGTGGGGAGCTTGTATCAATGTTATGTTTTCAAGCCAATCTTTATCTCATTTTCTCCCCCCGCAGTACAGGCCAGTTGTGAAGGTGTTAATAATACAGGGGGTAGTGTGGGGATACAGTCGTATACATGACGGAGTTGATAAATAGCCCTGCCGCTGTCGGGGGATCAGTGCCACGGTGTAAATATAACGGAGGTCTAGAACAGGACTTCAATCGCTAACCATCTCCTTTTCTTACATCTTCATATTGGTATTTCATTTCATCAACATACAACTCGAATTCGTTAGCATGTTCCAGTTGTCGACTTATCAACGATGAGCTGTCGGTGTGTTGAGGAGCATTACACAGTTCTATCAAGTCCACTCAAAAAGTATGCGTCAAAATACATCGCAAAGTGAACTATAGGAGCAAGAGATAGCCTTAGCATACATATAAATCTAAAGATTTATTTTGTGTTCTGTGCTAATCGCCTCAACTATTTCTAGTGATTTTTTAATTCAACATTGCCAATGGATGATTCTCGCGCTAGCTTCGGTCACTGACAGTGTTAGTTCTCTCTTAGTGTTATTCAAAGAGCAATGAAAACTGAATCAAGCGAGATGCTTAAAATACAGGACATTTCATTTATTCGTTTTATCTGGAAATCTATCTCAGCCATGTGAATGTGAGTAATTTTGTTGGTTGAATTGTTATAAATGTAAGCTTCAGTTTAGTTCTGTAATCCATTAAAAGGACACTAACAATAGAAATGCAGAAAATCGTATTTAACCTTTTTTAATGATCGCAATGAGACGCTAACACAAAAAAGCTTAAGTTTTTATTACTCTTTTTTTTTATAAATTGGTCTTCCCCTTCCCTTGACTAACAGAGTACAACAAATCACACACGGGAATTTTAGGAATCTTAATCCAATGTAGTAGCCTATACTGGGAATTCAACAAAAGGAGTATATACATATAAGCATTTAGTGAAAGTGTCGCTCTAAAGGCCAATATCTAGATTTTCGTCAAATTTTTTAAAAAATTATGCTACAAACTTTCGAATATTTTCCTTTTCTGTTTGTGTCAGAACGTCTATCGGAGTCATTCGGCCTAACGACAAATGACGCGACATTCATCCATTTTATAGCTATCAAACTTGATAATTGGTTAGCTTAACCGGTTAACTTTAGACCTTGCAAAGTAGTTGGTTTAAACGATTAGTTGGTTTAAATGGTTAGTTGGTTTAAATGGTTAAATTATGACTTTTAATGTTGTCTCTAAACCTAGTTCATTTTGATTCCAATCTTCCATAAGTTCACAATTCTAGGATTCTATCGAGTCTTGGCTAATGTCAATAATTTAGTGGCTAACGCTCGTTTGGACAGTCCCATTCAATCTTGTTTGTAGATCTAGCCAATTTGAATTCGCTCAACTTGTAGATCTATGTACATAATGTACAATCTATGTCAACAGTGAACAAATGTGTAGATCATATGATTGGCATAGACACTATTTGTCTGGTCAGTTAGACGAAAATTTTAGCAACATTGTTAACAGTGGCGTAGCTAAGGTGGGGGGAGGAGGTCCCAAGTTGAAAATCCCACCCGGGCCCTTAAATGAGAGTCCAATTTTTTTTTTTACATTTAATATTAAGCCAATGCCATGTTATCTTGCTATTCATGTAGTTATGTAAATAAGTGGCCATGCTGTACGCATTCCACACATTAGACTTATATATTTATTAAGTTCATTATATCAGGTCATGATATAGATGTCGAATGTCAAAATGCAGGGGCCCCTGATAAGGCCAGTGCCCCCAAATCCCTTGCTACGCTACTGAGTGTTAATACCCATATCAGCAGATTCTCGCTACTCTAAATTGACTAAGTAATGCCAGGGCTACTTAATATTAAACCTAACAATAATAAGCCTAACTCTAAAAGCATTACAGTCAGAGGCGTAGTTAGGAGGCTAGAGGGGCACGATGCCCAGGGGGCCACCGTCAGGGGGGAGGCGCCACACCAGTGGGGCGCAAAAAAGTTCATTTTACATCCATGTAGAGGAATATTTTGTCTAATTCTAGACTTGATGCAGGTTCATATTTAGTTGCAATACATTTTTACTACCGAGTCATGATTGAATTTTAGAAAAATCGATTAAAAAATTTCAGAAACATCGAAGAGTATCCGAGTTCTTCTTAGCACGTAGAAGTGAAATAATTGTAGATATTTTTGTGAAGTGATACATTCTAATGTTATTTGTATAATAGTATTAAATACATTTTATTTAAATTTTATTTCTGTGTGATGTTCATGGAAACTGGGGAAGGTGCCTACAGTATTAGTGAATTCAAAAAACAACATTAGGTCTTACATGAGTTAGAGACGTGAATAACTCGCTTGACAATATGTAATATATATCCACACAACCAGACAAGGAAGGGCTAAATGTTTCATCCCTTTCTCTAATTATTCCACTAGCCACTAATTCACCTTTCAATTCTTGCACTGTCTGTGCTTATTATTGAACTGTAAAGAGAACTGAATTTATTTTTAAAAAAAACGTCATCAGATTAATGTCATCTGGAAAAGTTTCACTTGTTGATCACGTGAACAGATGGTTGCCTCCAGGTGTAAGATAAAAAAGTAAGATACTGCTATGCTTGAGTTGTTGTGACGAAACGCAGTTTCTGTTCTAAGGATATACAGGGCATTAAAGGGAGATAAATAGCAAAACTTCAATGTGAAAGTAGAAAGAAAATGAAAAAAATGTGTTTTCCTTAGACAGAAAATGAATAGTTCCCTGGTCTCCAGCCAGTTCCTTGTTTATTTCTCCAGTGTACTAAATATTGTTTGAGATAGGCATTGATTGTTGGAGACAGACTTGTATGTTAAATAAAGCTTAAAACAAAGGATTCAGTGAGCTTGTTTTTTTTAAGCCTCTGACTTGTAATATTCGTTAATACATAAGTAACCAGACATTTTTTGAGACGAATATCAGGCAGTTGTCCATGTGACATGGGTAAAATATACTCACGAAACTTATTCGGTTTATTGAAATTTTGCGCGATTAGTATTTAACTTTGATGACTTCAAATGATTTGTGATTTTTTATTCTTCTTTCATTTTGAAATAAACTAAAGACTTGGCTTATCAGCAGGGGCGGGCTGGCTATATGGGCGTTCGGGCAAATTCCCGGTGGGCCGGTACCCAAATGGTCCAGTAGAGCACTGAAAGGGATGCATGGTTGCTACTATGAGGCTGAGTATGACACCTATTAAAATGTTCAATGTTTGATAATATCCTCTTATAAAAGTGTTGAAAAAAAAATCTTGTACAGTGCAATATAGTGCAATACTACTTTAATCTTCTACAGACTCTATAGTGCAATACTACTTTAATCTAGCACAGTTTCAAAATGATGTAATAGCCTACATCCGTAGACTGGGCTACTAGTAGGCTTCATCCTTTTATTAAAAAGCAAAATAAGGCCTACATTTCTCATAAGGATATAGAGTTCGCTGTATGCATGCGTTCAATTATCAATATATGATCAAACTTGACATAATAATTTCGTGGAAAGGTAGGCTTATAATTAAACGAGATTAAATTTATGGTCCAGATTGTATAGAAATGCCCGGGCCGATCTTGACACCCAGTCCGCCCCTGACTTATCAGCCCCACACAACTATGATTTTATTCGGTACTTAAACAGAAACAGATGGCCTTTACGTCATCTGCTCTATAGATCAAAAGGTCTGAAAAGGGAACTTTATTTTTTATTTTTATTTAAACATTTTGTTGTTTTACTTGATATGTATCTGTCGTTCACGAACTTATAATGATTGACTCAAAATGCACAGGCTAGTTGAGTTTTAGAACCATTAATAAAAGATAAAAGGGATGTCCACTTATAGCACACTCCACTGCGATTTCCTAGACTATAAAACATGAAAAGTAAATGTTTAGTTTTCGTTTTCATAGTGCCGTGTATCAGTTCTCTTGTTTTTACGTTGTTGGTCTAAAGAGTCAATGCAGAAAGGTTTCTATGTTTAGCTTTCAATTAGTTCACTTTCATATCCAGTAGGTCTAATATGTGATTCTTGTCGCAAGAATCTGTGTGGAGAAGAAATATAAAGTCTTTGAATATTGTTCATTTCACTCTCCGTCTGTGGTTCCGTCTAGGCCACCAACCATCTTCCAGGCGTCTCGGTTCTCCATCAGGGGCGGATTGGCTATATGGGTATTCGGACAAATACCCGGTGGGCAGGTATCCAAATGGGCCGGTAGGACCACAGAAAGCATCTTCTTTTTTTAAAAACACGTCTGTATTTATAAGATAAGGGCCGCAAGGATGCCAAGATGGCTCGTATTAAATTGTTAAAGGTTTTATAGTAATCTCTTATAAGAGGGGCCCTTTGAGTGACGTATTTTAAAAAAAACTTTTTTAGACTCTACTCGGGCCTGCTCATTTAATCTAACACATTTTCCAAATCCGTAGACAGTACTACTACTAGGCTTCATCCTTTTAGGGCCTACACACTGTGCGATTAAAAAAGCAACATGAGGCATACATTCCTTATAAGGATATACATAGTGTTCACTGTATGCATGTGTACAGTTATCTATACACTATTAAACTTAACATAATGACTTTGAGGACAGGTAGACCTAGAATTGGATGTCCATCGTATAAAATATACAATTTATGGACCGGATGGTATAGGAATGTCCGGGCCGATTTTGACACCAGTCCGCCCCTGTTCTACATTGAGTATGGTTGGGGAGAAATAATATTTTAGTCGAAATTACAATATTCGCAAAGTGATGAAGATGAAACTATTAAAAAATAGAACTTGCTGGTCTCTGAAAAGTAGACAATGATTCTTTAAAAATAATTTTTCTTCAATATACAGCTTTAAAAATATTGTTTTGACACTGCACTCACTCTCAAAGACCTGACCATTCATTGTGTGTCCTACCGTATCAGAGAGCTGGCCACCAAACCACTTCTAAAAGTCCCAGAAGTCTTACGTATGTTTTCAATCTACGAGGCAATGACATTTCTTCTTTCAATCTAGGGGCAATGACATGTTTCTTTCAACCTACGAGGCAATGACATGTTTCTTTCAACCTACGAGGCAATGACGTTTCTTCTTTCAACCTACGAGGCAATGACATGTTTCTTTCAACCTACGAGGCAATGGCGTTTCTTCTTTCAACCTACGAGGCAATGACGTTTCTTCTTTCAACCTGCGAGGCAATGACGTTTCTTCTTTCAACCTACGAGACAATGACGTTTCTTCTTTCAACCTACGAGGCAATGACATGTTTCTTTCAACCTACGAGGCAATGACATGATGTTTCTTCTTTCAACCTACGAGGCAATGACTTGTTTCTTTCAACCTACGAGACAATGACGTTTCTTCTTTCAACCTACGAGACAATGACGTTTTTTCTTTCAACCTACGAGACAATGACATGATGCTTCTTCTTTCAACCTACGAGACAATGACATGATGTTTCTTCTTTCAACCTACGAGGCAATGACATGATGTTTCTTCTTTCAACCTACGAGACAATGACATGATGCTTCTTCTTTCAACCTACGAGGCAATGACATGATGTTTCTTCTTTCAACATACGAGGCAATGACATGATGTTTCTTCTTTCAACCTACGAGGCAAATGACATGATGTTTCTTCTTTCAACCTACGAGACAATGACATGTTTCTTCTTTCAACCTACGAGGCAATGACATGTTTCTTCTTTCAACCTACGAGGCAATGACATGATGTTTCTTCTTTCAACCTACGAGGCAATGACATGATGTTTCTTCTTTCAATCTACGAGGCAATGACATGATGTTTCTTCTTTCAACCTACGAGGCAATGACATGATGTTTCTTCTTTCAACCTACGAGGCAATGACATGATGTTTCTTCTTTCAACCTACGAGGCAAATGACATGATGTTTCTTCTTTCAACCTACGAGGCAAATGACATGATGTTTCTTCTTTCAACCTACGAGGCAATGACATGATGTTTCTTCTTTCAACCTACGAGGCAATGACATGATGTTTCTTCTTTCAACCTACGAGGCAAATGACATGATGTTTCTTCTTTCAACCTACGAGGCAAATGACATGATGTTTCTTCTTTCAACCTACGAGGCAATGACATGATGTTTCTTCTTTCAACTTACGAGGCAATGACATGTTTCTTCTTTCAACCTACGAGGCAATGACATGTTTCTTCTTTCAACCTTCTTTCAACAGTGATGTCGCAGTAAAAACACACCCAGAATGTCTGCATTTTACCAACTCAGTGTTTCAGTTGTTCTTTGCCTTCATTGATTTTTCAAAACATTTCCATAATTCCGTATCTGTTCACCAGAAGATTAATTTGCATTTAACCCTAAAACCAGGCCAGCAGATCTTGTAAACAGTTTTAGATCCGAGCTAAATTATAGAGGACAACGCTTTACACGCCCAACCAAAACATTTTCCTTATAACATCGACTAGCTTCGTACGCAGTTCGAATGATTTAAGCACAAAACAAGTGGAACTTCTAAAAGTAATTTTATATTGAATGTCCTTTTTTTAATGTGCTTGTCTCGTGAATTTGATAAAAAGACTTTTTAAATAGGTTCCAAACACATGTTTTGCTAACCGAAATTTACTATCAATTCACAAATTTCGCGTTCTATCTGATAGAACTACTATTATACATATATTTGGTTCTATTCTGTATATTGAAATGTGAGACTTCGTATATACGAGATATAAATAGTAATCTTGTGTTATGTGTGTATTAAAGTCGTAAGACTGTCTTAGTAGACCTCTGTTTCTCTGCATTAAATACATTTGTTTAACTCTTAGTAACATACATTTCGTCACGCTTTGATAAACTGAGTTCTAAATTGAACAAACACATATCGAAGAAATATTTCAATATTATTGAATCTTATAGAAATTCGGGAAGTTGATCATATGGGTTGAAGTGGCAATGCCTTCCGGGGCGTAGGCCATTGATTGACTGGTGACCCTCAAGTAGCTTGGCTTAGGTCAGCGGCGTCAATATAATCGGTGACCCCCCCTGCGGCCCGCACACCCTTAAAGACCTCTTGGAATAAGTACTGTTCTATTCGGCATCTTATTACAGATAAATTAAGGGGCCATTAGAATGATTATTTTATTTTACTAAAAGGTACACACTTTAAGAAGAATTAACGTAAGACCTTTGTCCTACTAGACACCACAATGAAACATGCAAGGACTAGATACATGTTGTATTCTCAGAATATCTGCAAATTTTTTAATTCAGTTCAAAGAATGGTTGTTTTTTGTGTGTTTTGTTTTGTTTTGTAAATGTTATTTGAGATTTAATGGGCTTTTCTAACAACACAGAGTATTGCTTGTGAGTATATTTAGTACACTAATAGTAATATTGATTGCTGACTATTGTCATTTCATTAAAAAAAAAGCTGATTCGTTTTGAAACGATTATCATGTCTAAAAGCACACTTGCTTTTAAAATTGGAAAATATCTGAAGACAAGTATGTACTATATGATTTTTCAAAACCTCAACTGCACCATGGTAAGCACATCTATGTAAGAATGTCCAAATCTTCTTTAGGAAATTAACATTGAAATTTAATTATTAACGAAACTGAAAAAAAAGCATCATACAAATAATACAATCCTACAAATAATACAATCAAATAATTGATTCCAAATAATACCGTTACACAATATGACAATCAATACCGTTACACAATATGACAATCAAAGATAAATTACAATCATACAAATATTTGATTCCAAATATACCGTTACACAATATGACAAAGATAAATTACAATCATACAAATATTTCATTGCAAATATTTATTCTAGTGACAACACATTTTAGAACCATTTTTTGTTTAAGAAGGCGGTTTCTCTGAAGAAACGCGAAGTTCTGGTTGAAAGTTTTAAATCTTGTCAACAACTTGCCTCTGTTCTTCCCAATCATTGCACAGAGAGAGAGTGTGTGTGTGTGCGTGCGTGTGTGTGTGTGCGCCAAACTCCTCGGTAGCTGATTGAATTTATGTATGGAGGAAGTTCCTTTCCCCCCCCCCTCCCCCACACTAAACGTCTAGTCTGTTGTGAACATCAACAAAACAAAATGGCAACACACAAAGTTTGAAGGACGAATTGTCTGTGTCCTATCTTCTTGAGGACAAAATGGAAGCAATCCATTAGTACATCGTCATTCTATATTTTGTCCTTTTGTTCTATGTTTTCCAATTAACAACTCATTTTGAATGTTGTTTTGGTCAGTTATCTCGTTTTAGCTGGTTAGAGTTTTAGGTACTTTTGGATAATTTTAATATTGAGATTTAAGTTAGATATGGTAGAATGGTTTTAATGTAAAGAAGGTTGACCGTTGTTCATTTGAATATAAAGAAGGTTGGCCGTTGTTAAGTTGAATATAAAGAAATTTAGCCGTTGTTCATTTGAATATAAGGAAGGTTGGCCGTTGTTAATTTGAATATAAAGAAGGTTAGCCGTTGTTCATTTGAATATAAAGAAGGTTGGCCGTTGTTAAGTTGAATATAAAGAAGGTTGGCCGTTTGAATTTGAATATAAAGAAGGTTGGCCGTTGTTAATTTGAATATAAAGAAGGTTGGCCGTTGTTAATTTGAATATAAAGAAGGTTGGCCGTTGTTAAGTTGAATATAAAGAAGGTTGACCGTTGTTAATTTGAATATAAAGAAGGTGGGCCGTTGTTAAGTTGAATATAAAGAAAGTTGACCGTTGTTAAGTTGAATATAAAGAAGGTTGACCGTTGTTAAGTTGAATATAAAGAAGGTTGACCGTTGTTAATTTGAATATAAAGAAGGTTGGCCGTTGTTAAGTTGAATATAAATAAGGTTGACCGTTGTTAATTTGAATATAAAGAAGGTTGGCCGTTGTTAATTTGAATATAAAGAAGGTTGACCGTTGTTAATTTGAATATAAAGAAGGTGGGCCGTTGTTAAGTTGAATATTAAGAAAGTTGGCCGTTGTTAATTTGAATATAAAGAAGGTTGGCCGTTGTTAATTTGAATATAAAGAAGGTTGACCGTTGTTAATTTGAATATAAAGAAGGTTGGCCGTTGTTAAGTTGAATATAAAGAAGGTTGACCGTTGTTAATTTGAATATAAAGAAGGTTGACCGTTGTTCATTTGAATATAAAGAAGGTTGGCCGTTGTTAAGTTGAATATAAAGAAGGTTGACCGTTGTTAATTTGAATATAAAGAAGGTTGGCCGTTGTTAATTTGAATATAAAGAAGGTTGGCCGTTATTAATTTGAATATAAAGAAGGTTGACCGTTGTTAATTTGAATATAAAGAAGGTGGGCCGTTGTTAAGTTGAATATAAAGAAAGTTGACCGTTGTTAAGTTGAATATAAAGAAGGTTGACCGTTGTTAATTTGAATATAAAGAAGGTTGACCGTTGTTCATTTGAATATAAAGAAGGTTGGCCGTTGTTAAGTTGAATATAAAGAAGGTTGACCGTTGTTAAGTTGACTATAAAGAAAGTTGACCGTTGTTAAGTTGAATATAAAGAAAGTTGACCGTTGTTAAGTTGACTATAAAGAAAGTTGACCGTTGTTAAGTTGAATATAAAGAAAGTTGACCGTTGTTAAGTTCAATATAAAGAAAATTGGCCATTGTTAATTTGCATATAAAGAAGGTTGGCCGTTGTTAATTTGAATATAAAGAAGATTGGCCGTTGTTAAGTTGAATATAAAGAAAGTTGACCGTTGTTAAGTTGAATATAAAGAAAGTTGACCGTTGTTAAGTTGAATATAAAGAAGGTTGGCCGTTGTTAATTTGAATATAAAGAAGGTTGGCCGTTGTTAAGTTGAATATAAAGAAGGTTGACCGTTGTTAATTTGAATATAAAGAAGGTTGGCCGTTGTTAAGTTGAATATAAAGAAGGTTGACCGTTGTTAATTTGAATATAAAGAAGGTTGACCGTTGTTCATTTGAATATAAAGAAGGTTGGCCGTTGTTAAGTTGAATATAAAGAAGGTTGACCGTTGTTAATTTGAATATAAAGAAGGTTGGCCGTTGTTAATTTGAATATAAAGAAGGTTGGCCGTTATTAATTTGAATATAAAGAAGGTTGACCGTTGTTAATTTGAATATAAAGAAGGTGGGCCGTTGTTAAGTTGAATATAAAGAAAGTTGACCGTTGTTAAGTTGAATATAAAGAAGGTTGACCGTTGTTAATTTGAATATAAAGAAGGTTGACCGTTGTTCATTTGAATATAAAGAAGGTTGGCCGTTGTTAAGTTGAATATAAAGAAGGTTGACCGTTGTTAAGTTGACTATAAAGAAAGTTGACCGTTGTTAAGTTGAATATAAAGAAAGTTGACCGTTGTTAAGTTGAATATAAAGAAAGTTGACCGTTGTTAAGTTGAATATAAAGAAAGTTGACCGTTGTTAAGTTCAATATAAAGAAAATTGGCCATTGTTAATTTGAATATAAAGAAGGTTGGCCGTTGTTAATTTGAATATAAAGAAGATTGGCCGTTGTTAAGTTGAATATAAAGAAAGTTGACCGTTGTTAAGTTGAATATAAAGAAAGTTGACCGTTGTTAAGTTGAATATAAAGAAGGTTGGCCGTTGTTAATTTGAATATAAAGAAGGTTGGCCGTTGTTAAGTTGAATATAAAGAAGGTTGACCGTTGTTAATTTGACTATAAAGAAGGTTGGCCGTTGTTAAGTTGAATATAAAGAAAGTTGACCGTTGTTAAGTTGACTATAAAGAAAGTTGACCGTTGTTAAGTTGACTATAAAGAAAGTTGACCTTTTTAAGTTGAATATAAAGAAAGTTGACCCATATTGGGTTTAACGTAAAGGAGGTAGACAGGTTTTAATGTAAAAAAAAAAAGGTTTGACCACATGGTTAATGCAAAGAAGATGAGATGAAACTCGCTGGCTCTGTGTGTGTGTGTGTCAAGGAGAAAATTCACCATAGTTGTATCAGAATGTGCAGGGGCGCAATGACCATGAGGCATTCTAGCAAACCGCCAAATGGGTCGCCTTGAATGATAGGTCACCTTCATGATGATCCATTGGGGCACCACACATGATCTATCGAAAGTCTTTATCCATTCCTCTCTGTCTTTTGCCGTATATAGAATCTCTTTCAATGTCTTTTTATCGCTTTCTCTGTCTACTTCTTTTTTTTTATTCTGGTACTGTTCCTTGAAGGAAGGTCTTGCGAGCCCTGGGGACTTTGTGATATGCCCAATAGCCATTTTGATCCAGTTTCAAATCTCTTTATTTGTGATGCGGTTTTCGTAAGTGATACCTAGGATCCTTCTATAGCATCTCTATTCCATCGCTATCGTTCAGCAGTTATCATTCAACATTCGCAAGCATAACAAAATGTGACCATGACCAAAGTGTAATAGTACAGCCAGTAACGGAGCGTGATTGTCCCTTGTACGGTTCGCGCTATTTTGTCGGCGCTATTTTGTCCGCGCTATTTTGACGGGTCACCCCCTAGTACAGACTTTACAGTACAATACTAGCCTTATACATTTTCCGTACATCTGTAATAGCCAACACTCGTATTCTATTAGTCATCAATTAGGACACAGTCATAAACTACATGTAAGAGGGTATCTTTTTTATGCTGATGTTTTTTATGTTAAGTAATCTCTCTTTTCAGTGCTATAATTTTCTCTTTATAAGCTCCCTTTTCAAGTGTTATACTTTTCTTTTTTTAGTATAATCAAATAATTTCAAAATCATGTAATAAAGTATTCAGATAAAACTAATTAGGATTGTTCTCGTAGAATATATATAGATAGATAGATAGATAGATAGATAGATAGATAGATAGATAGATAGATAGATAGATAGATAGATAGATAGATATAGATATAGATATAGATAGATAGAAAGATAGATAAATAGATAGATAGATAGATAGATAGAAAGATAGATAGATAGATAGATAGATAGATAGGCATAGATAGATAATAGATAGATAGATAGATAGATAGATAGATAGATAGATAGATAGATAGATAGATAGACAGATACATAGATACATAGATTGCGGGGCTGTAAATAGGTAAAGAATATAACCAAGATATAACTGCAAACACACGATGATTAGGCATTATGTGTAAAGGAAGAGCGGCTGTTTGATCATAAAAGAACAGGCATTAAAAAAAAGTGATATTATTTCCTATGATGTTCACGTTTTGTATGATGTTCGCTCACCTAGTAATGCATGGCTTTGCAGGATCGAGGGATGAGGGAACTGGTCACGCTCGAGCTGCATAAGCCGCCCGCACCACATGTGTTGTGAGTTGATACAATTAGACGGGGATAGAAAAAAGGCTCACATCTGTTTAAACAAAGATAGTCTTTGAGCAGCCTCTATATCTATATATGATTGGTCAATGTCTAATGGCGCGTTCTCTTTAGAAATGAGACGGATGGTTACCTCCCCGCACGCCCTAACTACCCCAACCTACTCTAAATGATATTGTTTGTTATAACTGCTGTATAACACATTTTTTTCCACACCGAATGAGAATAATGCTAATACAAACAGGGTTATTGAGATGTATTGAGGCATATTCACTTATTTATTTCGGGCCTAGCTTCTTCTCCTTCTTCTTAAACTGTCAGGTAGAGTTGAGCCTTCGGCTCTTGGAACTCTAGGCCAGCAAAAGTGAACAAGAGCACCCTCTCACCGGCCTGAATGAGAACAGTGTACACTGTTCTATCTGGCGGGTGGGTCAGACTCGCGGCAAGAGACCGCGTACACTAAGACCCCCGCCATTTTCCTTTACTATACCAGGCTAAACTGTGCGGGACACGCCATTTATGTAAAGGCCCCTTGAGGAACAGCGCCTGGATTGTGACAAGGTTGTGGGAGCTTTTTTTACAACTCCGCACAGTGCAATGAGGATGCTCTCGCACCCCCTCAGGCACCCCCACGGGAGTCTTGTTTTGCTACCCTTTAGCCTAATCGTTTCCTCTTACGATCTATATATATATATATTTATATAAGGCCTATTTAAGATTTCTATAATTAAAAACAATACTGTCTTACATTACACCTTCAACTGTTAGGCTGATGACATAATTTTATGCTGGTCCATCAGTTCATTTCTATAAGGTGTCATTTCTTCATGACTGACAACTAGTTCAACCAAAGTGGCGAGTTATTAATAGATTAATTGTAAAGCGCCCGAGACGTCAAGTAAAAAATAGAAAAATAGCAACCAAAAAAAAAAAAGAGATCTACCTGGGTTACATTACAAGATTACTTTTAACGCACGTGATCTGTAAGGCAGAGATAATGTATTCGTCCGCGGGTTTGTAAGGTTTTCTATAGAAAACACTACGATTTGCCACCTTAGCCGATGCTCAAAATTGGATAGACTCAGTTGCAACGTCTAATAATGTAGTCGTCATTGCAACTTAAGACTTCTCAGTTCTGATGGCAGACACCAAAAAATGTTTAAAAAAATAATTAAACAAAAAAAAAATTATTTTAAAAAAAATTAAACCTTTATATTAAGTGTATCAATTAATTTGGATCAGTCATGTTATTAAATGTTTAATAGATCTAGATTAACAATATTAAATCTGTGCCATTAGAAATATTTTTACCAATTGTTTTTGTTTAGCGCAATTTCATGCTTTTAGCTTTCTCAATGCACTATGTTCCTAGCAACTTGTCTGGACCAGTTGGGGCGGGAAAGAACGGGGTAAGCTATCTGGGGGAGCGTTTTTTTAAATGTTTTTTTTTTTTTTAAAGTGAACGACCTGAATTCGAACTCGTGGGCTAAAGCCTTCTCAGACTTCTCAAGCCAACATGGTAACACCTCTGCTAGTGAAGAGCGTATGAATAAGGAAGATTGTAGAGTTATCTATTGTTATGTTTGTGTTCACTAAGTCTCAGACGACGACCTATAACGGGACTATGCCACCACTTCAGTCAAGTACAATTTCTTTCCAAACAAAATAATTGATTACCAATAGATTATTAACTAATTGGTTACATTTTTATTTATTAATTTTTTCTTGATTGAAAAAAATTGTGCGAAATCTTAGCTTGGGTGTGGTAGAAATAAGGTGTACAAACTTTTAACAGACAGAGTGAGTTGATAGAAACTTTGTACAAATAGACCAAAATTAACAAGTTTAGTTGTTGTTTGTTTAAAGAGGAAATAAAATGATGGGATTGAAATCTTTCGTGTCTGCTTCTATTTCTTCTTCTAGCCAGCTTTATTGCTGCTGAGCTGTGAGCTCTTTTGCAGACTTTGTCAAGGAAAAAAAGTGGGCTGTTTTCATGCTTCTATTTAATGAACGTAATAAATTAGGGTATGATTTAAGGAAGTGCCCAGGGTCTAAAAGGGAAGCTCCAAAAAATATTTTAAAATAAAAAAATTAAATCAATATGCGTATTAAATATAACAAAGTCCATTAAATGTGCAAGTACTCTTTTGTGTATTTCACCTGGCATTATTTTTTTTTTGGTTCTCTTTCAAGTCTTTAAAACAGGGTAGGTACATCCACAAAAATCCTGCCCATATCCTCCAACTTACTTAAATCCGCCTCTGGTAACATTATCTCTTTCTCATCAATTACACATTATTGTGCAAACAGAAAACATCTGTCAAACACTCGGCGTTATGTGGAAACTATTTAATTTATAATTAAATTGTATTGCGAATGTGTTGAGTGATGTCGTTGAAGCAGATGCAAATAGAAAAAAAAAAACTTTGTGAAAGATAAAACAACATGTTTGCAAAACGAACGGCCCCGCACTGACCCTCATTAAATAACCCATCCCAGTCTTTGAACACCCTAGACAACCTGCTGTACAGCAGTGTTATCTAATTGACATTATTTGCCCCATTATCCGTAACTTATGCGCCGACCCTTGTTCTATTTAATGCTGTTCTGTGTCGACGCGTTCTTCTACAGTTAACATATGCAAAGTGGTGCATGGTTATTGTCAACTCATTTTGTTTGCTTGACATGGTCAACACACTGAAGATAATGGAAATTCTGAAAAAAAAATATGTTTGGTATTGATTATTAGTGCATGTAATTTAGGCGATAACAGACCAGTTTGATGTTAAAGTGTAAAACGAAGAATGGACATATATATATATATATATATATATCCCGCGGCCTTCGTGAGTGACCTTCAGCTGTCTCGTTCTGAGGCCGCATGCAACCAGGTGCTCTCTTCTATGTCAGCCAAGGAAAGTTGACACCTAAGCTGGCCTTTGAAGCGTCTCCGCGGGGCGCCTCTGTTACGTCGACCACCTTTTAGCTCACCAAAAAAGACTGCCTTTGGCACACATTTGAGTCCAAAAGACAAACGCAGACGGCGAAAGGAAAATCTAAATCGACCACCTGCGGACAATGGTTATGCTTGCCATGGTTGTGGCAAGTTAAGTAGGTCACAGATGGGGCTGCGCAGCCACGTTAAATACTACACCTCTCACTAATTTTCGGACTCGAAGACAAGCCACATTATATATATATATAATGTTAGAGATATAAGAACATGTCAGAATCAAGAGGGCTGTATTTACAAGACTGTGTATCCACACTGGACCTCCACATTAAAAGGGATACTTTTGATAAAATATGTATATTAAAAGAAGCAATATATTATCTAAGGGGAAAAACTTCTTACTTAGGCCTATAGCTTTATCATTCAATACATATAAAATCTATTTCCCCTTTTCGATATCAAACAAAATAATTAATTTGTTATTTTTGTTTACTATTGATTCATATTTTGTTTATGTTGTCAACTTGATCCGAGAAAGGTTGTGCGAGTTCTAAGGTGTACAACTATTTAGAGGACTGTGACGATCATATTTGCCGGGGATTATATTATTAAACTTGATAATTCAATGAAGTGAAGAAACATCTTTGTAATTTCTTTCAAACTTCTTTAATAATACTTCTTCAACTTTCACATAAAATTAACTTCATAATTCAATAACAACTTGACTTAATACTTCATAAATAAAACTTAAAGTTGAACAATCGTGCAAAGTTTCAACTTGATCCGAGAATGAGTGTGGGAGAAATCACGTGTTCACACTTTGTACCAGACACACAGAGTGAATTGATACAAGCTTTGTAAAAAAAAAATAATAGGAAAATGAGATTAAATTGACAAATAAACTTCTTTCTTTATTTTTCTTTTTATATATAACATGCCTTTTAATGTTAAAATTGTAGAGTACATTTCTATTGAAACTTGCAGGGTAGGATCCTGTACACAAATTCCTGTCTAGGGCCTCCACCTATGGAACTCAAAAACGTCAGTCTTACTGTTAAAGTTACGAGTCAAGTTGCTAGTAAGCCCCCCGATAAAGTGCACGATATTCGTGCAAATGAAAGAATGTGACCAACCATTCATTGCATTCGTTTCGGACTTCATTGTAAGATGTAATTTTGGCTGTCAGTGGATTGTCACACAAGTTAGGACAAAAAAAAAAGAATGATTTCAAGCCGAACAATATTGACTGATTCTAAAACTGATACCCAGGCAACGTGATACAAAAAAATGGAATCGATTCACCACAACCAATATTAGCTGGCTTTTTTAAAAAAAGTTTAGCCAGGTCAATATTGACAAAAGGTGTAACCATCGGTTAAGCTTTGTTAATCAGCCAAAACCAAGATAGTCTTTTTTTTCGAGCTAGCGCATATACAGATTTGACATTTTATTTACACAAACATACCCATAAAAAACAGCAAACAATTGTGTGATTAGCATAGATATCAATTTTTTTCCTCATCCACCTCCGCTTTCCCCCCCCCCCCCCGGCCCATTTAAAACCATATAAAATTGACCGGATAGAAACACAAAATTAGACCCAAACAAAAGTTTACAAACAATGTTTGATTCACCACTTTTTTCTATTCTCCAAATAGGGAATAAAGAGACGTAAAACTAGTGATTTAGAGCAAGATCAGTGTCACATTAAGTAAGAGATAAAGTCTCTGATATGGTAACAGACAAGACATAACAGCTGTCTACGTCAATAACATAGCAATAGACAAGTCTCTGATATAGTAATAGCAAAGACATAAATGTCTAAGTCAATAACATAGTAATAGGTCTCTGATATAGTTAAGGCTAAGGTCACAAGTATAATCATAGACAAAACCACTAAAGTAGCAATAATTTAGGCCTAGAAATATTGAAGTTATGACTTTGCTGGTGTAGTTGTGCCAAGGAAACATTCAAAGAGTTGAGAAGTTCTATAGTCACTGCTCATCGTGAATTCACGATTTAATTGAAAGTTATAAATTAGAAGATACTATTTAAATAGCTTAACCAGTAACCTAACCAGATGCCTAACCAGCAGCCTAACCAACAGCCAAACCAACAGCCTAAGCAGTAACCTAACCGGCAATCTAACCAGTAGTCCTTTGCGAGGCCCAGCCAACCGAGGCCCTAGGTGGCTGCCTAATCTGCCTATACCTAAGGCCGGCCCTGCCAGGGGACTAGCCTACTAGTAGCCTAACCAGGACAGTGTAAAGCTATTTCTCCGTCTTTCTTTCATCTGTTGTTAATTCTCGTTTGAGGTCAACAGTTTCAATACTGAGTGTGCATAACACTCTGTGTGTGCGTTTATAAAGAGCTAACAACCATTGTCAGAGACATGTTATTGCATACAAGAATTAGAATCAATATAAAGTGTTGTAAACACATCAAAAGTACAGTTAATGTATAGATGTATTTTGTTTTGCTTAATTAAAAAAACAATGTCTGTGTAGTTAAAGTTACTACAAGTAGGTCTTTAAGTAGTTTTACATTTGTTTCCATTTGTTTTATTTTCAGATTTTCAAATGAAATATGTCCTTATATTTCTGCTGAGCTAAGGCAGATCATTTCAAATCGAAATAGACTGGTTCACACATATCAGATTCTAAATCGAAATCTTTGTAATCAATCTTGTGGAAATCTTCAGAGAATGCCTCGTCCAGGAAGAAATACGTATGATGAGCAGAAACCGCCGTATTCCTACATCGCTCTGACTGCCATGGCCATCCAGAGCTCTGGGGAGAAGATGCTGCCTCTGAGCGACATCTACAAATTCATCATGGATAATTTCCCTTTCTACCGGAAAAACACTCAGCGCTGGCAGAACTCGCTGCGGCACAACCTGTCATTTAATGACTGCTTCATCAAGATCCCGAGACGCCCGGACAGGCCTGGGAAAGGATCTTACTGGGCGCTGCATCCCATGTGCGGAGACATGTTCGAGAACGGAAGCTTCCTTCGTAGAAGAAAGAGGTTCAAACTTCGGCAGATGCAGCTTCAGATTCAAATGCAAGGGGGCGCGCCCCCTTCACCCGAGCTCGTCGGGATGAAAGCCCAGGACGCTTTAGATACAGCGGCGTACCTCCACGAGGCTGCGACGAGGGCACGACTGCATCAGTCATGGGCCGTATCATCGAGGTACCATCCCTATGTCCCCACGCCAGCACCGCCCACAAAACATTCCTTCTCCATTGAGAGTTTAATTTCTCCAGACTATAAATCCCCGAGCAATATTCATATTCCAGCACCTCCCCTGCTCCCACCGTCTCTTCCACCCTTTGCTTCTCAGTTCACAGCAGGGCTGCCTCCTAGCTTAGTGGCATCCTATGCAGCAAGCCTTGATTTGTCCTCCTCCCTAGCCAACTCGTTCTCCTCACTGTCCTCCTTGTCCTCGACGCCCTTCAGCTCCAGCTTAATGTCGCGGTTCTCAAACAATCTAGACCTGCTCAAGTCGGCAGCTCAAGAGGCCGGGTCCTTGTCCACCCTACCCATCAAACCTTCTCCCATTAACCCCATGTGTCTCAGCCAGGCGGCCGCCCAGCATGCCGCCTTCGTTTCTAGGGTGACGGGACTCCCCGGTCACTTTATTCCAAGCTTCACGGACAAAACTCTGGCCCTGCCGCCCCCTCCGTTACCAGTCGGATTCTCGAGGTCTCCTCCTTCCATACCAAGTCGACCACTGAGTGCCGAGAGCTGACCAATGACATCCAGCCCAATGGATACAAAAGCTTATAGACCGCCAACTTCAAGTTTTGTTTCGACTCGTGCTCCAGGATTATAGTTTTGTACTGAACAACAATGGGAGGGATAAAAAACAGTTTAAAACTTTATTTGGATTTTTGCTTTTAATTTGCCAATTGAAGTTGAAGTGATGAGCACAGTGCGGGGTGTAACACAGTCACAATAAAGTTTGGCAACAAGGCAACTGTTCTTATGGTTGTAAACTGAGGGACAGGATTGTGAGTGTGAAATAAACATAAAAGTTGTTTGCTTCTTATAGTTAATAACTTTTAATTCAAATGCCATAAAAATGCAATTAAAAAATAGCATTTAGGCCAAAAAAAATGTCAGTGAAGAAGCCAGTATTGATTGACATCAGCAACAGACGAGAAGTAGGCTAGGCTTATATTCACTGGCTACCATTGTGATAACAGACATTTAATGATGTCAGATTGTAGACTATACACCCACCGTCACAAATAGGATCTTTGTGGTTGGGCTTTTTGAGACTTCTCTTCATGCAGTACAGTGTTACGTCACTTTTTCCGACCAATTTCCTGTAGAAACTACCAAGAATCATACACGATATAAGTGAGAACAGAATTTCTAGAGAGTAATGGGGACGAAAATCAGCACAAAGATATCACAACGGACAGAGGGATGAACAAGTCTAGTGCTGAACAAGTCTAGTCCTGAACAAGTCTAGTGCTGAACAAGTCTAGTCCTGAACAAGTCTAGTCCTGAACAAGTCTAGTGCTGAACAAGACTAGTGCTGAACAAGACTAGTGCTGAACAAGTCTATTGCTGAACAAGACTAGTGCTGAACAAGTCTATTGCTGAACAAGACTAGTGCTGAACAAGACTAGTGCTGAACAAGTCTAGTGCTGAACAAGTCTAGTGCTGAACAAGACTAGTGCTGAACAAGACTAGTGCTGAACAAGTCTAGTGTTGAACAAGTCTAGTGCTGAACAAGTCTAGTGTTGAACAAGTCTAGTGCTGAACGAGTCTAGTGTTGAACATGACTAGAATAGCGGCGTACATCGTGTTATATTCTTTGGTTTTCTGTGTCCTTGTTATGACGTGTATGAAGCAGGAAGGGCTGTGCAATATTGAGGAAATACTGTCCCACGAGATGTGACAACATTGAGGAGATACTGTCCCACGAGATGTGACAACCAGAACTTTGAGAAGTATTTCTGTGTGTCAGATACGTGTTTGCTTGTCATATTCTGAAATAAACAAAAATAATGTATAGTCAATAAAATATCATAAAAAACTAAAAGAGTATTACAATTTTTTCTATACCAACAGAAGGTTTGGGTACTTAATTAAACAGTAGTACAACTTCTTGTAACTATGTTTTTACTGAAAACATTAATTGGGACAATCCACAGAACAAATTTCTCCATCTTACTCAACTAGAAGGCTGCGCGTGCTTTTCTTACGGGACGAGGGTCGTTATCAGCCACTGAGCTATATGCTCCATAATCCTTCGGATTAAGGCTTGGAGGGGTGCTGAGGGGGTCGCTAAAACTTACTCTACATTTCCACATCAATTCTATACTGGCTAATGATTTTCTAGATTAGTGATGCCTAACCTTAAGCCCGTGGGCCTACAAATGTCCCCATATTCTTGTCTCTGGCCGCGTCACCTCAAAAATAGTGATGAAATCAAGCAGACATTTTTTAAAATTTGAAACATGTTGTGTCCAATATTATTTCAACAGTAATTAGGTGGATGTTTTAAGTTGTTTGCCTGAAACCGATTTCTGAATGACCGCATTCATCTCAAATACTTCGGTAGGAGCATTGGATCGAGAAGTACACATAATATATCATTAATATAATATATGATTCGATCAAAAAGTACACATGATATATCATTAATATAATATATGATTGGATCGAGAAGTACACATGATATTTCATTAATATAATATATGATTGGATCGAGAAGTACACATGATATATCATTAATATAATATATGATTGGATCAAGAAGTACACATGATATATCATTAATATAATATATGATTGGATCGAGAAGTACACATGATATATCTTTAATATAATATGACTGGATCGAGAAGTACACATGATATATAATTAATATAATATATGACTGGATACAGAAGTACACATGATATATAATTAATATAATATATGATTGGCTCAAGAAGTACACATGATATATAATTAATATAATATATGACTGGTTTACGTACGTTTTTATAACTGAATACGTCACACACAAAATTGCTTGTAAACATCGTGATCAAACTTTACGCTTTTATTCTGAGATGTTTGAAGTGTCTACAGACAACACTGTATAGAAAGCAATTGTCTACATTGAGCAAAATTTGTCAAGCAGAGGTATCTGGTTTTGTAACACAAACTCAAGCGACCCTCCAATGGATTGTCTTGAGCCCTCAATGCAGGAAGTTACACAGGTCTTAACATTTTCAGCAAAAATATTAGAAGCCATGAAATACAAGTACCCAAAACAAAAGTACTGCTTCCCTCCATAAAAATATATATTAATGTTAAAACATGTTTGCTTGCGATCCTTTACTCCCCAGGAATGATTGAGGTTCTGTTTGTCGCCAATTAAGGTCAGTGTAAACATCGCAGGATATTCAACACGAAGACAGGGAGATGGCGACAGTTTGGTGAATGTGTACAACTTGATAGGGAGATGGCGACAGTTTGGTGAATGTGTACAACTTGACAGGGAGATGGCGACAGTTTGGTGAATGTGTACAACTTGACAGGGAGATGGCGACAGTTTGGTGAATGTGTACAACTTGACAGGGAGATGGCGACAGTTTGGTGAATGTGTACAACTAGATATTGGTCTCGGAGAATAGAATCGAAGTAAAAACTGTTTTCCTTTTAAAACTGAAATACAGTTCGAGTCATGCTCTTTATTTTATTGATAAAATAATATCGCAACGATATCGCTATCGGAGTAATGGACGGCAGTCATATAGGGGGCTAGGCCAACTGTTAACACTAATAACCCTAATAAAGGTCGAATTGGCCCTGGCTTATGGTACAATACACAGAAGTACATTTTTATCTAATAGATTTGAAGTAAAAATGTTTTTAATTTAATGAAAAGGACCTAGAGAACATAAAGTATTCAAGACATTGCCTTGTTTGGATTGATAAAAGTAACATCGCCAACAAATGATTCTAGTTTTAGTTTATTACAAGGCTTATATCAACTCACCCTGTCTGTCTATAACTATATGGTAAAAAGCCTGAATAAGTTATTTCTACACCCAAGCTCGGATTAAGCTGAAATTTTGCGCAATTATTGTTTTTTAACCTGACAACACAAGAATCAATTTTAAAAAATAACCAGCTAGTTGATTAACTATTCGTAATTTATTATTTTGCTTTGTATCTAGAACAAGGGAAAGAAATCGTACTTGACAGATGTGCCGGTATAAGATGAATTAGTCCCCTTGAGTAATCTTGAGCCCTGGCCCTGTGTGAACATTTTTTGTATGCATTTAAAAAACGATCATGTAAACATTCACAAGATACCCCTTTCTTTCCTCCCCCTTTCACAATTGGTCCAGACTAGTGATAGGATCATAGCGCATTGAGAAAGTGATAGGATCATAGCGCAGTGAGAAAGTGATAGGATCATAGCGCAGTGAGAAAGTGATAGGATCATAGCACATTGAGAAAGTGATAGGATCATAGCACATTGAGAAAGTGATAGGATCATAGCACATTGAGAAAGTGATAGGATCATAGCACATTGAGAAAGCTGAAAGCTAAACAAAAACAATTGGTAAAAATATTTCTATCGCACAGATTTGTTTATCTAGGTTGCCTCCCTACATAGCTACACAGCATGTTAAAAGTAATTGATACAATCATACTTTTGTTTTTTTAGGTATTTTTATGTTTTTCATGTTTCTTAGTTTCTCTAAATGTTCTCATTATGTACATTAATTGAGTTTTTAATAAAATTGTTCGTAATACCTGCACTCAGTAAGCGAGATGGACAAACCTCTGCTGCCTTGCGACTTTATTCTACCCAACAAAGGGAAAGTCTTAGTGAGTCAACCCTGAGGACACATCAGCTGCGTGGCGAGAGAGGAACTGCTGTGTTGGCAGATTTAGATTGGAACACTGATAATCCGCAGGCTTTCATCTCATTCCAGTAGACGCTTCGCGATTGTAGGAATCTGCATGTGTCTGAATTCCACTGCACAAAGTCTAAAAAACAAAACAAAATACAACAAAAACCTAACAAACAGCTAAATGTGCAGCACTAAAAATAAAAACCTAACAAACTGCTAAATGTGCAGCACTAAAAATAAAAACCTAACAAACAGCTAAATGTGCAGCACTAAAAATAAAAAACCTAACAAACAGCTAAATGTGCAGCACTAAAAACAAAAACCTAACAAACAGCTAAATGTGCAGCACTAAAAATAAAAAACCAACTAAGAAACAAACAAAAAGTAATGTATTAAAATAATGTTGCCACTAATATAGTTAATGCATTACAACACTCCCCAGTATGGGCTTAGCCAGGATTTTTTAGGGGAGGGGGGATTTTTTCGCCCCCCCCCCGGCCTACCCCTCCCCTCAAAAAAGAAAATATATATATATAAGTGTGTGTTTGTGTGTGTGTGTGTACATAATTAATCTTTTAATCTTCATAACATCCTGACCCTTCATTTTTTTTGGAAGACGTTTATTGTGCCCTAGAATATAGTCTTCCTAGAGTTAGTGGAAAAATTTAGGACTCCCCGCCCTTGTCAGCAAGGGGGCTGGGGGAGCCACGCCGCCAAGCACTATTTCCGGTATTGAAAGCCAACAAAATCCATATTCTGAGGTATCTACAGTGCATTATCCTGCTATTAAAAAGTTTTATTTCAAAAACCTAATCTGCTTTTCTTACGGACTTAGACCCTCCCGTGCCGTTCGGGGCATTTGGCGGCAAGCTGTTTCCATAAAAATCTGTTACTGGCAATGTCTGAAGCCTCTTCCCACCTGCTCTATTGACCTCCATGAAAGTGTGGCGCCAAGTTGTACTAGGATGTCATCGCAACTCTTATTATGCGTAGTTCATTTTGTCGGAGAACATGTCCCGCAAACCTCATGCGACGCTCTGTCACAACCTTACTAAAGTGTCAACTCTCAGTTCGGCATAGGATTTCCTTGATTTGGACCCGATCTCTATAACTGACTCCTAAAATCTGTCTTAGCCATCTTTGTTGAGCCACATTTAGTCTTTTTTCAATTTCGGCAGATAACTATTCACTGCACTTTATCAATGGAGCCCAGTTACTGGTAGAAATGTGTAACCTCTCATGACTACACTCTTGGAATTAGGTGACTGTAGTTTGCTTTAGATTTTATACCGAAAAGGGAAGTTTTTATCGTCAAAATCATCTGTTGGGGGGTTTTAAACTAAAAATCTCCGGAGCTGTTTTTTTTTACATTCAAAACCCCATTGAGCTACGGTCATAGAATTTGGTGACAGTAGTTTGCTTTAGAATAATATTCAAGCGAGAGGTTTTTAACCTCAAAACTCTCTTTAGGGGGATTTTAAACTCAAAACCATCTGGAGGGGTTTTAAACTTTTAAAAAAGCCATCTGGAGGAGGGGGTTTTAACTCAAAAATCCCCATTGGCTTGGCTACGCTCAAAGAATTTTAGTGTGTAATTTTTTTTATATTGAAGAGGTTTTGTTTTTTTAATTCAATTTTTAATTTTTGTTAAATATTTTAACTCCCTTTGGCTACGCTCATAGTAGTTTGAGTGTGTAATTTGCTTTTTTTTTATATTGAAGAGGTATTTTTTTAGCTTCAAAAACCGCTGTCGAGGGTTTAAACTCAAAACCCCTTTGGCTACGCTAGTAAATTTTAGAATGTGTTTTTTTTTTATATTGAAGAGGGGGTTTATCATAAATTTTGGAGGGGGTTTTAAAATCAAAATCTTCCTTAGCTGTGCTCTTGGAATTGGGGATAGTCGTTTGCACTTTTTTTTTTTTTTTGTTGTTTTTTAGAAGAGGGGGATTAAACTGCAAAACCCGCTGGTAGGGGCAAGTCATGGTTTAGTATTAAAATCTCACCTAAAATAAACAAAATCATAGCAAAAAATCAGTCACAAAATTCCGCCCCCCCCTTGGCTACGCCCATGCTCCCCACCACTCCATAAATAGGCAGACATCATTGTATTGACTGTATGAATGGGCCGAGAAGACTGGTGCTAGAGACAGTTTCCGAGAAACCATGAATAAGTAGTTTCATTCAATACGTCTACTAATCTTAAATAAAATGCAGCAGTATATGCAAACTATCTAAAGAAAAACTAAAATGTGTGTGTGTGAGTGAGAGAGAGAGAAAAAGAGGAGGCGGAGGAGGGAAATGTAAGAGATAGCCTACATGGGGAAAATACATTCCTAAATCTATAGGATTATTATGAATTTTAACTTTGGGATTCTTAAAGTCTCCGAGTCCACCGATCCCTTATAGGTCACCGTTGTAAGTTGGAGAAAGTAAAGTTGGTAGGTCTTTGTGCTAGCCACGTTACACGTTACCCGCTAGAGTTTTATATCATGGACCTCAGGAACCTAAAAGTCGGAAGGAGGAACTTGCAAATTGTAATGGCGGGCCGCACGTGACCACTGGTTAGTACTTTTCACATCCCTTTGATATACAACCTAACCCTACCAAACTGACGTCTGCAGAATAAACCCAGTCTGGTACAATATTAAAGTCGATAAATCGTCAATCTCCCGCTGGGTCTGCTGTTTCATACCCCAACCACTAGGTCTATTTGAAGATTATAATAACTGACTTCACATAGACCCGTATGGCATGTTATTAAAATAAACCAAGTAGAGTTCGATCTTGTTGTGTGTGTTTTTTTTTTATTCTTTCTTTAATCTTATTGCTATGTTGATTTTTGGGTTTTTCCCAGTGTGTGTTACTCTTGATCACTTTAGTTTCTTCTCCGACTGTCCCCCACCTTTCTATGACATTCTTAGTAACATCTATGAACCAAAAGAAATATACTCGTGTGTATTGCTTCTGTGACTGCGAGACTCCCTTAAACGTAAACCATCTTATCTTATCTTATAAATTACAGACGTTACTTCAAAGAGAAGATAATTACGTTATACGCATTCACTCACTTAAACTCTGCTAAGTTGTTGGTTTTCCTGGCTGATTCATTCTCTAATGACACTAGAAAAGAAAAAGAACTTGTACGATATTGTCCTAGCATTTGGAATAAGAAATGTACCTTTATCGGTGTGTCTATCCTCAAAACTGGCCGTTGTTCGGCGCATAAAGTTTCTCTGTTCTCCCAAGAAATGCGCTGTTTTTTTGTTTTGTTTGTTTGTTTTGTCATTTATTGAATATTTTATTAGGTTGTGTTTCTCTATTTGTCAATTATGATTTAGCCTACTGTTTTGTGTATTATTGCTACTTTACTTTGTATTCTTCTGCCCTGAGCATTGTCTCCAAATGTAGTGATTTTACTAAACGTGCACGTTGTTGAGTCAATTCAAAGTGAAGGAATGGACATTTTCTGAAAATGATTCGACATTTGAATTCATTACAAAATGTTGCAATAGTTCAACTTATAACATTTCTAAGTACAATTCTTTTGGTGGGCCGCTGTAATTCTTACGAAATGTCATAACTATTAACAGAAAGGGCCGCAGTTATTCTTACACACGGTCGTATCAATGAACAGAAAGGGCCGCACACAAAATATACTGCATCTTATTGCATAACATATTCGTTGAATTTGTATTGAATGTGTATTGAATTTGTATTGAATGTGCATTGAATGTGTATTTATAGGCTAACACAGTCGTATTTATGTTTGCTTCGGTATGTCTGGTATAGATTTCTATTTTGTGTTGGTCTCAACCATAAATAAACTATTAGTGTGACATCTCTTGAGTACGAGGTTTGTATAGACCTATACTGAAGTTAGGTGGAAAGTTCCATTTTCACACCTTGCCATCTATAGGGCAGATGATGTCAAGATTATTTGTTTCTATGACCCACGGCTAACGTGCAGGGTGTCATGTAGCCAGCACAACGACCAGCCGTCTTTACTTTTCCCAAACTAACGTCAGGTACCCATTAGAGCTGGGTGGACTCAGAGGTTAACGAGCAGGGTGTCTTGTAGCCAGCACAACGACCAGCCGTCTTTACTTTTCCCAAACTAACGTCAGGTACCCATTAGAGCTGGGTGGACTCAGAGGTTAACGAGCAGGGTGTCTTGTAGCCAGCACAACGACCAGCCGTCTTTACTTTTCCCAAACTAACGTCAGGTACCCATTAGACCTGTCTGGACTCAGAGGCGCCCAAAGACCTATACTTAGACACGTCTAAATAATTACTCATTGATGCTAAATATAAGTGAGCATACTAATTAGTTGTTAGTTCTTTAACAATATTTTCATTTTTAGAAATATCTGAATACCATGACATTCTCATTGCACACGAACATCTACTGAATATCAAGAAATGTCTGACATGTAAAAGTATTAATACTTAATTATTTAAAAAGTGGATGACACAGATACTTCTAATTGACACCAGATGTCACAGACATCACAGTAAACATCAGATGGCGCAAGCACGCGACACACTCATCAAAGTAAACAGCACTTGACAAGGTCACATCAAAGCTACACCAGGTGTCGCACTAAGGCTTCTTGAAAAATAAATGAAGTCATCAAACCCCGTGTAGCTTAGACCCATGTATCCCATAATGCTAAGCAACATGGAGATGGCCATTTGACGCTAGATTGTGTCTTCTAAAAGCCTCGCGCTGCCCCCCAAAATCAACGTGTGTTTAAGTGCGCCCCTGAATGTTTGATGAAGTTTTAGTGAGTAATTAATGGCGCCCCCGTGGTGGTACGACCTTGTTGGTATAACAGATGAATTATTTATAGTTCCATCCCCACTAGAATGGTCAACAACTATTATTAGAACACTTAAAGCTTAGTGCTAATATGAAAGGATAACAACAAAATCAGGCATTGAACATGGCAACATGGCTTGAAGATATCATTACACTAGGACGTAGACTTCCTTTTATTATTATGTAAATGATCTGTTATTTATTCTCGGCACTGTCAAGTCGAAATTCGTTAGATGGAAACAAATTTCACTGTAGTCCATTAAACAGTGTGCATGAGGAATTTTCTGGTGATGTGACAAGTCTGCACCACTTCCTCTCTCCGACAAGCAAGGAGAATCTTCTAAGGAACTCAAAAAGGTCGGTGAGGTCAATAGGCTCAATCCCTTTGGCTGATATAACAATAGGGGGTATATCGTTATTTTAGTTCTTATAGTCGCTTATTATTATTATTCTTATGCCTTTTATTATTATTATTATTATTATTAGAATTATTATTATCATCATCATCATCATCACAACAGATCATAGACTTTTTTTTTCAATTCTTACTATTGATACTAGGGGTGCACCGGATAGTACTTTTTGATATCCGGCCGGAGCCGGATATGACCGGATGGTAAAATTTGATATTCGGCCGGTGCCGGAGCCGGAGCCGAATACCTAAGTGTTTTGTAAATAGCTTGTATTGCTGAGCATTTTACGAAACTGTTAAATAACATACCTATATTTGTTGGTATAATTTTTTTTCCTTTTATATACCTTATTGTTTTAAACTCTTTTGCTGATTGATTTATTAAAGATTAACAGTATTTATAAACATAAATTAATCTGTGTAGCATGAGCGTGTCTGTGTTTATGTATGTACGAGGCAACCAACTATAAAGGCTGTGTGTTGAAGGGTCAATGTAAAATATGTTAGTATATATTTAACTAGTTACTAATGTAAATTTCTCATCTGGCTTGTATGGTGGTTGGATGTATGTGTTCAATAATTTCTGACCAACAACTGGTCATCAGACTTGTAATTTTAAGTCCAAAGACTGCTTCTGGTTCTGGCTTCAAGGGCTTAATACTGATAGCTGTTAGTTAATAGTTGGAATCTGAAGCGTAGTAGGTCATATATTTATTAATCCATTTGCGGCAAACGATATTTTATTAACAGCAGGAACATCTATTATACCCACTCATAGCCTGAGATTTAAATGTTGCGAAGCATAGATTTAATTGTAGTCTGTAGGCCTATTATTGTTATCAATATTTAGATCTACTGTTATATAGATCTAAGAGAATTAGGAAAACCAACTATAAAAGAAACAAAATCACCCACACCCTCCCTACCAAAAAAAACCCAACATAAATAGACTTTGTGTTCGACTGATTGTAACAACCTGATCAGATAGACGTAGTGAGCCTACACATGTCGTCCTAGTGTAGTGTGTATAGTTGATGGTGTTGACCTTCACGCGTTGTTTTTCCTTGGGCATACTCAATAGTGTTTAGTGTGCAGGCGAAAAAAGATAACACATTGGCATGATCAGTCAAGCATATAGATAAATTATCTCTGTACCTTAGTTACAGAGGTCAAGTGTTTCTTAACATTCCAGCATGTTTTTCTTTGTTTGCTAGATCTAATTGTGGTGCTTTAGATCAATTTATTTTATGCGATGTTAAATTTAATTGAAAGGTTTTCCTTTATATATTAAGTCAATAGAATTAAACAATGAAATTAGTTTTCTTTCTAAAGGTTTTAATACAAGGGGAAAAATACATACACGCACACATGTACATATTTGTTTTATTTTATTGTGCAACGAACGTGTGTCCAGCGCCCTAAATGACATTTCTCTCCAAGTAAACAAACTTAGTGTCACCATCTAGTGACCTCTAGACAGTCTCAATATGTCTTAACAATTTGCGTTAATCCATTCTGGCTTAAGAATGGTCAATGTCTATATTCTCTATCAATACATTGTCATGGATTAAACAAATAAGAAGTTGGGGGTGTTGAGTCTCTTGAGCCCTCCTTTTAAAGATACCCTTGGTCAGTGTCTGTTTGGCTTGTAGTCCTGACTCATACGTGAGACTTAACTCAAAGTAAACAAACTTATTACCCGTCCAATAGTATAAAAGGTGTGGTTTGTGGTCCAGACCCTTGATTGACAATCTATCTCATAATAAACTAACTCATACCAAATTAACCTTATAGAGATTTGGCTTGTAGTCCCGCCTCTAATAAAAATTCTAATCCAAGTAAACAAACTCAGTTCCCTCATAAGATGTGACCTCTAGACAGTGTCGACACGTTGACATCTGGCTTAATGTGGTCAGCTGCCTATTTGTGAACTCAATGTTATGGACTAAACAAACAAAAGGAGGTGGGGGTAGCTCATCTCTACCTCTGGAGATATACCCGCACATCTAGACAGATTATCAGCGTGACGTAGTTAAGGAATATGACATGTTTACTAGACCACTCAAAGGTCAAGACAAGCCAGTGTGCCAGACATCGCTGCTACGTATGTAATACGAATTTATAATGTAAAGTCTAGTCCCCCCCCCCCACAATAACAAACCTAGTTCCCTCGTGTGACCTCTAGAGAGTGCTTACGTCCATCGTATCTGACTTGGGGTCACCTGTCAATCAATGAACTCAATGTGATGGGCTAAACAAATAAAAGGGGGAGGGAGTTGTTCATCTAGAAATATACCTGGTTACCTTAGAGGTGTGGCTCTTGTAGTCCAGCCCCCCCCCCCATAAAGATTAACTACTAAGTAAACAAACTCAGTTCCCTCGAAAGGTGTGACCACTAGAGAGTGTCTATACGCTGACATTAAACCTACGTCCATCGTATTTAACTTGTGGTTACCTGCCTAATAAAAAACTCAATGTGATGGACTAAACAAATAAAAGGGGGTGGGAGTTGTTCATCTCTACCTTTGGAGATATACCCGCACAGCTAGACAGACGTCTGGTCAGCATGACGTAGTCAAGGAATGTAACATTTTAACATGTTAACTAACTTACTCAAAGGTCAAGACAAATTGAAAAAAGTGCCAGCCATTGCATCTCTGTATGTAAAGCGCATTTATGATGTAAAGTTTCATCTCTATTTATATAAAGTTATTAACATGCCTTGTCTTTATAATAAACGATGTTTGGTGCATATTTATAATGGCTCTATTTTTAAGCACATTATTTTGTTTTCATATAAACATTAATACATTCTATAACAGACAGTAATGGAACGAGGTCCACTTTATGCATATTAAATAGGTGTATTTTTACTATCCGGTTTACTATCCGGTAGTGATATCCGACCGGAGCCGGATAGCACCGGATAGTAAAAAATGCCGGATATTCGCCAGAAGCCGGAGCCGGAGGGACTATCCGGTGCACCCCTAATTGATACACACCTCCTTCAAAGTCAGAAGTTTAAAGGAAGGAAGAAGATGGTCAATAGTTGAAACTTGGTATAAAATAAAACTTGGTATAAAATAAAACTTGGTATAAAATAAAACTTGGTATAAAAAGACAAATTTGAAAAACTTATTTCAAGCTAAAATTTTGAAGTTAGAATTATTTTCGGTTAATTCAGCTAATAAGCCGAAGGTTCGAACCTCATGGAATTTTTTTTTCAAGGACAAAAATATCGATGTTAAGTTTATTTTATTATTTGACCCTTATTTCCTTTTTTAAAAATAGTACTTGTTTGTGATTGAAGACATCAGTAGGTTTTAGTTTTTAAATTGAATGCCATTATCTAATGATTATCACTGTCTTATGAAGACAAAATGGTCCTCAGGAAAACAGAGATTGCAGCCTTAAGGTCTTCCAGGGAAATAAGTATAGTCTGCTAATTATTGAAATGTACAATATACCAAGTAGAATTTTCATTCAAAATACTTAGCTTCTTGTAATTACAAAAAACAGAGCGACGATTTATGCACAGGTCCCTGCTTCAAAACTCAGAACATCTCATTTGTAGAGCAGACGACATTATTGAATCATGGTGACACGGATACAAAGATGTGCAAATCTGTTCATTTCTCCAACTAACTTATTTCTTGAACGCAAGGACATTTTAATCCTTGGCTAACGACAAAATAAATAACTAAAACTAATGACCATAGCTTACTACGCCAAGGCAGAACAAGGAGAGGATAGGCCTTTAATCTCACGTGGGTTGAGGTTTCTTGAGGATTTTAATAACAATCATGAGAGATAGCGATGCAAAATTCAGGGGCGTAGCAGATTGGTGAAAGAGATGGTTGCATACAAATTGAAATATATGTGAATTTATAATGTTGGATTTTGTTTTTAAAAAGGAGTCTTTGGTGTATCGGGTGCACAAAATACAGAAGTATTGATGTTTTTTTTTTTTTAAGAATCATATCTTTTTTAAACTCTTAACGATGAAGAATCCTATTTCTAAGCTGTATCCCTCGCGGTACAAAGTAATTGTTTTGAATTAGTTGGCTACTGTGATGTACCGTCCGTGACATTTTGGTCTCCGTTAATTTAGAACAAAAATCTCTACTATCTTATTTGATTTTCTTTTCAAAGTTAGAGGGTCCTTCACATTTCTCGACTTCACTTTCTCTTTGTTTTTTTTTCCCTCTCTTACTTTCATTCTTAACAAATGTAAACCGTATTCACAAACAAAACGCGAACAAAGAACTGTGATTAAATTTGAAAATTCCAATTCTGATTGACTTGCAAGAATATTGATTTCTTCTACATGTTTCATATGCTCTTTCGGACGTGAAGAGTGTAACGTCTTCTCCCAAACCTCCCCCAGTACAGAGTACGACGGGGTTGGCGGCGGGCAGGGTTCGAACCTGGGGACATCTAGACAACAGTCTAGAGCAGGGGTTCTCAACCTGTGGATCGCGACCCCCTTGGGGGTCGATTGACGATTTGCCAGAGGTCGCCTAAGACCATCGAAAATATGGATTGTTATTGTCTATTCTTCTGTTGCTGTATGTGTGTGTGGGGAGGGGGGTCGCGGCAGAGTGGGGATTGTAAAAAGGGGTCGCCGAGCTTAAAAGGTTGAGAACCGCTGGTCTAGAGCAACGTTGTGTTTCTCAACCTGAGAAGTGCCCTGGTAATACTTTTCACATTTTTATCGGGGGGGGGGGGGGGAGAGTCTGAGAGATATCTTATATATATAATTGAATGTAAGGTGTATGTATGTAAGTCCGGTATTGATATCAAAATCGTTTGACCAATCTTGATAAATTTGGCATAGATGTTGTTCCTTAGATCATGGTGGAGACCGTAGTGCACGTTTAATGTCCCTGCCACAGGCTAAACGGGTAAACCCATTTTCACTCTATACTTTCATTTTCATGGCAATATTAAACAATGTTTAACATAGACTAGATCCAAATCAGTAATACACTGCGGTCGGCCGGTATTATCCGGTTAGTTGAAAATAAGTATTAAAGGGGAAAAAAAGATAAGCCCTATGTGTGTGTGTGTAGCGGTGAAAATGGAAGTGGGGGTGCTTAAAATAGATACACTTTTCAGTGTTGTTGTTGTTTTCGACCCGGGGGGGGGGGGGCAAATGTTGAGAAGCACTGATCTATACAATAGGAACGGGGATCTAAAGTCATATATGTAATTTGAAAACTTATGAACTCGCCATTCTAACTATTCCTATCCGCCCCTGCATGGATATTCTTCAAATTTAGATGTGCATTCCCCTGTTATCCCATGCGACCGACTCCATTGTCTGCTTCGCCGTCGCGCCTTTGGAGAGGGGACTTAAAAATTCATGACGAGCTGCTCCGCTGACGTTGCCGCTTGACACGTTGCATTGTTTGTCCCAACGGCCGATTCTTGGATTATCTGCCCTTGTCTCGCACCCCTCGAGGATATGAATTCTCGGAGTAGAAGATGAACAGGGAACCACAGGCACTCATCTAGTCGTATGGTAGGTAGGATATGACTTTTTGTTGTTTTTTTTACAAAGCTTCTATCAACCCACTCTGGTCAAATGTTTTTTACACGTTCTATCTCCCACACCCAATCTCGGATCAAGCTGAAATTTGGCACAGTTATTTCTTGTACTAGACATAGCAAGCAACAATTTTAACAATAACCTTATAGTTAATTAACTATTGATAATTCATTATTTATTTTGGTGTCTCGAACAAGGGAAAGAAATTATACTTGACTGAAGGGGCGTTATAAGCTGAATTTAGTGAATTAGTCCACAACATAGGTCGCCGCTTTAAAGTAAGTTTGAAACAAACAATAGAGAACTATGCAATCTTCTATTTTCATAAGCACTTCATTAGTACTTCATTAGCAGAGTGGTTAGTATGTTAGCTTGAAGAGGCTTGAGCCATGAGTTCAAATTCAGCTCGTTCCCATTTTTGTTTTAAATAAATGCGTTTAATTAAAACATAAACAAGTACTTAAAAAAATTCCTATTTTATGTTCAAATACTATAGTAAACTAAACATTCATATTATATTTATCATTGAAAAAGAAAAAGAAAGAAGTAAAATAGCCAGTAAGGGTAAGCTCACGATATTCGTGTTATTAGCACGACACACTAACCACTTCGCTTGCCAGCCTTACTACACATGACCAAACATAAATATATAGATCTTGAAATAACATCTAAATGAATCAAAAATAAAATGGACGCAAATTATTTACTTCTATTCCCGTTTCCTATAAAAGCTTATTCTAAGAAACTGAATAATTAATGAAGTGGTCTTTCGGAAATTTAATTAAATGTGATGTCACGCAGCACGAGTTTATTTGGGAAATTTCAGCTCCATAGTTTTAATGAAAATATGCCAACAATACAACCCAATTCTGAAATTATGTACAACTCTTTTTACCATGAGAACAAGGCGCAGGTTGCCTGAATCAGCCATGGAAAACCAATTACTTAGGAGAGTTTAAGTAACATGTACGATTAGATTTAACATGAATGGGCTTAGAATGTAAGCATCTTCCTGTTTCAAAGGAATGTCTGCTTTAAAAGGATAAGATAAAATAGAAGTTTAAAAAAAAAGAAAAAGAACAATATAGTAACCGCTATAAAACATGTATTGAAGGAGACGAGATTGTTTCGTGCTGACAAGGACATTTTTGTAATGAAAAGTGAGCACATGTAAAATTGTCGACAAATATAACAGAAAAGATGTGTACAAATATAACAAAAAAGATGTGTGTATAAATATAACAAAAATGATGTGTGTAGAAACATAACAGAAATGAGGTGTGTACAAATGAAACAGATATGTGTACAAACATAATAGAAATGATGTGTGTACAAATATAACATGTGTACAAACATAAAAGAAATGATGTGTGTACAAATATAACACATGATGTTTGTACAAATATAACAAATGACATAACTGATATGGGTATAACTAATGAATTTAAAAAGAGTCCTGCTAAAAGTTTACTTGACTGCCATGAACCCAAGTTTGTTAAATAGTCTTTATAAAGGGTTCGGGCTCGCTCGTAGCCTATTCTAAGAAGCTTTTGTCCGAAGTGTCAGGCGATGGTCAGTAACGTGATAAGGGGGGACGTAATAAGAAAACAGTCTCGGGAGTTACAGACATAAGTCTACGATTTGACCGCTACTCGGTAGGGCGCCGGTTAAGATGATTAGCTGCTCCCATGTCCAGGGTACAATCAGATCATTATAGGAATCACGTCCCATGTAGAATCACTCACAAGGGATTAGCCCACCAACCTGCGTGGCGGGGTTCATTGTACCTCCCTGTACGCCACATTCATGAGGTGAGAGCTTTTAGATAGTCCAGGCGTAAAGAGTAAAGTATAGAGCTTTGGAGAGGGGGGGGATTAAGGATACGAGGCAGTGGGACCAAATTCTAAAAAAAAAAATAAGAACGTCAACAAAATCTTGCGACCATGAAATGGACATGTAATGAGCAGGGCTCTTTGTTTTCAGTCTTTCTGAAGTCTAGACTGTAGACTACGTGTATGTATGTTTGTATGTCTGTCTGTCTGTATGTATGTATGTATGTATGTTTGTATGTCTGTATGTATGTATGTATGTCTGTCTGTCTGTCTGTCTGTATGTATGTATGTATGTATGTATGTCTGTCTGTCTGTCTGTCTGTATGTATGTATGTATGTTTGTATGTTTGTATGTCTGTATGTCTGTATGTATGTATGTATGTATGTATGTATGTATGTATGTATGTTTTATGTATATTTGTGTAGGTGGGTTAATGGGTAAAAATTAATTGGCGTAAATAGTTCGTAGTTATTACCCTTAAAAAAAGGCTATAGCATTTCAGTGTGTCCAGTCAATTAACTCTCTAAGTTTGTAAATAACAAACTTACACAACAGGCATTTCTGAATGTATGTCGTTTGTTGTATTTGAATCAGACTTTTTAAGACTTGTGACGTTTTGTGTAATGCTGGAAAGTCAATAATATCTAGTTATAAAGCCTCCTTTCATAGAGCTGCTATTCACTGGAAACCTTCCTTTTGTTTCTAGGCTGATTTTATTGTATTCACTGGCGTCCTGAGGTGTTAAGATCTGCTCTTGTTTGGACCCCCACCCCCGAGGATCACTTATTTCGCTATCATTTCTCGCTATCGACTCCTCACTTTTCAAGACTTTAAGCATTTCTGACACTAGGCAATCTGATGCTATGAGTGCTATTAATAATAATAATAATAATATATCCTGTGGTTATAACAGCCTAATGGATACTGACAACTGACCTCGAAGACGCCTTCAAGGCCATAAACATTCCTAAGAAGATTCTTGTTACCTGTCAAATGGCAGTTCGGTAGAGGAGCTTCCACATCACCAAAAGATAATGTACTAAATACAGATGATATGGCTACAATGAATTGGGTTTCCTTCAAACGAAGCTCGATCCTGGTAGTGCCAGAGAATGAATGTTAGTTCCAAAATAATACTAATAATAAATAACTTAAATTTTATAGCGCTGTTAACAAGCAAAATGAATGTAGGCGCAATGCCTTATATTAACATAACTTCATAAACACGAAAGTTACAATGATTAACTTAATCTAAATAAGATTTGAACAGGTTTGTTTTAATGTTCTTATTTAATATGATGAAGCATGTGGTGCATCTGAACTCAATGGGGAGAGAGTTACAAACTTTTGGTCCATGCACTGAAAAAGTATCTTTTTAGTATCTTTTGAAAGAAAAACGCAGCACAACTAGAAGCGGTGTCTCCGTGGAGCCTAGAGCGCTCTGAAGGACATGTGAAGTATAATGAAGTGATCAGTTAACTTAAGTACGGGGGCATTTTGTTTATTATGTATCTGTATTACTTTAAACTATTGTCGAAGTGTTCATTCACAATCGAAAGCATCATTCGATCATTTAGTCTAGATCACCATATATTTGACCATATGTCACTTTATAAGAAAGAAAAAGAATTGTATTGAAGCTTATATTAATGTGTATCAATTAGTTTGGATCAGTCTTTTAATTAAATTTGAAATAGATCTAGACTAACAATAATACATCTTTGCGATTTGAAATATGTTTTTAGCGGCCCCCGAAAGGGGAAAAGACGCTATTAGTTTTGTGTGAAATGTCTGTCCGTCCGTCTGTCCGTCCGTCCCGTTTAGATCTCGTAAACTAGAAAAGATAGTGAAATTCCGACATCATAAAATTTTAGTCTATTCTTTTCTAAAAGCGAAAAATCTATTTTTTTCAATCAATTATGCAGGCAGTTTTTTCATAAAAATACACCACTTTTACAACTATTCACTATTAATAGCAACAAACACTGGAGGCTCTTAAGTAGATGAAGCGAAAATTTATCATATTTTAACACATTTATGAGTTTAAGTTTCAGTTTTTGAGCTTTTGGCACATCGGCACAATTTAGGCCATGTCGTGCCCGTAATCCTTCAAGGATTCTGCAAATGGTTTTAGATTTTTGTCAAAAAAAATATTTTTTTTTACATTTGTATTGCTAAGTTATGTAACTTCTGTCCTACTATTACATTTACCCAAAAATGATGTTAACATTTTTTAAAGTGAAAAAATTTATGTAGTATGCACAGAAATTGTACATAATTTAAAAGAACAATTAATGCATAGTTTTTCATATTATCACTTGAACTACAGAGTAACGTTGTTGTTATAGAAGACCTAACTAAAGGAATTTTTTATTTTTTTTTACGGAAATGCTTTTTTTTTGTTGAGGATTTGAATAAGAGATTGGCCTTTTAAAAAACAATTAGATCAATTAGATATTCATTATAAGACATCAGTTAGGCCAGGTTCACATTTAACTTCACATTCACTTTCACCTATCTTTTGGTCTGCTAGACCGCTTGGGCACCACACAAGATCTGTCAACCTTCTTTCTCCATTCTTCTTTGTCATTAGTCTTTGATAGAATTGAATTCTGATGTTCTTTCTGAAAATATTGATACTTGCCTTTTTACCTGCCTGGGTGGACCACTTCGGGGGCCGATTTTGAGTTTGTGTTTCCGCACAAACTGTCTTTGTAACCTTTTTACCAATTGTATTTGTTTAGCGTAATTTCATGCTTGTTAGCGTTCTCGATACGCTATGATCTCTAAGAAGGAGCTATCTGGATGATCGCTATTAATTTTTTTTTTTTAAATAACGACCTTAATTCGAAATTTTTGGCTAAAGCCTATTCAGGCTTCTCAAGCCAACGCGGCAACCACTCTGCTAGTTAAGAGATTCAAGGGTCTGTGAACATGAGAGATTGTAAAGTTATTTATTGTTACTAATTCCTATTTGTGATCACTAAGACTCGACGGCAGCCTAATATAAAGGGACTAATTCAACTTATACTACCATTTCAGTCAAGTACTACTTTTTCCTTGTTAGAGATACCAAACAAAGTAATTAATTACCAATTACTAATTAACTAATTGTGTTTTTTTTATTGTTTCTTGTGTTTTCAGGTACAAGAAAAGATTGTTCAAAATTTCAGCTTGATCCGAGATAGAGTGACGGAGCAATAACGTGTACAAACTTCTGGCCAGACAGACAAACAGACAGACAGAGTGAGTTGTTATAAGCTTTGTAAAAAAACAAAAGCTTTTATACTTACTTTGCTTTATAGATTGTATCAAACTCGACCAAGCCCTAGTGAAGTTATATAGACAAGTGATCGAGTGATAAGAGGATGTTATAACTAGAGATTGTTGAAACAAAATAACTAGCCGCTCGCGTCACCGTTAACTGGCGTGAAGGACAATAGTAGATGTCCTCATTAGGGTTAAAGGTGTTAATTAATTATTCTAATTCTATTTTCACATTCATTGTCTTATCGATCTGACATCGAACTTTTTTTTTTATATGTTGGATGTCTCGAGAGGTCCCCAGGAGAGTCGTCAACACGGTCTTGTCGCTATCAATGTAGCCCTGGTTTTGTTGTAACTTTCAGATCATCTCTAGTCCCCCCTGAAGGGCTTGGTAAGGAAAGGAGGGAAGCAAAAGGAAAGTAATGAAGATGGGGGGTCATATCACGTATAGCTGGGGGGCTGGCGAGGTAATGATGACGGACAATACTATATCATACCAAACACAAGGTGGGCCTTGTTCAACATCAAACAAGGAATGCTTTGTCGGCCCATTTAGTAAATTGATATAAAAAGGCTTGATTAATTCGGTAATTATCTTTGGCTTTACGACCTGGATGAAAATGGTATTAGAGTCCGTAGCAGATAAATTATTTGTTCATTGTGTCAATATACATTTTCATGTTTATATATAATAAGATTGTGTCAATAACATATTTGATTTCGCACTAATGTAGAACAAATAGATGATGTGAGACTATTACCAGACTCTAATTCTCTGGAACAAGGCTTTCTCTTTGGTCAAGTGTCTATATAGCTACTATAGGTGTACAGTACACTAATAATAAATAACACTAGATAATTACCTATTAAATCATGTGTATTTTAATATACAAGAAATATGTCCAAGAATTATAAAACGTCTATATTACATCATCTTGGCACATCCATTGTTTCCAAGACTGAAGGAGCCATACATACATTATATCAAAAACAAAAAAAAAACGTATTTGCTATTTATTAGTAGCTCGTACAACAGAGAACACATACATTACTTACACACATATATATATATATATTGTAACTTTATTTTGAAATAAACAAAACATATGCACACATGTTATATATGATGACCGAAATAATCATCATTACTAAATATAACCTCCCCTATTTTTACTATTATTGTAAATAATATTAATAAATAATAATGTTATTTTATGGAAATAAAAAAAGGGCTTTACGTATTTAGACCACAAAACACAGAACAAACAAAATGCTTCCCTTTCAAATGATCAAAAACAGTTAGTGTACTACAAGTTCTAAAATATCAGGGAACTGGATTGTCATTATTTTTTCTAATTTTTGAGATCTGGATGTAACAGACGGACAGACAGGCATACATCTTATCCAAAACATTTCCCCTTTTGGAGGCCGATAAAAATGAGATAAATTAACAATGATCGCGTGCAAATAGTGGATAATCATAAGCCTATAGCCCTATGTTAGTGAAGCAAGGAAACCTGTCCTTAAGGTGTAAATATTATAAAATTAGTCTCATATTTTGGTACCATACCTGCTAAATAAAATATTTCTACTGGCGGTCTGTACTTATGAAATAATTGTCTTCTATGGGATCACGACAAATGGCTTATAGACCACTGGCTCATTTGACATTGAACGTATTGACGTTGAGTTTTTGTTGCTCGAACCATTTGGAAATGTGTTTGGCGTATCAGGTGTACATAAGGGCGACTGTGTGTCAAAATCAGCCAGGGCATTTCTTTACAATGCGGCTTATAAATTGTATATGATACGATGGGCATCCAGTTATACCTGTCCTCAAAGTCATTATGTTAAGTTTGATAATGTATCGATAATAGTACGCATGCATAAAGTGAACACCATGTCTTTATAAGAAATATAGGCCTTATGTTCTTTTTTCATCGCTATGTGTGTTGGCCCTAAAAGAATGAAGCCTACTAGTAGCACTGTCTAAGGATGTAGGCTATTACATTATTTCGGAAAATGTATTACATTAAATTAGTATTAGACTGTAGAGTCAGTGAACAGCCTTTAAAATATTTTTTGTTAAACACGACGTTCAGAGGATTCCTTTTATATAAAAACATGAAACTTTCAACAATTTAATACGTGCCATAGTGGCATCCATGCGGCCTTTTCGGTGGCCCTACCGGCTCATTTGGTTACCGGGCATTGGCCCGAATGCCCATATAGCCAGTCTGCCCCTGGGTGTACAGAATACTGAAGTAATGATCAACTAGATAGATATTTAAAACCAAAGAGATTTAATAGTTTGTTGTGCACTCTTTTTTTTTTTAACAGTTTAGAATCAAAAAATCAAAATGTCAACAAAAAAACAACAAAAAAACAGACGATTGTGAAGATCCTTTAGTATGAAGATCTCATATAGATGTGTAAACAAGAAGAGAAGTTGGCGTTAGTGGGTGTCTGAAAACTAACAAATCTAGAGAGTATATGTACGTGTCAATTTTGTTTTACATTACTTCCGGTTCTTCCATTAGCCGAAATCGTCTGGTGTCGGCATGATGGGAATTATTCAAATAAATTGTACATGTTTGGTGAGATCAACACCGGAGTATCGATCTTCAGGACAAGCTAATCGAATTCTAGGTGTCACGCGTGACCGCCTGTGTGAATACTGACTAAAGAATTCTGTTGTTTGCACCTTGGGATCAACAACAATAGCTCGCCCCTTCACCTTTTTTTTTACTCGCCTTCTCCCTCATTACAATGCTCACACTGCACACGCTATTCTCACGACAGATGTGTTTGTGAGCAGAAAATAGTTCTGATCCTAAAGGAGCCTATCACATAGGGAGAACTTGCCTTTTTTTTTATCAGGGGCGAATTCTAAATTAGAAAGAAGACACGAAATTGTAGTTTCAAAATATATATAATGTCAACTCTCAATTTTAGTAGACTACCAGTCTACCACCTACCTGTCTATTCATCAATATAATCTACATGTATTCATGATTGGCCATTGAGTAATCCTTATTACACATGACGTCACAGAGACTGCTTGGGCCATCCAAGAATGGACATCTCCAAATAGGTCTAACAGAACTAGATGTCGAGAAAATGAAAAACTGGAAACTTTTGGAAACGAAAACGTTGCTATAGTAGCGTAGAAAAACGAATTATGGGATTGTGGGTCAGCCATTTCAGTTGAAGTTCTAGTCGAATATGTAATTATACTTTCAATACATTTTTATTATTTGAAGCAACTTCTTCGCCTATCCCTTAATCTGATGGACTGTTAGGGCGCCACACAAGATTTGTCAACCGTTTTTCTCCATTCCTCTCTGTCTTTTGCCTTGGATAGAACCTCTTTCATTGGCCGGCTCGTCCATTATATCCCATCGCTTTCTCTGCCTGTATTTCTTTTTCCTGGTACTGTTTCATGAAGGAAGGTCTTTGCAACTACAAGACTTTAAATATTGTCGTTGGATTCCTTCAGATGATGGCTAATATCGTGAGTGAAATAAACATTGTAATAAAAGCTACGTGCTTATTAAATTATCATCAAATTATATCTCGCGCCAAAACGTTCCCTGCGCAAAAACGGCTTGCGCCAAAACGTCTCGCGCCTAATTGGCCGCGCCAAAACGTCACGTACCAGTCAACAACGATGTCCACTGCTTTGAGGTTCTCTTTGATTACATCCACCTCCGATATGTGGATATAATATTATGTTTAGTTCGAGTTATCATTTTATTGCCAATTTCCATTTATTGTTGAGCCTGCATCGTTAGGGAAAGTGAGACTATTTAAAAAAGAAAAGTTGCTAATTGTGATAATTTCTCTTTAATTGTGACAGTCTTAATAGCATGGAACGGATAGCCTGAATCAGCCAGGAAAACCAATGACTTGGCAGAGTTTAAGTCCTTAATTAATTAGTCCTAGATTGACTGTTAGGCGCTTCCGCTATGTCTAACGCAAATAACGGCGAAAGACCGAACAATCAATATAAGTTAGCCGACGCTGATACTGAATTTTGAAAAAAAAGTTTAATAGTAATGAAGGGAATCGTTGAATGTCAGCTAACTCTCTACGTTCATAAGAGGCTTCCTATATATAAGGCGTCCTTGAAGTCTGCTTACATCGGGTGATTAAAACCTAGTCTTGTTTTTACTTGTCGCGTCATTGTCAAAACTTCCCCTATTTATGAAACAAATAACTAATTCCTAATCGTGCCATAACAGACATATAGATGAGCTTAGGGTGCAATCATCTTCTGCTATGAAGGAACGCCTGTAATTTATAAGATATAGTAAGCTCATGGCAACCGTGCTCTCTTTATTTACTAATTACAAGAAAATAGATTTGTTAAGAATTGTGGAAAAGTGATTTGTATGATACACTAAATCAAGTACACATGAGTGAGTGTGACAAGTCAAAAGCTTGCTGTCAGAGTCACTCTATTTTATCACAGCATTAATTATTATTTACTATTATTTAATTATTTTATTTTAATTATTTCTCCGCTCTATCCCCTATTTCTCCACCCGCCCCACCTTTTCCTCTTCAAGCTAGACTTGGTCCGCCACCTTGGCGTCCTTTCATTTATCTGCCCTTAATCGGGGAAAGGTAAACACACAATCTCTTTTGTCTTACCCGCCGGATGTTTGACAGCCGCAGTTGACACCACCTTGGGTGGAATGCAATCAATCTTCCCCCCCCCCTCCCACGTCTCTCTTTGATATAGGAGATCACTCGGACCAACACGCATATTGACCTCTCCAAGGTGCGACTCTTGTCGGATTCACCCACGTGTAAGATAAATCTTAGCCTAGGACATTTCCTGTTTCCACCCGTCTCTCCCAGGCCTTTATAAGGTAAATTAAATCAAGCCAGACCCTCTCATTTTCTCATTCGAGCTGAGCTATCGAGTCTGGACTGCTTCATTTATTCTTTCTCTTAGAGGAATACCTGGTGCCTCCCTCAGGTGTCTGCCTATTTACCTGCCTATTTATTTGGCATTGTCGAATTGCCTATTTGATATTGAGTATCATCTCCTGCCTACTGGGATCCACTCAACTCCACTACTTGGTGCTATCGGCTCTACTTACCTGCCTATTCGACAGCCCACCTGTCAACTTAATAGGTACGACGTCCCTATAGTCCCAGATCAATGCGAGACGTCATAGCTCCGCCTGAACTTCGTAACTCACTGGACATATCCTGTTCACTACGCTGCCCATGGCAGATCATCTCTGCCCGCAGTACACTTGTGCCCACGGTAGCCGGCCACCCGCCCTACTGTGCCCACTACAGATATCAGAACTTTGGATTGAGACTCCACAAGAACTATATCACCGACGTCCCTCTATCCGCTAGAGCGCCACCTCCAGCTGCAGAACCTCAAGCTAGGACACAGCCAGCTGCGACATCAACAGGACAAGAAGTTCAGAAGACAAAGTGACATACTCTCTTATTAAGTGCAAGAGTGATGATTAAACATAGTATTCACTAAAGATAGATGTAAACCCTCCCCCTTTTCATTCTTATATATAAATATTGATGTAAATAAATATTCTTCATTTTTAACTTTGCATCTTTCTTTCATTGCTTGTCTCGTTGCGTGCCTGCTCCCGATTTATACGCTGACGGGTTGGTGTGTGATAATTTCAAAATAATCATCCCCTAGTCACTTTCCCCAACCTGTCACAGTGAGAGTAGTGAATACAAGTGACATTGATGTCAAGATTGAAGGATTTTTATTTTGTTGTTCTAACTTTGTCTTTGTACTATTTACATTCAAGAATAATCGTGTTTTTGTTTTTTTCAAATGGAGTAGACATTTTTTTTTGTTTTGTTAAATTTTTGTTCCAAATAACAAACTATCTCTTTAATCCACAATTTGAACTTTTATTATCCACGCCTTCTTGGTCCCGTCAGACAGGCTGTCGACTGGCTTCTATCTTTAAATTACTCTTTCTTCTGAATGACCCTTTTGGGAATAAAGACAGGCCCGGAGTTCATTTTACGAATTGCTTGCTGTGGACATTTGTTGGAAATCCTCTACGGTCTTGTATTTGAAAAACGAATGACGTATTGGTTTCTGCTACAAATATCGCTTTAGCCCAAACGTGGCATCAAATTGACTTCCCCTTTTAAAGGGACGTAATCAGTCTTGTGATGTTTTTTCAACATGTTCTTGTATTAATTCAGTAGATTCTACAGAGAGAATTCTACTCAAAGTAGATCTATATTTAAACCTCTCTCTCTCTCTCTCTCTCTCTCTATCTATCCGTGTCTGTCTGTGTGTGGGGGGTCTGTTTTTGTATATGGAGTTTCGGTGTGTGTGCGTGTGTGTAGTTTCTCTTTCTTTCTCTTTCTCTCTCTCTCTCTCTCTCTTACACACACACACACACACATATAAATATATATATATATATATATATATATATATATATATATATATATATATATATATATATATATATATATATATATATATATATATATATATATATATATATATATATCAACACAAAAAAATAGAATGACAGAGATAGTTGGATAGATAGATAGATAGATAGATAGATAGATAGATAGATAGATAGATAGATAGATAGATAGATAGAGAGTGATTACTAGAAATAGTAACTTCATTCACTTCAATTTGACAAGACTTTTGTATTATAAATGAGGCCAAAGAAAGTGTGAGTACCAAGCCCCGCACTCTGCGCGACCTACATGCACGTGAATGGGATGGTTGAAGCCCCAGTGTGAGGCAAGCTGCAGCATTTGTCACCTCGCTGTAGATCAAACAGAAAGATGGATGCCAGTCATGAATATCTTCAGTGACTAATGGCGCGTCGTTTGAGCAACGTTGGGGGTAGCCTCACTTACATGGCCGTGAGCACACTGTGGCGAGTCGCGTGCGTGTAGGTGTAAGCGCTCCTCACTGTGTGTTGCAGGTGGCATGGCCCCGAGGAAGGGGGTGATTGAGAAAGAAGACATGATTCGCTAATACAAAAATCCTGACGTGTTTCAAAACACTTAAAATCACCCCATTACTCTGACTGATTTTCTTAATTCAAATTATCGAAATGTTCCCTATATGTATTTTTCGTAAATACGTTTTGTATACAAGATCTGTCCGAAAAAAAGACATATTATCTTTTCGAGACAGATGAAAAATTCAAAATCAATCGTATACTATCTTGGCCGTAGTGGCTGAGTGATAAAGCGCTAGGCTTCTTAACGAGAGATCCTGAGTTAAAATCCCATTGAAGACTTTTAAACTTGTAGCAATCAAATCTAATAGGTACCAGAAATTAGTTGAGGGAATTAAAGGGGGATTGTCGTTTTGCTAGGCATACAACACCCTTGTTAATTGATAAACTTCTGCCAGATAAATTGCAAGGTCTAAGTTTACTTTTTACTTATATTGTCTGGAATTCTTGGAGTTAATGTACCATATTTGAAATATTTAGAAAATGAATGTTTCACTTTGAAGCCAATGCAGTCTGCACTGGTCCAATGACTTAGTTATTTTTTTAATTGGAAATAAATTTCAGGTCCCGTCCCTGGTCATTAATTCGCTGTGCTATCGGAGGATTCAATGTCTCGTGTCTTGATTCAAACAGAGGCTATACGTTACAAGTGAAACCCCTGGAACAACCAGGGGAGAGTAATCTAACGGTGACCTCCCTTGCCTGTGAATTAGCTTCGTAATCAATAATTATGTCCGTTTCCGACTCAGCCAGAATTTTAGGGGCAGAAGAATTAGGAAGAAACAAAACAAAATTTAAATTTTAAAAAAAAGGAAGAGGGGCGTCGAAGTTTTAATTACTTTAATTATTTAGCGACCCCTTAACGTGGAAAGGCCGCTATTAGTTGTATGTTTTGTCCGTCCAGGTTTAGATCTTCAAGCTAGAAAAGTTATGAAAAATAAAGTTTCACAATATTTTGACTCACGGGCGGACTCTCTTTGTAATCTTGTTCAAAGTAGTTTATAGGCCTACAAGGACTCATACTAGAAACTATTATTTTCTAAAATAAATAAAAGCACAAATGCAAAAAGCATTAATAAAACAGCTTTTTTTTACATTATATCTTAGTGAGGTTAGGTCTTAAGTGTAAAAATGTCAAACTTTTTGACCCTATTATTGACAACAATTGGATATAATCATTAATTGAGCTCATTCCTTGATATCTTTTGGAATAAAACACACAAACTCACATCTGAAAGATTCGACATTTATGTCAACCATCTTCTTGAATAGGTTTTCGTATTTTTAAGACTGATCAAATGAAACCAGTAGCTTAGAACACCTCAAAATAGGCACACACAAAAAAAATGGGGAGGGGGGGGGTTAAATAAAATGAGTTCTTTGGTTTGTTCAAAATAAACCAGTTACTTAAAACAGCTCAAGATCTCATTCAAAAAGTTTCAAGCTTTATGTTAAAGTCTACTTTTGTGTATCTATAATTGAATGAAATAAAATTGTATTTTAATAATAGTGTGTGTTTGAATCTCTTTATGAGTTCTACTTGAGGAATAAAACTGTTTCCTTTTCATACAGAGATTTTTTTTTCTTCGCTTTAACAATTACAGTGAAATTATTGTCATCGGACTTAGACTTTAGATCAAACTTCTGAAAAGACTAATGCACCATCCCATTCCATCGTTATAGTAAATATCTAACTTATTGATGCTCCTCTATTGTATTCACCGGATGCACCAAAGACTGTTTACGAAAGTCCCCCATTGAACATGTGTTTAATTACAAAACAGATTGTCTTTTATTCATTTCGTATAATTTCTCATTGCATTCTTCACTATTCGTTAAACACGATTCCTTCACTTTCCCTTTCTCCTCAGTTTTCATTAGGAGGTTTTTAACTGGGCCCAGCAAATCCTCCGAGTACTGCAATCTGTGAATGAAGAGCATCTAATGCTTACAAACGAGTCCTGTTGTTGCGCGCAAATCATTCTTGCTCCCCTTTGATGATCACCACACAGATTTCTTGTCTCGAGAAGGCAGGTCCCCGAAGGGTTAAATGGGATTTCCCGATTATTCCCACGGACGAGCTAAAATGGTGATAAAATGTGTTTAACGGGTGTTAAGTTGTTAAGAGGTTAGCTCGGGCGGGACTTAGGCGTCAGATGAAATCTCGTTTTTAGCATGCTCAGAGAAGACAATGGTAATGAAATGCGTCAACTTGGCGCCAAAAGTGTCCACAACGGCTGCCATTATCAAATGAAATATTAGTATGGGTTGTTAAGGATAACCTGGAAGTGTATACATCCCTACTCAACCATTGTTCAACCTAAACACATACACAGATTCTTCATGGTTTTGCAAAGCAATTTGTCTAAATGCCAAGAAAGAAGTGGGCATTATGTTTTGTAGGAATGTAATAACCATCATGTGGGATCTGTGGCTGAGAGGCAGACATCACTTGTCTATCTATCAATGGGGCTCGAGATCGAAACCCGTCTCAATCTGAATGTCTGTGGGGTTTCTAGATCCCCCCCCTCTCCCACTGTTCCAAAAAAGAGATTGGACCATGGCGCACTAAGCTTGCTCTAAGCATGAAATATGCACTCTACAAAAAATGTTATAAAATGATTCTGTTAATACATTCACTTGACAGACAGATGTACACTACAGTGTGCACGTCACTCTGTGAAGAGGTATGAACACAATACGTCAAATGATGGGAAGACAACTCCAAGGATGATAGAGCCTCACATTGGAGGCATTTTGTTCTTTTTTGGAGCTGATTGTCCTTCACTGGCCAAGACATGATCAAGAGCTGACTGTCCTTCACTGGCCAAGACATGATAAAGAGCTGACTGTCCTTCTCTGGCCAAGACATGATCAAGAGCTGACTGTCCTTCATTGGCCAAGACATGATAAAGAGCTGACTGTCCTTCTCTGGCCAAGTCATGGTCAAGCGCTGACTGTCCTTCTCTGGCCAAGAAATGGTCAAGAGCTGAGTGTCCTTCTCTGGCCAATACATGATCAAGAGCTGACTGTTCTTCACTGGCCAAGACATGGTCAAGAGCTGACTGTGTTTCACTGGCCAAAATATGAACAAGAGCTGACTATTCTTCTCTGGTTGAGACATGTTCAAGAGCTGACTGTCCTTCTCTGGCCAAAACATGGTCAATGTTCGTTATTGGGAAGCAATATTCATCTTGATTTCCTTAACAGTGCTGACGCAGAAGTATTCTAATGATATGGAAGAAGGTCTGCTGCCATCTTATCAAAAGTGTTTTAAGGTCGATTGACATTATCTCCCTTTGGCTAATGATATAATCGGTGATCTTGTTATATTATTCATCTTTCTTATCTTATATATGACATATATTTCTTAGTCGCTTATCCTAGTTTTTTGTTCTTTTACGTTGTAAATCAAAGGTATCGCAATGTTGAGGATTTATTTTTTTTACGAATGCTAATCGTTGATAGATTAGATTCTTAATACTAAGCAAAGCTAATGGGAAAAGTTTTTTAGAAGTTGAAATCGATAAGAAATAGTTTGTGGATCATATACACCATAGTCATTTAAAGTAGTTTTCTAAAATGCCTACTTAATGAGTAAATGAGGTATATCCGAATCCTTATTCCATTCAGCCTCATCAGCTACATCTAATATATAAAGCAGAAAGTAAGGCGTATGTATGTAGGCTAAGTATGTCCCGAATTAAATGAAAACCGTTTGACCAATCTTGATATAACTTGTTATAAAAGTTCCTTAGATCATGGCGGAGACAGTATGTTTAATGTCCCTCCCACAAACGGAGGGGCCTAAAATAGACAAAAAGTACGTAATTGTATTTCTATTAAATAACGAAACCCGTGTTCACATAAATGTATATTGATATTAATATGCCGGAACCATTTTCAGACTTGACTCTTTTGTTCGTGGCCAAAACAAATGTGTAGGGAACATTCTCCAAGTTCTAAATAGATCTCAATTCAATCCAGTAGATCAGTAATACCCAAACTAGGGCCGCGCGTCTTATCCGGCTAGTAGGCCTCTAAATCTGGACATAGACTTCTACATCGTTGGTAGCAATCCCAGGCTTCGTTGATTGATTTCAACATCAAAAATGAAAGGAATGAAAAAAACAAACGGAAGTATACAAATATGAATGGCCAAATGTAGTGCGTTTGCGCAGATTTCAATTTTATTGATCAAATCTGAAGCTAAACGATTAGAAAGGCATCTGTTTTAGACTTTTGTCCGAGCCATTAAATCTGTCGTATAGATGCCACACTGCGAAACGTCGCCTTTGTTGTCCTTCCTGAGTCAACAGCCAAATATTTGCATGACCCGTTTGATGGATCTGTCTAATCATTCTAATTGCATGTTTTAAAAGCTCAATGCTTCTACCAAGTCTTTGCCTTCTCCCGACGGCAGGAAGACGGGTTAAAATAGAGCAGACGTGAATGGCGAGCGGGAGACCGACCGGCAAACTCCAGCAAACTGTTGTTTATTTCCAACTGAGCGGGCAAGTTTAACTTCTGCTTAACGAAGCGAGCGAGTGTCTAAGAAGGGGAGCTGAAAAGAGGCGCAGATAGATTTTAAACATGGCTGGGTTTTTGCAAAGAAATTCAATAGAGTAGCCAAGTCTAATGGGAATTTCTAGTACTTCCGTTTAGCTACTTCCTCCTGCCTGTCATCTTTTTTTCTTCTTCAAAGTCCACAAGTGTCACGTGATTTTAATGGGCTCATCGTCATCAAAATCTACACATTGTAACCTTTTTGAAAATTCAACTAATAGTTAGAGAACTTAGCGCTAACCAATGTTTTAAAAACAAAAAGTATAGAATAGATCTAGATATAGTAGTTCAAGTAGTTAAGAGATCATTTAAAGGACACACAAGACATGACTTGGTTGTGGGCTCACCTATTCAGCGGTGGCGGCGCGTGAAACATTTTTGAGATGAGCAGAAGACACAATATTAGTAACATTCAATTTCAACTCTACTCCGGGTCTACTATTATTTTTCTGCTAGAAATGTCTCAATAATAGACTCTTTTTTTTAGAAAACTATAAGCAATACTTTTAACTATAACAATACTTTTTAACTATAACCCCAACTATAAAAAAATCAAACAAAGCATTAGGGTTTATTAAAAGAAATTTCTATAAATCAAATAAGAACATAAAACTAAAATGTTATTTAACCTTGGTCAGGCCAATAATAGAATATGCATCCTCCATTTGGGACCCCTCAACTCAAGAAAACATTAAGAAACTGGAACAGACACAAAATAGAGCAGTGAGATTCATAACAAATGAATATTCACATTTGACTAGAGTAACACCTATAGTAAAATCACTAAATTTAGAAAGCCTTCAGGACAGAAGACTCAAAAGTAAAGTAGCAATTATACATAAAACACTGAACCATAATCTTCAAATACAAAATTTAATAAAATACTCTGAAAGACACAAAGATAAAGGCACATTCCTCATCCCATATGCTAGGACAAATTTGTACAAATACTCCTTCTTCCCTAGTGCTATTAGAGCATGGAATGGGTTGCCTGAGCTAGCCAGAAAAAACAGTGACTTGGCAGAATTTAAGTCATTGGTTAATATGCATGACTAAATGCATGACGCGTAGGACGTAATCATCTTTTTTGAAGTAACGTCTGTATTATATAAGATAAGATAAGAATGGGCTAACATTTTTTATTCGAAAAAAAAATGACCAAGGTATTTTCTATGGCTGTTTTAAAAAAATAGTTCGTCTTAATTTTAGTTCAGATCGGGACATAGACCTAGTTATTCTTTAGCAAGCGTATCCGTTTATCTGCTGAAATCCACTCCTTGTGGGTGTATGACTTACGACCCAGTACTCAGGACCGTGGTCGCAGTGGGCCATGCACTGTCATCGACCCCGCGCTAATTCTAGGTGTAAATTATTAAATTATAACTTATATATAAAAACAGGTTTTGCACGGCTTCCCGATTTTCCAGGGGCTAGTGAAAATCTCATGCAATCGCAGCCTATAGCCTAATAAAAAGTTCAGGAAATCTGAAAACTCCAAAAAATCTGAAAAATAGACAAAATTGTCATTTAGGGTGCCAATAATCCTAGGCGCGATTAAAAAAAAACGGCATTGTCAGCTTTCATTTAATAAAAATTAAGACGAATTTATTTTCTAATACAAAATCTTAATGTTGCCATTATGCTTACCCCTACCCTCTCTGTTTCGTGCAGTCTTTCAGCGCAATGATATTGCAGTGTTGGCTGGATCCTTCTGTCCAAGTTCTCTTCAACTCCAGTTTCACTCGGGCGACCAGAAGAGAAAGATCTGAAGCAACATCTGTTCATCTTCTAACACGTTCATCTTGCAGAGAGCGAGGAAACTTGTTCACAGTACAGACGCTGTCTGCTTTGGTTCTCTGTTGACAGGTCTTGTGATTTCCAAGTTGCCTTGTGTATCCGTGGGAAAACAGTTCCTCCAATCACCAAGTTGCTTGTGGCACGCATGTCTGCAAATCTCTCTATTATCGTTAATCTCACCTAGTCCCTGCTTTCCCATGATCTCGACATATCTTGTTGTCATTGCCAACCTTAGCATTGAAGTCTCCATTATGATGAAGTTGTTCTTAGGTCTGTCCATCTAAGAGGGTAGCAAGGTTTAAAAATTGTCCTCCTGCTCTTCACTATCGTTCGTTGGGGCGTGGCATTGGAATTCTCTTCAGTAAGTGCTCTCTGAGCCCGCAAGGACAACATCAGGGCTACTGCCTGAGTGTGTGTAGCCTCCAGTTCATGTCATGAGAATAAAAGTAGCTTGCCCGAAGTCAGTAGCATCCAGCCAGTCCATCTTGACTGATTCTTAAGATGGTGAAGTTGAACCTTTTCATCTCTGCTGCCACTTTTGCTGTCTCTTAGTCTAATACATGGTATGGACGTTCCATGTACGGTGGTGAAGTCGATGATCTTCGGTCAGTAGGCTTCCAGATGACTGGCTTTCACCGACATGTGTCTTACATCTTCCAGCTGGAGGTTCACCTTCTTTCAGGTCTGTGACTTCTATTCATTTGCTGTTTCTGTAGCTGGTGGTTTTTCTACAGGGTAGGGTATCTAACCTTATGCCCAGCCCTCCTCCTATTTCAGCCAGGTTGGATCTGTCCTTGGTGGAGTTGTCACACATTGATAAGCTGCTGCAATATAAATTGGCTGGTATTCTTTAAATGCTATCCCCATTAACAAGCTTCTTTTGATTCTCTCCATGCTACTAACTATAAAAATGGTGAGGTTGAATTGCATAACATATTACAATTAAGCTTATGTTTTATTTGAATTATTAAGGTTGATTAAGAGTGCCTACAAATTTTATCTCTATATTTTCTTACTTAATCTGTATTTCACACATACATTGAATTATCATAATTTATATTAATAAACAAACTAGCTTTATTTGGATACATTCAATTTCTCTTTAAAAAAGTGTAAGCTTCTTAATATATGTTGGTCTATTTAGCTAAACGCATTCGTCATAACTTTTAACATTGGCGTTGTCCTGCCGTAAGGGACGTAGCTATTAGAACTTATGCATCAAACCATTCAAAGAATAAATACACTTGTAAAAAAAACTGTTTTAATGAGAAATAATTTACAGTAAACATTCACAAACAGAAGAGTCAAATTAAACTCCACCTCCTCTCCCAAAGTTTCTGTCACAACCCTAAATGTATTGCTTCTATTTTGAGAAACAAATATAACACACACAAGAGTTATACACTTTGTTCATGACTTTGTGAGAATATTATTCAACAAATTTACTTTAAACTAAAACGTACAAATTTCTGGTTAAATAAAAAAAAAATTAAAATAAATATCCTGAAATATTTATATAAAAATCAGCATAATCATAATAATGTTTCAGTAATACAGCACTTTTTTTTTTAAACAAATTATATAAAGTAACATTGGTCAATATTTTTATGGACAAAACAAAGTGAACAGAAAGAATAAGCTATAATAGGTGCAGCAATAAATATTTAGAAATAATCAATATGAAATAGATATTAATTAAGTGTTAAAAAAAAAATTGTGAAGAAAAAAAACTATTAATTTTTTTCTAAATTCTATTAAATTTAATAAAATGAAAATCTTGCATTCGAAAGATATTTCTCATTTTCATTCCCAATATTTTAACAGACATGAACAATAACATCTGTCTGTCTGTCTTTATATACATATGCAATATGAAGACAAATTTTAAAGCAAGATCTCAGACAGAAGTCTTGTGTAAGCCAAAAGCCAAATGCATCAGCAGAGAGCAAAAGTTTGTCTGACCAGAGACACAAAATGTATTTACAATAGTTTCAAAATGACTATAATATATCTCTGTTGCTGTATATATTAACTGTATGATTACATGGTGCACTAGTATTTACTAACTGGCTATCTGGAGTTGATGCATCCCCACTCCAGCAACATTCTTTGTTCTGTTTCCAAGAGTAGGTGTTGTCTTCATAGGTTTCCTGAGGAATAGAAAGAAATGCAAGTGAATTTCATGGAATAAAAATGGAAACTAGTGGGGAAAAAATGGCTATTTTGCTCTAACATAAAAAAAAAACAATTTCCCTCTCTTCCCTGTTAAGATCATGACTTTCTAGTTTATAAATATGTTTCTTTAAAAAGTACTTCAAGGGAGAGAATAAGGCAATCATTTACTTTGTACGTTTTAATTTTAATGACATCCATATCTGAGACATAGGACTATAGCTTGTAGAGACAAAAGATGCTTGCATTATAAAACTAAAAATAGCACTGAACTATGCCTCATTAACATTTGACAAAAAAAAAATGATCGAAAGTACTAGTAATGCATTATGTGTATTGAAAGCTCATCCTCTGGACTGATGAAGGAAATAGCTATAGGCAAATGATTGTTGGACTGAACAGTTCCACAAAATTCAAAAGTTCCAGTTTAGACAGACACCTTATCTCCTGTAGGTTTCAATCATCCATGTATAATTTAGTTTGTAGCTGCCATAACTAGCTTCTCCACAAGTTAGATAACAAAACATCAGTATCAATTGTGTAAAAATTTCAAATGTGCACTTTACATAACACACTCTTGATATTGTACAATAAAAAGAAGTGAAATACAACTTAAGTCTTCATTTTATTAATATAACATACTATAATGTAATCAGAATGGGAGCCCTATACATGCAAATAATTGTGCAGTAATTTTTCAATGTATAAAGTTTTAGTTTGTAAATCTCAATAACCACACTCAGGGACACAATTTTACAGATGAACTTTACCTTTTTCCAGACTGGAACTACAGCCTTTACAGTGTCGATAGCAAACTGTACAGCTTCCAGGGATTCTTTCCGGTGAGCCGATGAAATGGCTATAACTATGCTGGCCTCTTTTACTGGCACAACACTATCAGAATGAACACAAAATACAAAGACTCATTCAAAAACACCTTCAAAACAATAAAATTTTGTAATCATCTACATAAATACAATAAATAGATTCATATTTGTTTGACTTAACACACAACATCAGCCTTGTTAATTTAGTATTTTTGTAATACAAGCTACAAGGATTGACTATCATGAAACAAAGGCAGAAATCGAGTCATTTCTATAGAAGCAAACAAGATTTAAGACTATGTCAAACTTTGAATGATGACAATATGTGGGAAAATGTAGAGACTTTCAAGAAACAAAAAATAAAAGTCTAGAAAAGACAAATATTAAAACTGGATGTATGTTTAAATTTCTGCTAGTAAGTTATGGTGAATTCCATTTAAACATACATTTTATACACTATTACAATTTTGAATTATACTTCGAGAAAACTATTATTATTGTTCAGATTGTAAATTTTAAAAAAAAATAATCAATTCTATTGGCTTAGTTACATGTAGTTTTCAAATAGGGAAAAATAAATAGTTCAATACATGATTCACCATATTTTTGTAAAAAATTGTAGTCTGTTTCTTTCATTTTACTAAAATGTTTTCAAATAGACTTTGATTAAAGAAAAATAAAATGCAAAAGACTTTGCACTGTAACTTTCAAATGAATATAATATTTATCATGTCCTGTGAATGAATGCTAAATTTGCACACCCAATTTCTTTAAGGCTTCAAATGAACAGAATATTTACCCTATCCTGTGAATGATTGCTATGTTTTGTACATCCCATTTCTCTCTTATGGCTTGACAGACTTCTAACATTTTCTTTTTAGCCATAGAATCATAAGCCTCATATTCCAGATGCAACACTCGTTTACCTTCAAAATAATCCCTTGTGGTTCCTAATCAAAACAGAAATTAACACAAAATTTAGCAAAGAAAGGGACATATAAAAACAAAATTGTGAATGTGCAGTCATTAAACATGTAGAGGGTATAAGAATATTATTTTAGAAAGATTGTCAGAAAATTTTGAATTATTTAAAGGGTATAACAAATTGAATGACTGTAAGATACAATTCTGTAATTTTTTTTAATGAATCATATTCTTAGAATTAAAAAAAAAATTACTTTTTAATGAAGTTGTGTCCTTTTTAACTTTTTCTTTTACCTTATAAGAAAGTAATACTGCTAGGTAACCGAAATAACTCATGGATTGTAATGTAATAACAAATAAATAATTTGTGTAATAGCAACAAGAAACTTTAATTTGTAAGAACTAAAAAAATATATTTGCATGTAAATAAAATAAAGCTAGTTAGGATTTACCAACAAACAGAGAAATAGCTCCACAAGATTCTGTAGAAACCAAATCTGTTATTTCATCAACTTTTAGTTTATCAAACACAACATCAACATGATCCATTCTTTGTGGCCAGTCTGAGAAAAAAAAAAAGAACTATTTCATTTAGACCTTCTGATTTTTTTTTTCCCCTGTAGTTTTATAGTAGTTTTTGTGTGTGTGTGTGTTAATGATAAAAATATTAAAATTGAAGATATATTTTTCTATCATTTTTAGTAATTTCGTTTGAACTTAATTATACTTCTGTGTGAGAGACTGAGTTTGAATATCTGTAAGGGTTAGGACCTCAAATAAGTTCAATATAAAAAGGTTCAGCAAGATTCTATAGGAAATCAGAGTCTTAGGAAGTCTAAACATACACATTTTATTTTATTTGTGATATTCTTTCTCTCCTATTCCTGTCAGTCAACAAGAACAATTGTTGATTCTTACAAAACTTCATGCACAACTTTAAGAGTGCTTTTAGAATGTCCCACTTCCCAAACATCACTCCACCACCATAAAAAAAAAAGACTCACTATGACAACTAACTTATAGATAAAAAGTCAATATATTTAACACCATTCAGGCATCTTGATCATTGATAGTATCACATTAAGAAGTATTTGATTAGTTTTCATACAGTGCATTTCTTTATGGTTATACTAAACAACATATTTTATTTATCAGTTGAACTTCTTGTTCAAGTAGGGTTTTTTTTTCCTATGTGAAAGATTAGGTTGAATAGTACCAAAGTACAAATTATCTTTACAAGGTTGGATACAACAGCTAGTACCAATATACTCACAAATGTTTTGAGACTGGAACAAATTTTAACCACCACTGATTGGAGGTATAACAGCTAGTTCATCATTTTCTTGTAAAGTAACTTGGTTCTCATCTATGTCAAGATATTTGTCATTCAATGAAAGCACAAGATTGTTAGAGATCAAGCTTAACCTGCAAGTTAAATGAAATGAATAAATTTTTTAAAAATTTTATCTCAAGCTCCAGCTTTAAATAAACATTTTATAATAAGAAATATTTTAAAATAAATAATATCAGGTGTACATTGACAGCTGTGTTTGATAGTTATTAAGATGTTTTTAATTTGTTTGGTTTGTTTGTTTGTTTTTTCCATTAAAAAGTGTCATTAAAAATACCATTGAAAGTAAGAGAAAAATGTTTAAACAATTAATTTTGATATATTAACATATATTTTTATTTGGCTTTGTAGACAAGCCTTAAACTTATATGTGATATGAAACTGGGACAGCTCAATAACAAAATAAAAGTAATTATTTAGTGGGTAAAGAATGTGGAGGCCACCATATAAAGATGAATCAACAACACCTGCCTGAAAATGATATGAGTTTAGTGGAAAATAATGATGATTGAAGGAATGGAAAAAAAACAAAACAACTTTTAGCCACAAAAACTTTAAGCTGTATTTTATAACAGTGTTTTTAAAGAATTGTAGACTTTCTATTTCTTGTTTCATAACTTTTAGAAGCTGCTGATATGCACTAAAGCATGCTAAGATTATCCAGACAAGAAAAGCTGGCAACTGGCATTCTAGAGTTGTGTTTGTTTTATCCATCATGATAACAGTTCAAAGCACATTCCATACATTTGCACCATGATAAGGTCACATTTTTTTTTCACATTTGTTATTTCTGTTAAATATGGGATACCTCACTTTTTCTAAAGAGAATGCCTGGAAATTCCTGCATATTCCTTATGCTCAGAGGATAAACTGATATTGATCAATATATACAACTTCAGAGATAAAATAATATTATAATATTTTTTAAAGATAAAACAAATATAACTCAAATAAATATGCAGAGTTAACAATAACTATTTTCTAGTACTTGAAAGACAAAAAGTTTTTGTTTGCCTTTTTTTTTTCTTCTCAATCTTCTATGACACTTTGAGGTATTATATTCTCATGTAATGCTTTTAGATACAATAAATCAATGCTAAGTGACATCAACCATTTTATAACACTGTGAGTGAAATTACTTTTTTTTATTGTGGAAAACAAAAGTATGCCAAGTGTTAGAAACATAACAGCTTTCAAGTCTTTGAATTGCACCCACTATGACAGCACCTATTGCCTCTAAGATTCTCTTAGGCCACATGAGCCCCTGTCCTAAAAGGAGAGATATTATTGTTTCCCTTGACATTAAGAGACTTCAACTCACTATGATTTTTTCAATAAGTTCAATAACATGATGGTTATAGAACAACTTTTTATCCAAATTTCTTGTATGTACTAAACATTCAATGAAATGTGATCACACAAGTCAGACTGACACAATAATAAATGTAGGAATGTACATAGCATAAAAATGTAGGGGTGCCCTAAACTTCACAAATGAGATTACATTTTTATAAGCATGGAAGCTTATAAGGCACATGAAATATTTCTATACGATGATGCAAACAATTATATACCAACACAGTCATAGCACACAGAATTTTGCTTTTACTGCTAAAATGTCAAGCACAAAAAAGTAAAGAATGTTAGTTGATAGTTAATTCTATCAATTAAATTACCATAAAATTTGTTGGCTAATAAAATTTTCTCTAAAAAATTAAACTTGACATGTAACAACATCTATTCAAGTTTAACTAGTGTTTGACAAAGTACTCCTATAAATTAAATGTAAAATCTAGTTTTAGTCTGCACTCTGGCCTAAATATGCCATCCAAAACAAAATAGTTAAGATTTTAAAGAAAAAAATTCAATAGGAAGGGAAGAAGAGGCAACAAATGTTATCATTAATTAACAATGTGTAGCAGTAAAGCGTATTTTATCATTAATCAAAAATGTGTAGCAGTAAAACCATGATGATGAATGCAGACAAACTATAGAAGAGAAGAACAATGCCCGAATGATAATGCTACAGAGAGAAACCAGGAACACTAGACAGCAATACAATGAAGCAAGAAGAAGGGCCACAAAAGTTGTAAGAAAGAAAAAACGGGAATGGGAAAAGTCCAAGATTATTCAAATTGAGGAACTAGCAAAGGAGGGAGACATGAGAACAATGAATATAAAAATTAAAGATGAAAAGAACGGATTTCAAGCTAGATCACACATGTGTGAGAACAAAGATGGTCAGCTCATTGCAGAAAACAGCAGGGTCATTGAGAGATGGGCTGAATACTTTGAGGAGATCCTAAATACTACTGAAGATGGAGACAATGGAGAATATAAACTGCCACATGGGGGACCAGATCCCTTAGTGAACCCTCCAACACTCATTGAAACAGAAATAATTAGGACCATGAAGAATCACAAAGCACCAGGAAAGGACCAAATTACAACAGAACTAATTAAATATGGAGGAAAAGACTTACATTCCCAAATACACAGACTAATATCAAGAATTTGGGAAGAAGAAGTAATACCAACAGAATGGGAAACGGCTCTTATAACCCCAATACACAAAAAAGGATCCAAGTTAAAGTGCTGTAATTACAGAGGAATCTCTCTACTAAATGTGACTTATAAGATACTGTCTAGGCTTATAACTAAGAGACTTGGAAAATATTCAGAAGAAATCTTAGGTGACTACCAATGTGGTTTCAGACCCAACAAATCCACAACCGACCACATCTTCACACTAAGATGTATACTAGAAAAATGCCATGAATACAACATACCAATCCACCAACTCTTTATAGACTATAAAATGGCTTATGACAGTATCAGAAGGAAATACCTATATGACACTCTACAGGATTTTGGAATACCCAACAAGCTGACAAGACTTATACATATGACATTAAACAAATCAAAAAGCAAAGTCATAATACAAGGAGAACACTCACGGGAATTTAGGATTAAACGAGGATTAAGACAAAGAGACACACTTTCCTGCATGCTTTTCAATTTAACACTGGAGAGAGTTATAAGAAATATACACATAAACACAAGGGGAACTATTACTAACTACTTCAGGAGAGAAAACATGGGTCCACAACCAAGAGGGACGATATACAGCCAACCTCTACAATACCTTGCTTATGCCGATGACATTGCCTTATTGGGTAAAGAAACCTCTGACATCGCTAGAGCCTTCATACAACTAGAAGAAACATCTCGACCAGCAGGACTTGAGGTCAATGACAGTTAAACCAAGTACATCACAATGACAAGAGACAATCAAACAGAGGGACAAAATATCAAAATCAAAGACCACGAATTTGAAAACGTCCAAACTTTCAAATATCTAGGAAGTACTATTAATTTCAAAAATGACCTAGTAACAGAAATAATGGAAAGAATAGCAGGAGGCAACAGGGCATTTTATAGCACCCACCATTTACTTAAGAGCAAAACGATTTCAAGGAAAACCAAGAAAATAATATACAAAACTATAATAAGACAAGCAGCAATGTATGGAGGTGAGACCTGGACACTGACAAAGACATCTGAAAATTTACTTAACACTTGGGAAAGAAAAATTCTTAGGAAAATCTATGATGCCATACAGGATGAAACAGGGTGGAGGACACGCACTAACCATGAGATATATCAATTGTATGAAGACCCACCAATAGTGAAAGAAATAAAAAAGAACAGACTACGTTGGGCAGGTCACCTTGAAAGAATGTCAGACAACAGAGGGGCGAAAATCGTATACAGGCAAAAACCAAAAGGCAGGCGACCCAAAGGCAGACCCCGAATGCGATGGATAGATGATGTGGAAGCAGATCTGAAGCAGCTTGGGGTTAGGGCGTGGAGACGAAAGGCCAAGGAGAGATCTGAATGGAAGGATGTGTTAAAGCAGGCCAGAGCCCTCCATGGGCTGTAGCGCCACTGGGATGGATGGATGGATGTAGCAGTAAAACTAAAGTTTATCATTAATCAACAATGTGTAGCAGTAAAACTAAGTTTATCATTAATCAACAATGTGTAGTAGTAAAACGTATTTTATCATTAATCAACAATGTGTAGCAGTAAAACGTATTTTATCATTAATTAACAATGTGTAGCAGTAAAACTAAGTTTATCATTAATCAACAATGTGTAGCAGTAAAACGTATTTTATCATTAATCAACTATGTGTAGCAGTAAAACTAAGTTTGAAACATGATTGCAAAAACATAAGAGCCTGTCGAATGTTCTGAATGACTCATGTCAAGTGTAAGTCTAGAAATTTCTCAACTTACTCTGGATAGAATAGCACTATGTGATTTAGTAATTGCTTTCCAGTACAAGCACTTGGTACTTGTAACTGCACTTCTTTCTGGCCAACTAGTTCTCTACTTTTAGCAAAGAAAAGAAGACTAACCTTTAAAAAAAAGTAGAATGTTTTTAAATATTGCATCTTCTTCATTCATGTAAGTCATAAAATAGCTAAGCATAAAAATAAAATAGTAATTTGTTTGAATGTGTTACAAATATTATAAGTCTACCAGACAAGTGACTCTTTCACTGCCATAGGCCATGCTGAGAAAAACTGTATTATGCAGAAAACTCACATGATCTAAATAAAATGTGTTTTAAAAAATGCTTAGTCATAGTTCAATTATGAAGGTTTCCTTTAAAGTAGGCCAAAGCATAAACTGTTGCAGTCCTACTTACTTGAACTGATCTAGACTTATGTGTTTGTAAATGTTAATTCAATTAAAATAATAGAAACTCCATGATTAAAATGAACAATTAATGGCTAATAGACCTACTGAGTTAATACATTTTGGAAGCTGTACTGATATTATATCACAGTGATACAGGACTGAAACGAGACTAAGCTTTGAGGAATAAAAAACAAAACTTGTGGACAACATATTTATAACAAACACAAATATTTTTAATGGATAGATTTTAAGTTAATTTAAACATTATTATTTCTCAAAATTTAATTATCATGCTTTTAATTATGAAGACATAATTCATTCAATGTATTGCTTGAGTCAGTAATGTAGGCCTAGAAAAAAATAGGGGGGGGGGGGAGTAAAAACAGCTACTGCTAGTCTAATTTTTATCCTGCTTTATTTTTTATTTCTGAATGTTCCATGAAAAATAGGTCACCGACTATTGGCTCAATCACACTTTGTTCCTGAAAAATGATAAACTGACCAACGACAAACAAAAAAATGGTCCTGACAACAAATGATTTACCTACAATAGTGGAAGCGTGGTCGAGAGGCTAAGTATGCTTGAACTAAGCTTGGCTTTGCTACCTATGTAGGGGTTTTACAATGCACTCAAGAGAGTTGAGTTTACTGAGCTTCTAAAGACACAGAAAACCTTCTCCCAGATACCAAGAAAAACAGGTATTATATAATATTCTTTCACCTACAGGTTGTTGCTTTTTTTATCCTTAATACATACATTTGTTAGGAGAACTTTTTTTTTTGGAACAATGAATTATTAAACTTATTGACTTTGTGAACCAATTTTAATGAAACTAGTTATAGATCTATATATTTTCTATTAATATAAATAGTAAATAGATATCATTATCACAAACATGAAACTAATTCAGATGATTACGTCCTACGCGTCATGCATTTAGTCATGCCTATTAACCAATGACTTAAATTCTGCCAAGTCACTGTTTTTTCTGGCTAGCTCAGGCAACCCATTCCATGCTCTAATAGCACTAGGGAAGAAGGAGTATTTGTACAAATTTGTCCTAGCATATGGGACAAGGAATGTGCCTTTATTTTTGTGTCTTTCAGAGTATTTTATTAAATTTTGTTTTTGTATTTAAAGATTATGGTTCAGTGTTTTATGTATAATAGCTACTTTACTTTTGAGTCTTCTGTCCTGAAGGCTTTCTAAATTTAGTGATTTTACTAATGGTGTTACTCTAGTCAAATGTGAATATTCGTTTGTTATGAATCTCACTGCTCTATTTTGTGTTTGTTCCAGTTTCTTAATGTTTTCTTGAGTTGAGGGGTCCCAAATGGAGGATGCATATTCTATTATTGGCCTAACCAAGGTTAAATAACATTTTAGTTTTAAGTTCTTATTTGATTTATAGAAATTTCTTTTAATAAACCCTAATGCTTTGTTGGATTTTTTTATAGTTTCATCAATATGTGGATTCCATGCCAATTTTTCATTTATTATAACACCTAGGTATTTTGCATTTTTAGTCTGTGTTACTGGTTTGCCATGAATAAGATAAGTAGAATTAATTTGTTTTAGTTTTTTTGTTACTCTTAACAACTGACATTTTTCTGGGTGGAAAGACATGCTCCAATTTGATTCCCATTTCTGTAATTCATCTAATTCTCTTTGTAAAATATCTGTGTCTTGTATTGTTTTTATTGTTCTATATATTATGCAATCGTCTGCAAATAATCTGACTTTTGTTCCTGAACTAATGCAATTTGGTAAATCATTTATGTAAATTAAAAATAGTAGTGGACCCAAGACTGTTCCTTGAGGTACACCTGAGTTTACTGTTATTGAGCCATTTATTATTACAGTTTGTTCTCTCCCTATCAGAAAATCTTTAATCCACTGATGCAGTGGACCATTAATGCCGAAATATTTTAATTTTTTAAGCAAACTATGGTGGTGAACTTTGTCAAAAGCCTTGGAAAAATCTAGTAAGATAGCATCTATTTGTTCACTATTATCTAAACCTTTTGAAAAATCATCAATTAGTCCTATTAGTTGTGTTTCACATGATCTATATTTCCTAAAGCCAAGTTGGTATGGGGTGAGGACATTATGTTTGTCTAAGTGGTTTATGATGTTGCTACATATTATGTGTTCTAGGATTTTACATGTGATGCTGGTAAGTGATACTGGTCTGTAGTTTCCTGGATCAGATTTTTCTCCTTTTTTAAATAGGGGGGTGACATTAGCTTCTTTCCAGTCCTTTGGTACTCTGCCCTGGTTAAGCGATGCCTGAAAGAGTATTTTGAACACTGGGGCTAGCTCATTGCTTAGTTCTTTGAGTAATCTAGCTGGAATACCATCAGGTCCAGACGCTTTATTTGGTTTGGTGTTGGCTAATAGTTTTTTCATTCCATTTTCTTGTACTACTAAATCTTCTATGTTGTCTACTTGGTTCAAATTAATAATTAATAATAATAATTCAAGCTAGACAAATCATAGTCTTAGCTTCAGATTCTGCTTTTAAAGACAATAAATCAAATCATCTATTATTATTATTTAAGTTCTCTGTTTTATATTAGACTTAGTATAAAAATTATCTTCAAAGTATTATGGTATTAGAGCTAATCTATAAGTATAGATTTAGATGTAGATTTTAATCCATAATCTAGTCAGTCTAAGTCTTTCTAGACTCAAGATCTAAGTATATTTAGATCTTGTGTGGCTTTGCTAGAACTAGAAGGTGCAAAGGGTGAGGAGTGCACCTGGTAATATCTATCATGGGTGATGCGTAAAAAAAACAGCTACTGCTAGGTCTGAAAGGGGTATCTTTACTTATTAGAGTTGTGTTGGGGGGGGGGGGGGGGACGGGACAAATTACACTGCAAATGGTGACACCAATCATAGTAGCTCACAGTTGCATAGCAACCATGGAGTGAGTCAAATACTAATAGAGGTTTACAGGGACCAATGAATTTTTGTTGTTTATTACTTATACGATGATGTGCAAGCATTGTATATCATAACACTGTCTAGTAAGAGGTTGTTTCTGGAATGTAAATACATAATAACTTGTATAAGGTGGTTTATACATTGGAATGTATTATTCCACACTCAACCTTAATTTTAGTATATTTCTTGAAGTGGGGTAGTAACCAAGACCAATAATTACAGTAGGCCTCAACAGACCTGCGACTTGGCAACCTATAATGATTGGTCTTGGTGTGACACCTTCATATTCCAAGGGTATCTTGTCTAATATATAGATCTAGATCTAAATCTGGCTGATAAGTATATAGGTCTAGAACTATTCCAGAAATATACTATAGTACAAGATCTAGACCTACCTAGACATAGTTAAACTTAAACTAGAGTCTATTTAGAATCTAGCTAGATCTAGATTCTACATCTACTCTGATAGACCATACGCTAGAACAAATTCATACCAGTGCTCCTTTCCCCTTAGCGCCAATAGAGAATGGAATGGGTTGCCTGAATTAGCCAGGAAAACGGAGTTTAAGTAATATATTAACATGCTTGACTCGATAGACATATGAAATGCATTGACATAATTATCTCCTTTTTTGAAATAATATCTATAATATATAAGATAACTGACCTTTATTATAAATAGATCCAATTTTTTATCTCCCAAACAAATGGTTAAAATGTGTGTCAGCACAGTTTAGGGGGTGGTCGTTTCCATCCAAGTTTTAGCACATTGTATTCGATTTTAGACTAATTGTGATTACTTTTTGTAATAATAAGATATCAGAGATAATTTTTATTTCTTTTTGAAGCAGATCTGTTAAATTTTTCTCTTAACAAATGTTTATAAGAAAGCTTTATATATTGATTTTTGTATTTGTATTGTATTTTGTATTAATATACATGTAAAATAATTGTTAATAAATGATTAGATTATATTTTTAAAATGATGAATTATTACTTCACAAAAATTTATTTAAAAAATCTTTTTAATAACTTCTAAAAAATTACAATGTTTCTTTTTTACTTTATTGTCCAAGGCAAGAAATGTTGCATTTATAATATAATTTATAAAGCATGCAAATTCAGGCATTTTAAAATGATTAATTGCCAGTGCTCTTTAATTAAAAAGTTTTAAACTGCTTTTTATGAAGTTTATTAAAATTTTTAACAAATATTTATCTGCATAGTGTTAATTCATTCACAGTTTGAAAAAAATTACCTATCTGATGCAGGAGGTGCGGTGGCTGAGTGGTAAAGAGCTTAACTTCCGAACCAAGGGGTTCGGGTTCGAATCCTGGGATTTTTTATTTCTGGATTTTAGGGCACCTCAAGTTCAGCCAGCTCTAATGAGTACCTGACATTAGTTGGGGAAACATAAAGGCGGTTGGTCGTTGTGCCGGCAACAAGAAATCATCGTTAAATGTGGGCCACAGAAACATATGACCTTTACACCATCTGCCCTATAGATTGTAAGGTCTGAAAGGGGAACTTTACTTTACTTTTTCCTATCTGATGCATAAATATATGTGTTTAAATACTATAATTATAATTAAACAAAATAAAACACATTAAAGATTTCTGATTTGTTTTATCATATGATGACAAAATCGAACACATTTCTATTTTTAGTTGAATGCTTTTTTTTTAATTATTATCACTTTTTTTCAAAGATTTTATCTTTGTGTCTTATTTTCTTAATTAAGTTTTGACAGAATACATGTCACTGAAAAAAAAGTGAGATGTTTGGACCCAATATCTTTTTAATGCAGTTAATAAAAGTTCAAAGGTCAGTTTTTTAGGTTACAGAGTATTTTTACATTTTTGCTTTACAAAGGCTAAAGAACTTAAAGAAGGATTATTTTTTAGCACAATTAACTCAGCAAATTAAAATTGCAATCATTGGAAAGCATTTTTCAAGCTCTGTCTTAACTATCTAACTCTAAGACTGAGTACGTTCAATTACATTGTGGTGCCCGGTAATTTCAACCCCGGTCACTTCATCCCCTGGTCATTTTATCCGCTAATCTATCAAATAATAATTGTAAAAAGTATGAAATTAACAGTATTTCATATATTTATTTTTATTTACATGACAAAAAATTACACACCATTAAATAAGAATAGAATAGAATGTCATTAAAATATAAAAAAATTAGCATTTATTGATATAGAACTAATGTAAAAATTGTTTTTGTGTGTTAATTGAAATCAATAAGATAAGCTTGCTAGTAGGTACAGGAGACGATCCATTGATTTGTATAGCTCTACAATATTTGTAATTTCTTGGCCAGTGTTGTGTATTTCTTGAAGTCAGCGTTTATTAGAATAGATAAAACATTATATCAGGGTTTGAAATGAATGCTCATATATATAAGAAAGAACGATTGACAAATAAAGTGAAAGATGGCCTATAGGAGATAAGTTATTAGCGGCAAGATCATAAGTATTCTAATCGTTCTCATCTCTCAAAAGATTTCCACTACTTCCACCACACCTTGGCCTTTGATCATTACATCACGCAATATGCGCAGGATAATATTGACATCCCTACAACAATCAGAAACAATGTAACTAAATACAAATTCCGCATTACACTATATTTTTAGAGATATCTACTTATTGAAATATATTCTTTCATTTCTCAACAAGTTTGAAGTGAGTAGGGGAACACTATAATATGTCCAAAATATCAAATAGTATTCTTAGTAAACATATGGATGAAACGAGGGCTTAAAGGCAAAGTATTAACAGCACAATTACACAATGAATAAGAAAAAATTTTTTGATTGGGGATGAAATGACCGGGGATGAAATGACCGATCAAGTGCATTGTGAATCATTGTGAATTTTTTATCCAAGTAGGGCAGGCTACTAGTACTCTACTAGACATGTGATATCATTTATCATGTATGATCAATAATCATTATTATAATGTGTAATCATGACTGATATTCTAATTTCTAACTAGAACTACTAAAATATAGAATTTTTATAGATGATCTATCTATCTAAATAATCTTTTGAATTTCGAATATATTCTAGAATTAGAATCTAAATCTAGACTATTCTAGACTCTTAGTCACTCTAGACTCTAAACTGAAGACTCTAGAGCTAGACACTCAAGAGCGCAGTGGCACTCTTAGACTCTAGTTAAGTCAGTAAGTAACTACTAACTAAGCTAGATTCTACTAGGAGTAGGTCAGTAGGACTAGACTAGTAATACTTAATTTAAGTTAATTAATAGTAATACTAACTAATACTATTACTATAGTACTAAATTAATTACTAATACTCATATTATATAGTTATAGTTATACTATTATAGACTCTAGTGGAAATACTAATAGTAATACTAATACTAATACTAATAGTATACTAATACTTTTAAAAAAAATTATAAATTAGTCTACCTTAACTACAATTTCGCCCATAGCCATAATTATTATGATAATAACACATGACTGACAATACGATGATGATAAAGTAGACTTTGTAGAATTAGACAAGAAAAAGATCTAGATTATCATTTGATTATTATTCATTGCTATCTAATTCTAGATATAGACTCTCTAGTGACTCTAGTCTCCTATTTTACTTTACTCTAGATTATACTGTAACGGATACAACTGTGTTACACCTAAACTTACGAAAGCCACTCAGTGGATCTAGGTCTAGATTTTTGATCCGTGGTTCCCAGACTTTTTGTCTCGTAGATCCCTTGCAATAATTTTCGTTTTTTTTTTTGTTTTTTTTTTGTAGACCCCCTGCTATAAACTGGCGCACAGGTTGTTGAGGAAAAAAGAACAACGCTGGCAGAAGAAAAACGGCAGAAAAGAAAAGCAAGGCAAACGACACTAGCTCCAGCTGGAATAACCTGCCCAGTGTGCGGCCGAACATTCCGGGCTCACATAGGTCTCACCAGCCACATGAGGAGGCATAAAACCCTCAGCCCCCTGGATGACAAAGTGGTCATCATCGAACCACGATGGACGAACTATATATATATATATATATATATATATATATATATATATATATATATATATATATATATATATATATATATATATATATATATATATATATATATATATATATATATATATATATATATATATATATATATATATATATATATATATATATATATATATATATATTGCAAATTCACTGACTTCATATATCACATTGTTTTAAACCGAGTTCTAACTGTAGTGAGTTGAAGAGTGAAAAAGTAATTTAAAAAATATTAAGTTGTAGATTATTGATACATTTACTAATGAAATTCAAAGTAAAACCGAGCAAAATAAAAGTTAATATGTGTTACATGAAATAACCTAACAAAACATAAAAGCTTGTGAAGTGCATTATGATCCAAATGCTCTGATAATCAAATACAATGTAGTGCTTAAATTTAGGTTTAAGCCGTATGGGAAACTATATATATCGTACCACGTCACGCTAACGGAATCGTCCGCCTCTAACGCCGAAGGCCTAATTTTTTTGTTACAAAATATACTATCTTAAGTAAATTCTGTACTATTGGCCTTTTAGCTACATAAACTCAAAGTGTTCTCCGCTTTAACTTCTGGATTTGATACGTCCACAAAACGCTTTATAAAAGACATATGTTCTTGACCGTTGTTTGGCGCATAAAGTTTCTCTGTTCGCCCACGAAACGCGCTGTTTTCTTTTTTTTTTTTTTTTTTTTTTTGGGAGGGGGGGGGGGGGACAATGTTCTAAACGATCGCAATAATTCTTGCCAAGATTGCACGCCAATGCAGTTTTTCTGTTCTAATTTGTTCTAACATCAAGTTATCCATTGCGCTACCATTGGACATTCTCTGAGCTTAATCCATTCACGCTGACACATACTTATAAGTATAATGGATGGCTGCATGGCTTTGAGGTATGCGGGCTTGGCTTTTGTTCTTTCGTCTCGATGGGCTCGGGTTCATACCCTCCCCGCTACCTTTCCCATTGTCCTGCGGGATATTAGGACTATATATAATAGGATGTAGATAGTCTTCAAATCTAAAGGAACATCCGAAACATTTAAAACATATACATTTTACAAACATTTTAACGTAATTTACAGAAACCTCGCGCTGCTGAATTTTATTAACATAACATAATAGTACTGTATGACTCCTTATTCTTGAAATAAACCATTCCGATTGTTGTTGTTTTTTTAATGCCAAGGTGAACTGTTAATTAAACAGTGATAGACGATTAGAATGTACAGGTGATAAGATGCTGTCTTTACCGAAACTGAGCGGTATTTCGAAGCCTAAAATGTCATGTTTATGAGAACTGGTTTGGTTTTCGGACCTGACTGTGACAAGGGGATCTCCTATCGCGCCCCCCCCCTCAGGCGCGGGGCCTGGGGCGGTTGCCCCACTTGCCACCCCCTAAGGCCGCTACTGAGTATAATGTATATCTTTTTGAAGCCAGAAGAGTTTATATCTTTTATTTAAATTGTAGGCCTACTTTAAGCTGTTCATAACTTGTTCCAGGCAGATTATCTGAGATATTACCTTATCCAGAATATCATCGAACCTCATTTGAAAATCAGAGATGAGGACATTTAGGTTAAATGTGTGAGCAGGTCAGAAGGCGCTGAGTGAGACCTTTTCTCTGCTCAACATTAAATTATTTAACAGTAGGCAGATGTTAGCGCTACTGGGTGGGTTTCATCTCTGACACCTCAGTCTACGACCAAGGGGCTATATAAAAATAGCTCTGGGAGCGCAAGCTCACAAACGTTCAACATAAGTCAAATTAAACGTCCTCCTCCTGAAAGTTTGGCTGTTTAAAATTTGGAAATAGGGAAAATTCGCCCAGTACAATGTTTTGATTATTTTATCTTATTCTCTCAAGAAATGATTCGATTATGGACTTTGTTTTATCAAATTTACATTATCAACTTGTAGCTCCAAGTTTAACTCATTTATATATGAAACACGTCTATTAAAAAGCAATTTACGATTTCCGCGTGACGATAAGTGCAAATTTTGTTGTAAGAACTTTAAAACAGTGTTAAAAAGAAGGAGAAAAAAAACCGTGTCAATTGCCCATCGTACATCTGTGTGAAGGAGCAATGTAATGAAAGAACTTCTTTATTTCTCCATACAACTGAGCAATTAATCACGTGTTCAAGACGTTGTTTCGGATTTGGATGTACCCATTAGACCTCCAATTCATTTTTTTTTCACTCTCAAAGACCCCCTGAAAGTGGTAGTACTAGTAGACCTCCAGGGGTCTATGTTCACCACATTGGGAATCACTGATCTAGATTACTAGATCCAGATATATATCTATAGACTTGATCTACTCTAGATTAGATATCATAATTGGATAATCCTTAACATGGGCGTAGCCAGGATTTCTTTTCGGTGGGGGGGGATATGTTTTCTCCCCCACCCCCGTTATATATATATATATATATATATATATAGATAGATAGATAGATAGATAGATAGATAGATAGACAGATATAGATATAGATATAGACATGGGCGTAGCTGACCCCCCCCCCCCAAATGAAATCCCCCTCCGGGGGGGGGGTCAAAGTTTAGTAACTGACCTTTTGCTTTAATTTTGTTTATTTTCGGTGAAATTTTAACATTAAACCATCACTTGCCCTAGCACAGCCAAGGAGGTTTTGAGTTTAAAACCTCAAACCAAGGAGTTTTTAGTTTGAAACCCCATACCAGGGAGTTTTGAATTTAAAACCACCTACCAGGGGTTTTTAGTTTAAAACCCCCTACTAGGGGGATTGAGTTTGAAAACCCCTACCAGGGGGTTTTAAGTTTAAAACCTCTAACCAGGGGTTTTGAGTTTAAAAAAATCCTACCAGGGGGTTTTGAGTTTAAAACTCCCTACCAGGGGGTTTTGAGTTTAAAAAACCCAGCCGGGGGGGGTTGAGTTTCAAAACCCCTACAAGGGGGTTTTAAGTTTAAAACTCCCTACCAGGGGTTTCAAGTTTAAAACTTCCTACCAGGGGGTTTTGAGTTTGAAAACCCCTACAGTGGGGTTTTACGTTTGAAACTCCCTACCAGGGGATTTTAGGCTTTAAACTCCCTACCAGGGGGTTTTGAGTTTGAAACCCACTACCAAGGGGTTTGAGTTTAAATCCCCCTCTTCTATAAAACAATAAAAAATGCAAACGACAATCCCCAAATTCCAAGAGCACATCTAAGGAAAATTTTAATTTTCAACCCCTCTCCAAAGTTTACGATAAACCCCTCTTCAATATAAAAAAGCAAATTACACACTTAAAATTGTATGAGCGTGGCCAAAGGGATTTTCAGTTTAAGCCCCTCTTCAGCTGGGTTTGAAGCTAAAAATACCTCTTCAATATAAAAAAAAAAGCAAATTACGCACTAAAAATAATATGAGCATAGCCAAAGGGTTTTTTAGTTTAAACTCCTCGCCAGCGGGGTTTGAAGCTAAAACATAAATCTTCAAAAAAAAAAAAAAAAATTCGCAATCAAAATGCTATGAGCGTAGCGAAGCCTTTTTATAAGTTTTGAGTTTAAATTTCCCTTCAGAGGGGTTTGATGTAAAAAAAAAACAACAACAAACAAACAACTCTTCAATATAAAAAAAAAAAGTAAATTACACACTAACATTTTTTGAGCGTAGCCAAGCCAATGGGGGGGGGGGGGGTTGATTTTCAACTCCTCTCCTCCAGATGGCTTTTTTAAAAGTTTAAAACCCCTCAAGATAGTTTTGAGTTTAAAATCCCCCCTAAAGAGCGTTTATGGTTGAAAGCCTCCCTCTTAAATATTATTTCTAAAGCAAACTACAGTCACTAAATTCTATGACCGTAGTTAAATGTGGTTTTGAATTTTTAAAAAAACAACTTCAGATATATTTTAGTTTAAAACCCACCAACAGATAATTTTGACGATAAAACTTCCCTTTTCGATATAACATCTAAAGCAAAATAGTCACCTAATTACAAGATCGTAGTCAAGAGAAGTTACACAAGTCTACCAATGGCTGGGCTCCATTAATAAAGTGCAGTGAATAGTCATCTGCCGAAGATGGCTAAGACAGATTTTAGGAGTCAGTTATAGAGATCGGGACTAAATCAAGGAAATCCTATGCCGAACTGGAAGTCGACCCCTTAGTAAGATAGTGACAGAGCGTCGCATGAGCTTTGCGGGACATGTTCAAGGACAAAATGAATTACGCATAATAAGAGTTGCGATGACACACTTTCATGGAGGTCCTCAGAGCATGTGGGAAGAGGCTTCAGACATTGCCAGTGACAGGTTTTTGTGGAAACAGCTTGCCAGCAAATGCGCCGAACGGCGCATGAGGGTCTAAGTAAGTAAGAATAGCACATTGGGTTTTTGAAATAAAACTTTTTAATAGCAAAATAATGCACTGTAGGTACCTCAGAATATGCATTTTGTTGGCTTTCAATATTAGAAATAGTGCTTGGCGGCGGGGAGCGCTCTCCCCCAGTCTCGTTGCTGACATGGTTGAAAGCCTCTCTCTTCAATATTATTTATAAATTTTACATTTACCTTTTTTTTATATTGAAGAGGTATTTTTTTTTAGCATCAAACCCCGATGAAGGGGTGTTTAAACTCAAAACCCTCTTTGGCTACGCTCATAGCATTTTGAGTGTGTAATTTGCTTTTTTTTTTTTTATAGAAGAGGTTACTCTCAAAGATTTTTGAGTGTGTAATTTGCTTTTTTTATATATTGTTGATGAGGTATTTTTTTTTAGCTTCAAACCCCACTGGAGGGGGGTTTAAATTTAAAACCCCGTTGGTTACGCTTAAGGATTTTTGAGTGTGTAATTTGCTTTTTTTTTATATTGAAGAGGTATTTTTTCTCGCTTCCAACCCCACTTGAGGGGGAGGTGTTAAACTCAAAACCCCCTTTGGCTACACTCATAGAATTTGGAGTGTGTAATTTGCTTTTTTTTAATATTGAAGATGCATTTTTTAGCTTTAAACCCCGCTGAAGGGGGGTTTAAACTTAAAACCCCTATGACTACACTCATAGCATTTTCTGTGTGTAATTTGCTTTTTTATATTTAAGAGGGCGTTTTATAGTAAATTTCGGAGGGGGTTTTAAAATCAAAATCTTCCTTAGCTATGCTCTTGGAATTTGGGGATTGTCGTTTGCATTATTTTTAGTTTGTTTTGTTTTATATAACAGTGGAATTTAACTGCGAAACCCCTGGTAGGGGTTTTAAACTCAAAACCCCCTTGGCTGCGCTGGGCAAGTGATGGTTTAGTATTAAAATCTCACTAAAATAAACAAAATCAAAGCAAAAAATCAGTTACTTAAGTCCGTCTCGGGGGGGGGGGGGATTGAACCCCTAACCCCCCCCCCCCGGCTACGCCCATGATCCATAAATTAACTAGAGAAAATTTCGCATTAAAAAATCAATCATTTCCGTTTCATCGTTACATATACCTACCGGAAGTAATTGTTAGGATTTTATAGAAGCTTATCGTAATCTAAAAACAACAAAAACAAACAAAAAATGTAGACTAGTTCTAGATTCTCGACTTCTTAGCGCATGTCATAAGATCTAGGCTTACCAAAATAAGAAACATATCTCAATGGATTTACGAGTTTAGACCCCTGGTAAAAACTAGTTCCAAATTGGGAACTCTCAGTCATAGAGCTAAGTTAATAATAAGTAAAGTAAGAGTAGGCCTAGAACTTAAACTTAAGTCTAAGTTAATCTTAATCTTGTGACTTGTCTATCTAGACTCTACTATTAGACTAGTACTACTAGTTAATCTTGAGCTATGGTCTATCTAAACTAGATAAGAATTAAGATAGATCTAGACTAGTCTAGAAATGTTACATAGAATTGTAGGCCAGGGCCAGGTTCTAGTTTTATAATTCATAACATATATTTACGTCATTTTATAAAGTTTTTAGCCGCGCTATTTTTGAAAGTTCGACATTGTTACTTTATAATATTATAATTAATAATAGTTTATATCCTATAGGTCTAGATCTAGATTCTATATAAATATTATAGTATTATAAAAGGGTCCAGTCTAGATCTAGGTATGATTAAATCGTATTATCACTAATTAGACATCATACTTCATAGATCTAGATTTAGATCTAGAGTCTTTGTCAATAGGATCTTTTATCTTTAATGATGGCATTCATTCTTTGATTCTATTTCAAGTACTTCTGTCCTGGACACTACTTTAGATTTAAATGTAGATTCTAGATAATACACAATAAATCTAAATCTAGGACTAAATGTAGACCCATAATCATAATTTTGATGTAGAGTTGTTTGCATAGATCTATAGTATGATCTATGAAATCTTTATAGATCTATCTACTTATCTGTATCAATGTTATGTAATATTAGGCTAATAGTAGATATATGAATACATTTTATATGTAAATTTACAATCTTGGTCTATTTGTATTAGATCTATATTATCTATCACTTTCTTCTATTCTTAATCTTTATTTCTGTTTAGAATTTTGTTTACAGAAAAATGACAAACATTACATATTAAATTCATTTAAGAATTTGAAAATCTTGACTGCAGTGCTTTACAATTTTTTATTTATTTTTTTATTGATTCTTGTGTTGTCAGGTAAAATAAAAAATTGTGCAAAATTTTTGCTTAATCTGAGATTGGGTGTGGGAGAAATAACATTTACAAACTTTTTGCCATACAGAGTGAGATGTTAAGCTTTGTAAAAATAGATCTGGATTTATATAAGTACTGTACTTAAATTGTCATAAATATAAATCTAGAGGCTTGCCAACATCACTTGTATAATTTTTCTAGATCTAGATCTAATCAATGTCTTGGGTGGACTTCATTATCTTACCAAATTAATCTTTGGTGCTCTAAATTTCTTGCTGTTGCTCCATTATCAAATACCTGTACACACACTCACACACACTTATATAATACAGACGTTACTTCAAAAAAGAAGATGATTACGTCCTACACGTCATGCATTTAGTCATGCATATTAACCAATGACTTAAATTCTGCCAAGTCACTGGTTTTTCTGGCTAGCTCAGGCAACCCATTCCATGCTCTAATAGCACTAGGGAAGAAGGAGTATTTGTACAAATTTGTCCTAGCATATGGGACGAAGAATGTGCCTTTATTTTTGTGTCTTTCAGAGTATTTTATTAAATTTTGTATTTGAAGATTATGGTTCAGTGTTTTATGTATAATTGCTACTTTACTTTTGAGCTTTCTGTCCTGAAGGCTTTCTAAATTTAGTGATTTTACTAATGGTGTTACTCTAGTCAAATGTGAATATTCGTTTGTTATGAATCTCACTGCTCTATTTTGTGTTTGTTCCAGTTTCTTAATGTTTTCTTGAGTTGAGGGGTCCCACACGGTGGATGCATATTCTATTATTGGCCTGACCAAGGTTAAATAACATTTTAGTTTTATGTTCTTATTTGATTTATAGAAATTTCTTTTAATAAACCCTAATGCTTTGTTGGATTTTTTAATAGTTTCATCAATATGTGGATTCCATGACAGTTTTTCATTTATTATAACACCTAGGTATTTTGCGTTTTTAGTCTGTGTTACTGGTTTGCCATGAATAAGATAAGTGGAATTAATTAATTAATTTGTTTTAGTTTTTTTGTTACTCTAAACAACTGTTATTTTTCTGGGTGGAAAGACATGCTCCAATTTGATTCCCATTTCTGTAATTCATCTAATTCTCTTTGTAAAATATCTGTGTCTTGTGTTGTTTTTATTGTTTTATATATTATGCAATCGTCTGCAAATAATCTGACTTTTGTTCCTGAAGTAATGCAATTTGGTAAATCATTTATGTAAATTAAAAATAGTAGTGGACCCAAGACTATTCCTTGAGGTACACCTGAGTTTACTGTTATTGGTGTTGATTTAGAGCCATTTATTATTACAGTTTGTTCTCTCCCTATCAGAAAATCTTTAATCCACTGATGCAGTGGACCATTAATGCCGAAATATTTTAATTTTTTAAGCAAACTATGGTGGTGAACTTTGTCAAAAGCCTTGGAAAAATCTAGTAAGATAGCATCTATTTGTTCACTATTATCTAAACCTTTTGAAAAATCATCAATTAGTCCTATTAGTTGTGTTTCACATGATCTATATTTCCTAAAGCCATGTTGGTATGGGGTGAGGACATTATGTTTGTCTAAGTGGTTTATGATGTTGCTACATATTATGTGTTCTAGGATTTTACATGTGATGCTGGTAAGTGATACTGGTCTGTAGTTTCCTGGATCAGATTTTTCTCCTTTTTTAAATAGGGGGGTGACATTAGCTTCTTTCCAGTCCTTTGGTACTCTGCCCTGGTTAAGCGATGCCTGAAAGAGTATTTTGAACACTGGGGCTAGCTCATTGCTTAGTTCTTTGAGTAATCTAGCTGGAATACCATCAGGTCCAGACGCTTTATTTGGTTTGGTGTTGGCTAATAGTTTTTTCATTCCATTTTCTTGTACTACTAAATCTTCTATGTTGTCTACTTGGTTCAAATTAAGAAATATGTCTTTGTCTCCTGGGGCTGAGAATGCTGATGCAAAGTATTTGTTTAGGATGTTTGCTTTAGTTTCATTATCATTATGTATTATGTTATGTTCATCTTTTAATGGTGCTATGCCTGTTGTTTCCATTTTCTTAGACTTAATGTATGACCATAGGTTTTTGTTGTTATCTTTAGATATAACATTGTTTATGTATTCACCTTGCAGCTGTCTGCTTACTTTTTGGGTTAGGTGTTTAATTTTTATATACTTTTTGTAAACTCTTTCTGCCTTGGTTTCTTTAAATTTTCTATATAGGTTTTCCTTCTGTTTACAAAGCTTCTTTATCTATTATTTGATGTGTATTTAGTTGGTATATGATTTTCTATAATGCTTTTAAGATGGTTTTTAATGAAATTCCAGAGGTCATCGACTGGTTGGTTAATGTCTTTTTCTAATAAGAATGTTTGTTGAAAGTTTAATGCAGCTTGGTGTAGTTGTGTTAGGTTACATTTATTCCAGAGTAAGATTTTTCTTTTGGGTTTTGAATTGGCTACTGCTTTTATCTGACTGTGTATTTTTATGATCTCATGGTCTGATAGACCAGGGATAATATCATAATCAACTACTAATCCAGGTCTGTTGGTTAAGAAGAGATCTAATGTGTTGTTTAATCTAGTTGGCTTTTTAATGATTTGATCTAAACTTAGGTTGTGTAAAGTTTCTATGAAAAGCTCATTTATGTAGTTAAGGTTTTGGTGTTTATCTATGGTTAGTGTTTTCCAATTTATATCAGGTAGGTTGAAATCACCCATAATCCAAAAAACTGCATTTTTATTTGTCTCTTTAAGTGTAGTAATCTGATTACATAGTTCTTGCATGTATTCTAAACTAGAATTTGGTGGTCTGTAAATGCTGCCTATTATTATTGATGTTAAGGTGGTATTAATTTTACAAAATGTAGATTCTATATTTTTTGAGTTAGGTAAGGTAATTTCTTCTGCTATAAGAGTGTTTTTTATTGCTAAAAGAACTCCTCCATGATTATCAGCCCTAACGTTTCTAAAAATTTCATAATTACTATTGAAAATTTCTGCATTATAAATTTCAGGATGTAGCCAAGTTTCTGTTCCTGCAATTATGTCTGGTTTCTCACATTCTAATAAAATTTCTAAGTCTGCTGTTTTGTTCCTAATGCTTTGAAAATTTATTACTAAGGTTTTAAGGTATTTTGGTATTACTTCTTTAGTAGGTTTGTTTAGTGAGGCTGTTGTATTAATTTTAGTAGATTTAGGTGTGGATCTGGCTAGTGGTTGGTGAGTTTGTTTTGTGATGGTGTTTAGGATCTTGTATGGGTTAGAAGTGTCAGCATCAAAGGAATCAAACAGTCCTGATGTAAACTGAGGTAACCCACACGGTACACAGTGCCATGATGCATCTTTGTTGCCTAAGGCATAATACACAGGTGTATTCATATGGAGACATGATGCATGGTACCATTCATCGCAGGTGTCACATTGAATGGCTTTCTGTTTCATGGTGCATACTTTTTTGCAGATGTTGCATCTATCTTTAGATCTAGGCCCTGGATTTGACTCTACATCTCCTGCTATTAATATTAACAGTGATAGGTATTTATTTCTACTGTGTCTGATTGACAACTTCCATTTGTGATGGGTAATCTTCTTTAATGTTATGGATGTGTATGTTAGGTTATTTTTGAAGTTGCATTGATCTAAAGTGTGATGATTGATTATGACTGTTTTTTCCTTTTTAAGTTTAGTGACTGAGGTAGATCTAGTTCTGTGTTCAGCTAGTGTGTATTTAGTAATTATTAGGATAAATAGCCAGAGCAATTTCATGATGACTGTTGTTGATTTTAGTTTTTAAAGGTCAAGTCTAAATCTAGTTTAAGGTTAATAATGCCTAAGATGGCCTAAGTTAAATGACAAAGTGTTGTCATTTAATTATTTCATACCCCTTCTCATCATCACTTAAAATGCACAATATGTGATTGATTAAGAAATCTATAGAACCACCAAATAGATTTGCATACAATTTTTTAAGCTTTCTATTAAGCCTTTGTAATTAATTTTGGGTACTAGAATTCACTACCAAAAATATGTTTGTGTAAGAGAGGGCATTATAAAGTGGGATCTGTTTCAATGAAATCCTGATACCTGTATTCATGGGCAAAGTGCAAAAAAAAAAAAAAAAAGAGGACAAGGTTCTGGCCAAAATTAACAATGTAAGACTTGGGAACAAGTTAATGGATGTAGCTGGTGGGTAATGCTAGTGATCTTTAACCATTTGTATTTTAAAAAATTCATTAGAGTTTGGTACACAATACTATTTTTAAAAATATGTGTAATAATAATAATAATAATATTTGCATTTAAACCATTAAAATCAATGTTAAATATTCCATTAGAGTTCCTAAGTATAGATCAGAGGTGATGCTATGGATTTGGGGGCCCGGTGGAATGGACCTCTTTGTGGGCCTCTTGCATTGTGACATTCGACATCATGACATGAGATAATGTACTTAATAATAAATATATAACCCTACATTCAAATTGCTACAGTATATCAGTAAAATTAACAAAATTCAGAAATTTTCTCCAACAACTTGATGATTTTGTCAAGATGCAAGGAACCCGACGACGTAGCTTTTTCTCTGGCGGACCACCATGTATTACTCTACTTTTTTAAACTCCAGGCTCCAGATTCATTCAGTTTGGCCCATCTCTGGGGTGAATTGGAAAAAAAGTTGAAAAATTCATGTACAGTTCCAAAAAAAAAAAGCTGACAATCGCTGGATCTATCTCAGCAAAGTGAAGAGCTGCCAGGTTCAGAAGAGAGTGATTTTCACAGTTCAGAAATGTTGCCGTTGCATTTATGTCTAAGAGAAGACAGTCACTCATTGTGGCTGCGTTATCATTGGACCTCTGCACAGGTCAAAGTCCAGTTCAATGTCTTTAAGAGTTTTCAGAACAAGTTCTTCATAATATTGTCCATCAAGTTTCAAAATTTCAAAGTAACCAATGAATGACTCTTTTATTTAGAAAATATCAATATCCAAGTAACAAACTATTAGGGATACCTGTTTTTGATGAGAAACATCTGGGATAGAATCAAGCATCAGAGAAAAGTAACAAACTTGCTTGTCTTTCCTCAAAAATTGATTCCTAACTTTATTGCCCATCAAGCTTATTAATTAACTCATTTGGAATTTCTAGTGACAAATAATGTGTCTTCCTATATTCGATTCTTTGTAAGTGGTGTTTTGTAACTTCATCAAATTCTGCAATAAATTTCAAAGATGTTAGGAAGTTCCCAGGATTGGGTGAATTCAGTTTTTCGTTGTGACCATGTAAGCTTGAGTTTGTTTTTGCTAAGTACTTAATAGCTGCTGCTACACACTTCAGAACATCTCTCCAATACACTGCTGATTTTTCAAAATTTGCGCATGAAACATATGTGACAGTTCATCTGGTTCTGCCTTAAGCTTTTCTTCTTCTAGCTTCCACTTCTTCATGTTCTTTCAGTCTCTCTGGTTTCTTCCATTTGGTGAAACCAACTTCTGGTTTGCTCAATGCACTAGATGTCTTTTCTGATGCCTCAGAAAACAGTACACAAAATAGACATCCCAATTGTGTAGAGAAGAAGAGCCAAGATCGGTTGCAAATTTCTCCTGTTGGAAGCTTTCTAGTGAACCATGATGTCAAACTTCGTATTTTATTTTGGGTAAACTCTACTGAAAACAATACCGTTCATTTTTGTTTTGGAAAAATAAACTAACCTTTAACATAATTTTGCTCACAGTTCCTCAGATAAAATTCCAGGCTGGATATATCCGAAGTCTTTGTACTTAATTACAGCTTTTTCCACTTCTGGAGAAAGTGATTTTGGAACACCATCACTTGACTCATCATCACTTATTTCAGATGTTTTCTCTGACTGTGGTAAAAGGTATTCCCCTGAGTTTCTTCGGCACTACTTCTCTCATCAAGAGACATTTTCACTTCTTCGACTGCTGTATCTTTGTATAAATCATCTGAATAGTGATACTTTTCTTCGACACATTCATGGACTCCTTTGTTTTCAGTGCTCTTATCAGGCTTTTTCTTATATGATAAGGATGATGTGAAATAAACTCCCCTATATAGCAAGTTAATTCCTGAGAGTAACATGGCACTAGTCAGCACTATGGAAGTTACTCCTTAAAAATAAGAGTAACCCCGCACGGAAAGAGTTAATAATCTGTGTGGAATACATACAACAGGGTCACTAACATATATAACAACGTGACAAGCAAGAGTATATGACAGTGACATAATATTTAATTTATTTAAAAACACATTTTGGACACTCATTTGGGGGCCCCCTCAAGTGGGGGCCCGGGGGATCTTCAAATTCTCCTCCCGTCACCCTAGCTATGCCACTGGTATAGATAGATTAATTTAGATCTGTGATGCCCACCAACTTTATTTGTCCTGTGGGCCATTTTAATTTCCTACACTTGTATTGTGGGCCACATCAACGAAATTAAATTAATTTAACCTGAAACTATTTGATTAGAAACCTGTGGGTCTAGTATCTGTAGTTTAGCAATCTTGTGATCCCAACTTGAATAAAGAATGCTGACATATTTGTTTCATAATATCATTTTTATGTTGTTTCTTAAAAAGCCACACTTTCCTTATGTTAAACAAATATGTTGGCTTATTATCATGTTCCACAAACCAGTAAAGATTCATTCACTTTTCCTGGTAGATTCTACATTCAGAGGCCCAATCATAAACTGAATTGTTAAAGGTCATTGTACCAATCCATTAGAGAAAAAGTGTTCTTTTTTTTTTTTTTATACTTTGTGCCAACATTATGGTGGGCTGGATAGAATCATTTTGCGAACCGGATCTGGCCCACATGCCGTATTTTGGGCATCACTGGTTTAGATAGTATCTGTGGTTTAGATTAGTTTAGATTTTTATCTGTTGTTTAGATTAGTTAGATTTTATCTGTTGTTTAGATTAGTTTAGATTTTATCTGTCGTTTACTTTTCAGTTTTAGAATGCATTATGATCATCATTTGGTGAAGCCACAAGTTACTCTCTCGTCAATGTTCTAATTGATGGAACATGTGTTTTTCTAACTCTGTAACATGACAACCTCAATCCTTTGAGGCAGTTGTTCTGGCTTGTATTCATTATGGATGACTCAAAGACATCATTTTCACCATTTAAGCCTTTCACAGAAGACTCATACAAGGCCCTTCTGGAACGTGAAGCCTTGTTAAAAGAGCGAGAGCTTCACAGAGCAAGACATGCTCAAGATGCCCATTTAGTTGATGGAGAATTAAAATTTGGGGCTCAAGATGATGAGGACAGCCTTCCACCAGTAAATCCTCAGCTCAAAGAAGGATGCTTGTTGTCTAGTGAATTTGGTAGATTTCCATCTCGTTTGTTGGGAATACCTATTGAAGAAATAGACCCTGGAGTTAGAGATAAAGTAAGTTGTATTATTCTAAATAGTTTTAGGCTTTCTATTCGAATAACATGATATGATGTCATTATCCTTCGTTTGAAATCTATTATTTTTAAATTTTATGTCTGACGCATGTTATGTTTTTTTCCAATAGACATTTGTAGTCATTGGACAAAGGTTTGGGAAAAAACCAATCTACAGATTTTCTGCCACCAGTTCTCTGTGTATCTTTGCTCCATATAACAAGTTGCGAAAATTTATGCTGCGGCTTCTTGTAAATCAATTTTTTGACTTGGTTATTTTTCTGACAATCATTGCCAATTGTGTCTTTCTTGCTGGTGGCTCAAATGCAACATCTAACGCAGAACAAATAGAGTAAGTCAGGTCTGTGTGTATTAGTTTACTTAAGAAAAACAGTGTGGAATAATTTAAAAGTTCAATAATTCTTCTTCCTATTTTTAAAAAGTTGTGTTTTAGTTCTTAAGAAAAGAGAGATAACTCTGTAAACAAAAAAGGCTTTTAAAAAATAATAATTAAAAAAGTAATAATTTACAGAATAAAAAAATAAAACAGAAAAATATAGAGAAATATTTATGTTTTAATATTTTTAGAACCAAAAAAGTCCCATAAACACTCAATTTGTATTGGTGTCCCTGCTCACTACAGTATCATCAGAGCTTTTCAGTTTTGCTGAGAAAAAAATAAGATCAACTCCGTCTCCTTGCTCTGAATGAGACACAAAGAGCAGTTCTTCTTTAACAAATGTTGAGAAAATTGCTTGTCTGTGCTTAGCAAAGGATCCTGTGCCTCTTCTTTTATTGTACTTAAACTATCTTATAATTTGTAAAAATAAAACTATCTTTTCAGTCTGTAAATGTATACGCTAATATTACAAATAATATCATAAAAGAGTTTTACATCTTTTTTACATTATAAAATATAAAATACTTTATATAACAAAGTAATTTTACAATTAGAACTTTTTTTTTCAGGTACATTTTTTTAGGTATCTACACAACGGAGTGTGTCATTAAAATTATAGCCAGAGGATTTATAATGAATAAACACACTTATCTTCGTGACCCTTGGAATTGGTTGGATTTCATAGTCATTATGACAGCGTTAGTATTTAAATATTTTTTTTTACAATGCCTCCCTCTCCCCATCCCCACACCCATTCATTGTCTTCTAAAGTTTAGTCATTCTACTTTCAGATATATTACAATTTTGGTTCAGTATAGCGCCCATGATCTACCTAGTGTCAATGTTCAAGGTTTAAGAACGTTCAGAGTACTCAGAGCACTTAAAACAGTTTCTATTGTTCCAGGTAGAATATTAATTCTGTAATTCAAATTACCAATTGACTGATTTTATGATCATTGTTATTTCAGCTAAAAATGCACCACAATCTTATAAAGTTTTATTACTTTGCGAAAAAAATTTTATTTCTTATTTTAATACTTAATTATTTTTTTTTTGCATTTTATATCACATTTAAATTATGCTTTTTTTTTTCTCAGGTCTTAAAACAATGGTCAGTGCTTTACTTCGGGCATTTAAGATGCTTTTTGAAGTGATCTTGTTGACATTTTTTTGTCTGATGGTATTTTCCATGTTTGGGCTTCAGATCTATATGGGGTCTTTTCGCAATAAATGTGTTAAAAATATAACAGGCTTCAGAAATAATCCTTCAGAGACTTATGAAGACTACTACGCTGCTTGGATCAGGAATCAAGGTGAGACAAATTAGATGTTTAGTTTCATTAGCAATTTTATTTAGTTGTATTTATATTGTAATTAATAATTTAAGTATTTTCGTGCATATACCCTGCATACGCATATAACCCCCACATGCGCATACCCCGCACAAATTACAAAATAGGTAAAAACAAAATCATACAACCTGCACCCTTATATACCTGGCAGGTACATGTTTCGACATCAGCAAATTAGTTTAGTTGTTTATTTGTTAAAATTGATTACTAGTATATTAAATATTCTCTGCGACATCAGTACTACATGTTTTGTTGAGTTTTATAATGAGATGTTCATAAAACTTTCTAATCTATATTTCACAACTACACAGCCAACTATAGGAGGAATAAAGATCCACGGTATATCCTTACTTTCTGTTATGCTATGTTTATGAGTACAATAAATTCTGTAAACCCTGCACCTTTGTTTACCCTGCAAATTCATTTGTAAGAACAAACTTGTATAACCAGCGGGCTATGTATGAAAAATACGGTATACAAGATAAATAGGGGTGTGATTGTCATTAGGTAAAGCACTTCATTGCCAAGCTAACGGTATGAATTTCTTAAATTTTAAATTTGGAATTTTAGGGTTTTTTAGTGTCCACCCAGTTCTACTGTAATTTAATTGTCTTGCTGGCTACAGGGCATCCAAATTTATAATTAACCACAAGCACAGGTGAAGTTAACATCACTTAAGGAAACATTTTTTATATTATTTAAATTGAGGATATTGCTTATATTAGTTTTAACCTTTATGATTTAGCATGTTGACAGAAAAATCCAAGGCAGCTTTCCAAGACTAAGTGTCTTTTTAGAATGATGTATTAGCTGGGGAAGTCAGCTTATTAAAATACATTTTTGGAAGTAAAATTCTTGATAAGTTTTGTAAACCAGAAACAGGAAAAAAAAAAGGGGGGGGGAGGTATTTCTATTCCTTTATACTTAAGCACAAGATACAGTTTTGTAAACCAGAAATGGAGAGGTTAGCAGTTCTATAAGAGGTTAGCAGTTCTATAGTTCTATTTATTGTAGTTACAATAGTGTTTTCTTGAGCTCTGAGCTAATGACCAATACATTCCATTTCTCTGGGACTTTTACTTTATATTCTGTCATCTTAGTACACATTCTTTAGGACAAACAATTATGGAAAGTGCATGACCCTTTCAATAATCAGCACTCTATTTCCAAGTAGAAATATGTAAACAAAATGAGTGAGCTTCTGACTAAACTTCTCAGCTGCCACAAGAGGGAAGGTTGGCAAGCAAACCTCTAGCAATTTAAAAAAAAAGAAATTCAGTTTAGAATCTATAATTATTTATTAAAATGAAATTTTGTTAACAGCAATTTTCATTCATTTATCCCTTGGGACTTGCATTTGTAGAGGACATGCTACACAGCTAAACTCTTTACCTTTTCTGATTAACTCAAAATAAACTTGAATGGAGATCAAGTATATGTGCTATTATAAAAAATCTTTGAAGAAAAATATTTATTTGTATTTTTTGCTTCTACATTTTAATTGAAGAGAATTGGTATCAAGAGGATGAGGAGTATGTCTTATGTGGAAATCTTACAGGCTCAGGGTTTGTACAATGATATATATGATTTCTGAATCAAACTCTATTTATGAATATTAGAATAGAAAAATTGATTAAACATAAAAATGATATATTGGCATTTGTAAACATATTACAAATTCCTAACATATAAACAAAGATTGTATCAAGCATTGGTCTCTTAAGTCACTTAAGACGTTGCAAAGGGAAATATGTAACAATCTAGACAAAACATGCTACAGAATTACATTATAATTATTTATTATTAATGTGAAGTCTATCTGATATTTAAAAAAGGATAGCTTATGATGTTGCTTATTACAAATTTTCTAATAATATTTGTTCTTTAGATTGAAATCTTATTTATAAACACTTTTATTTCACTTCACTGTTTATTCTACAAGTTCCTATTTTGTTTTATATTAGCAGACACTTTTTATGGCACTTTCTGAAGCGTGATTTTAAATATTAAAATTTCTTTACAGAATTGTTGAAAATTTTACATAGTTTAAAAATTTAAGTAATTTGATATTTCTTTGTATTTTGTTTGAGTTAGTTTTCATAGGTGATGCTTGAAACTAATTTGTTTGGTCAGGTAATTTCAAATTAAATTCAAATATTTATAAAATTATTATTGACTTTCAGTTTGTGCCCTGCAGACTACATTTGTTTGCCTGATATTGGTGACAATCCTCGCTTTGGTTATCTCAGCTTTGATCATTTTGGTTGGGCCTTACTTACCAGTTTTCAGCTGATAACCCTTGACTTTTGGGAAGATATTTACGATAAGGTAAGTCCTTTCACACCATTAGCTCATGTACTACTTTAACAAAAATTTAGATTTTTCAGTGCCAACTTACTTAGTCTTTTAATTACTTTATTAAATATACACATTTCTTAACAAACCTTTTTTTTTTTCTAAAAAAGACAACAACAAAAAAAAAAGACACAGTAGCAGTTAAACTTTACATAGCATGTGTCATTGTCTCTTAGGGCTCATAAAGAAATTGACTTCTGTTAAGAAAAAGTCTTAAAATCAACTTACCTTATTCTATCTAATATAAAGCCACACATAAGTATAAACATTTTTGGGAATCTACGTTAGAAAAAAATATTAAGACATGAGTCTAAGTCTGCATCTATTTCATTACATTCTAGCACAAGCCAATTTTTTGGCCATTCTTAAGGTCATCCATAAGATATCCTACCCAGTCCCCTGTGAATATACCTATCTATCTAATAATAGCTCTCAGATAACCCTGTTATTTGCATCATGGAGGAAGGATACATGGAAAAGTATAATGAGTATTCTATAACACTAAATTCAAGCAGCAAAGGGATATTGCTGGTCCAAAAGAAAGGCAACAAAATGCAACTTTGGACTCGCTTTGTCTGATGATGAAAATGACATTTGCAACTAAAGCTTCTATTTCCATAACAAAGTGTGTCTCAAACAGAAAAAAGAAAAACATCCCTTTAAAGCTTTCAGGTTTAGCATGTCAAACAATTTACGAGCTTTCGGTCTTAGCCCCTATGTCATCCCCATTCCAATTTGGGGCTCTTCAAAAACTCAGGATGCAGCTTAGATTAGATAGATTACAGATTAAAGTACAAAATTATTTTTACCTTGGATATGTAAAATAAAAAACAGGATGCTGATATTTTAGGAAAACACATAATTTTATTTTTAATGGCTTAAGTTGCCACTATTTTATTCTTAGTAGCCAATGGTTTGGTTTTCAATAGCAAGAGATCATTAATAACGTAAGCTAATTACTAAATTTTAATGATAAGAACTGTGATTCTATTGAATTGTAATGCAATAATGTAATGCTTGACAAAAAAATTTTTTTTTTCCAAAGGCTATTCGAGCAACAGGTCCTTGGAATGTTATATTTTTCATCATTGTCATCTTTTTTGGATCGTTCTATCTGATCAATTTGATGCTTGCTGTAGTTTCAATGTCTTATGAAGAAGAAGCTGTTAGTGCAGGCAAGGTAAGTTTTCTTGTCAAATTAAAGTATAGTTTAAACAAAACATTTATGCATAAATAAAATTACAAGTGTCTACTACACAAAATTAAAAAAACTGTAAAAACATTCTACTTAAACAAAATATTTAATGCAGGATAGATATTTTGTTTCATTATAAAGTTGTTTTTTTCCTTGTACTTTGTCAGAAGTAATAGCTGAGCATTAAAAGGACATTTGTTTGATATTCATTTTCAGTTCATATTTTTCAATTGATAACCCTTTTTGATTAAAAAAAAAAAAAAAGCATCACTTAAAATTTTATATAAGCTTACCTTTTTTTCTCAATACACTAGCTAAATTCAAACAAACTGTCACATTGCTGAATATTGCTTTGAACTTGTCATTATAGGAGAAAGAAAGAGAAAAAAAAGAAAAGGCCAGAAAAAAACACAATGCAGTGTACGACTTCAAACCTAAACGTCACAGTGCAAGGAAGTCCATGATGAAACACTTTGACATATCTAATAAAAGTAAAAGTAGTGGCCATTCTGATAGCAGCACTACAAGTTCTGTAGAAAATAAATCTAATAACAACTTGCTAGAAGACGTGCAGGAGTCTGAGAGTAGAACATCTGCAGTCGACCCAAACAGTGATAATATGACTTCCACTGGATTTATGTCAGTCCAGCTAAGCCACAAAAAGGTGATTAGGCAATACTTTATGGTTAGATTCATATTATGTTTTCTCATGCTATTTGTCTAGGCTACATTTTATATTATTGACATTTATGTCTTTGGGATAAGATATATCTTCATCCAAACTGCTATAAAGATATAGATACAAAAGGAATACACATCATTGAGTCTAGTTAAATCCAGCAGGCAAGTCACTCAAGCATAATTTCATATAACTATTAAAATAAAACCTTTACTTGACTCTTTTGAATAGTCTATAAAGTGGTCTCCCTCTTCTTGCTGATGCTTTCTCAGAAAATTTAACCATTTAAGTTACAATTAAGAAAAATAACTCAATTTTCTTCCAGATGTTACATTCACCTGTCTGTTTAGCCAGTGAAATATGTGGCAAATAATGTTTTTCTAAATAAATGTCTAAATAAATAAATCTATCAACACTGGACAATCTCAGGACTTCATAATGTATTGTCAATAAGACAATACTAAAACTATTTGAATCTGGACATTAAGAATCTATCTTTGATCTTATAAGTTAATGCTATATTATTGTACATTTTAAAACTTTCTAATTTATACATAACAACAGTCACATATAATTGAAAGAATAAGAGACATTTTTAGATTTATCTTTTTTTTTTACTTTGAGGCTAAATTTCTAAAGGAATAGATTTAAAGATTCAAAATTGTTTGTTTTTAGAGACAGTCTTTAAACAATGATCATTACAATAGTCGTTAACTAAATGTTAAGCCAAAGGAAGCAGTGTGACTGCTTTAATAAATTGTTACCACCTATCTGGTCCTTTTTTTTTGTTTTTGAGAACATCACTACACAGCTCAAAGATATTCTTTCTCTCTCTCTTTCTCTTGCTGCGAAGGATGCCTGCCTGGCCATTTGGTATGTCCTCTGGACTGTCTTATCAATGGTCTTGGGCTTGAACGCTGAATGCCACTATCTTCTGTCATCCTTCTGGAGGTTTTGTTAGGATCTTTAATTCTGAAGAGAAAAAAACCCATCTGAAACCTATAAAACTAACAAACGATAAAAAAAAAAAAGCATTACTATTATTTTTATTTTGTTTTGTTTTTGTCCTAATGTTTGTCAGGACACTGAAAAGGCTCTTGAATCCTATGATTCAGTATTGATCATCAAAGGTATTGTCCAGAATAATTTTTAAATAGTGAAATAACGTTCATGTTTTTATTGTTACGTTTTATTTATTTTTTTGTTCAGTTTAATTTTTAAAAATTCTGTTGGTGTTAGTCTATTTATTATTTATTTTATTTTCTTTGCAATTTCTCATATAGCTAAAGAGACCAATCCTAAATACATATCTGCAGTCCTAGTTTGAGAATAGTGATCACCAGCCATTGCCGTGTTTTTTGAACCTTCTTGCTTCTGGTGTGTTCACCCATCCTTGATGTTTTTTCTCCATGGGGTTCTATCCAGTGCTTCTCTCTCCCAACTGTTGGTATCTTCTGAAGAGCTTTATGTTGTGATTGCATACATCTGTATACCTTTGAATTTGTCTACCTGCATCTCTCCTTTCTTCTATTAGGTCACCATACAATATTTCTTGTGGGAGTTGACCCTGTAGCATTCTGTGGACATGTCCAAGCCAGCTAAGGCATCTACTGCTGATAAAAGTACAGATTTCCTGGCACCTTGCTCTTTGAGGAACTTCCTCATAAGTAGTTATGAAATATATACATGGGGGGTGTACGTTTATACATTTGTGTGTTAATGGTAATGTATAAATATCTGCAATCTGTAGAATGCCAAATAATGGCTGGCATTGTATACAATGACTAGAACTGCTTCAGGTAAAGTGTGAAATGTTGATTTAAGTATTATATAAATAACATGAGTTTCTAGGACTAATTTTTCTTTTCACAAGAAATCTTAATAATTCAATAATGTTCCTGTGTTTACTGTGCCACAACTTTATTATGCAAGAAACAGAAACATGAGTAAATCCAGACATTTATAATTCTTTAAATTTTCAATAGCGATTATGAAATTTATTGGAAAGATAGGACAGATTGAGTTCTTTTGACCATAAAAAAAACACATTAATAGCACTCACAAAATAACAACACCTCCTCAACATCCTTAATAATATGCAGTATTTACAGACCACCAAATTCTTATTATAAATACTTAAAGGAAAACAAAAATGCAGTGTTTTGTATTTCTCTGATATTGATTGGACAACATTAACCATACCCACATCAAAACCTTAAGGATATAAATTAACTATTTTTAGAGTTATTACACATTTAAGCTCAGAGCAAATTGTTAAAAAAAAAAAAAACGAGATTAAACAACACATTAGTAGACTATGACATTATTCCTGGATAATCTGACACTGATGTTGTTAAAAAAAATAAAAAGTCTAATAAAAGCAGTAAATTGAATAAGACCAATAAGATATTTTGGAATAAATGTAACCTTACTCATTTACAGCAAGCTGCATTAAACTTCCAAAAGTCATTTCTATCAGAAAAAGACATTAATAGTTGATGACCTCTGAAATACTAAGTATTCATCAATCTAAATAAAAGACTCGTTTAATAGCAAATTTAAGAAACTTTGCAAATAAAAAGATAACCCTTTTTTAAACAAGTAAAATACAAAAAAAAAATTATTTTAAAAAAGAAAAACAAAGCTTATATAAAGTGTATCAATTAGTTTGGATCAGTCATGTAATTAAATTTGTAATAGATCTAGACTTAAAAGTTCATGATTTTAGCGTTCTAACTATGCTATGATCCCTTAGGATGGGGTATCTGGGCAGGGCCGCCGCTACCTATTGTGCAAATGCGGCCAAATCATTATTCCAAAGTTACTTTAAAAAAAAAAAGTTAAAGTACAAAAAAATTACTTAAATATTTTAAATGATTTTAATTATGCCATTCGTACAAAAGAAATTATTTTGGAAACTAGAACAAGTAAAATAGAGCAGCGTGCAAGGGATTCTCACAGGTTTTTCCATAAGCCTTGAATTTTCGTGTGTTGTTTGTAATATTTGTTTTGAGTCGAAAAGCCCGCCTTGTAAGTAGATCTTATACTGGTAATTAAAAAGTCACTTTAAAAACATTTTCACTGGGGGGGGGGGGCACATCATCCTGACAAAAAGGGGTGTTATGGAGTTTGTGTGTTTCCTGTGAGAAGAGGTTAAGCGATTGATTGGTGGTTATGCAGTGACAATGATGAAGTTAACATACCTTGTGCAAATGTGAGACGATCTTAAGACAAAAGAGTAAAGACTTTATTTTTGTTTTGAGCTAGATTTTGTTTAAATATCAGTTTATTTCATTACTCTTAGATCTATATTGCATCTCAAGTGAAATTGTGAATCATAACAGTTCTATTGAGTCTTGGTTCACAAACAAGTTTGTTCAAGTTATTTAAAGTTTATTTGTTAAAAAATATAAAACACCATCATCGCTTCAGTTGTACTAATTGTTTGGACCAACAACATGGGGGAAGGGAGCGGCAACAAAGAAAAGGTTCAGACCTAGGAGATATACAAGAAAAAGGAATACAAAAACTATTAGAGTGCATAAAGCCAAGTTAAGCATCTGAACTTGATAGCACAAAGAACTAAGCAATAAACAGGCACCAGTGTTTAAAATACTTTTTCAAACTTTACTTAATCATGGTAGAGTACCAAAGGACTGGAAAGAGCTAATGTCACTCACCCATTTCAAAAAGGAGATTAAATCTGATCCAGAAAACTAAAGACCAGCATCACTCACCAGCATAACATATAAAATACTTGTTTTGAATTAAAGGGAGATAAATGAAAGTTCTCTATATTTCATTACATTGCACCATAATTAATACCAGATAAAATTTCCAATATCAACAATGCTGTCAATATACCATGTATTTTATATGATCCTTTTTTTTTTCTTAATCCCAGCTGATGCTCTATTAGATCCAGATATTGGGCCACTTGTTGGTCAAGTCATAGACCGTAATTGCAACTGCTGTGAAAAATGGATGTGTCTGTATGTGCCTTTCTTGAAGATGCAGAACTATTTTTATGTCTTTGTGACTGATCCCCTGTTTGACTTAATCATTACTTTCTGTATCTTCATTAACACCTTGTTACTTTCACTGGAACACCATGACCAGTCATCAGCACTGACATTAACCTTATCTATATCTAACATGGTGAGTTTTTCTATAACAATCCTTTGAAACCTCTCTTTACTTATTTAACATCGTTATTTCAAAATGACATTATAATTTATTGTTTTTAATGGTATTTTTTATTACTGTGTATATTGGCCTATTTCAAAACATGACCTGATAAAATAGCAAATGACAATATAGTGAACAACAAAATAGTACCAATATTTGTTTTTCTTCAATTATTTCATATATTGTAAATTATAAATATGCAAATATAAACGAACACAATAAATGATGTAATAAATTTATTTAAATACACATCAGTAGTACTCCTGAAAATATGCATGCATAGTGACATAATTCTATAACATGAACCTATATTCAGTATGCTCCTGTTCTCTATGGAAGTGATTGATCAGATTGTAGACATTAGGCATAATGCCATACCTTTATTGAACTGCTTGTTTGTGATTAATTGTCTGTGTAATCAATATCAGCATTCCCCAAGGTTACTGAAAATTTTGGAGTCACTGTGGTTTTGTCTCTGGCGACCAATATAATTGCCCTACCAATAGTCATATAAATTGTCTACAACATATGTATGAGCATTATTCAAAGGTAGAATTCATATTTGTTGGGGAAACAAATGAAAGACAAGATAAGTAATGCCATAGCCAGATTTTCCTATCCTGTTTCTTCCAAGTTTGCCAATGTTGTGGCATTGAGACATCTAGGCTTGTTCAAAGAGAGCTGCACTCAGATATTCTATTTTTTTAAATCCACTTCAGACTAGAAAATAACACATGTGCAACTCACACATTGCTTTAGGACATACATATTGTATGCACTAAGCTTGTCATTCTGCTTTGTTGGGAAATTTCAAGCTTTTCAAAGTCAATGCTAGCTTGGCTTTCACTATTTTCATGAATAACCATTTCAAACTTCTTGATTGGATAAACAATCCCTTCAGGAGATGCCCATTATGCATCGCAAGCTGTGTATGTGAAAGCTGTCAATCTATGCTCTTAATACATTTATTTTTATTATATATGCTTTAAAATAGGTTACCTTTAATTATTTTTATTGATCAAATGATTGAAATATTTTTTTAATGTCTTAGATCTTTACCATGATCTTCACTCTAGAGGCAATATGTAAAATAGTTGGACTTGGGAAATATTACTTTTTAGTTGGATGGAACATCTTTGATCTTCTGATTGCTATTGCAAGTTTACTTGACCTCAGTCTAGAACAAGTGGATGGGCTTAATGTCTTGCGGACATTTAGACTGGTGAGCTCTTAAAATACTACCTTAAATAACATTCTTATCCAGCTTGAATATTAAATCTATTTACTTTGAAGCTAATTTTAATAATACTAAAAGTAGGTGATACGACTTTGTTTATTTTCTTCAGCTGAGAGTGTTTAAACTAGCCCAGTCTTGGCCGACAATGAGATTGCTACTGACTATCATTGTTAGTACTTTGGGTGCATTGGGAAACCTTTGTCTCATCTTAGCCATTGTCATTTACATCTTTGCTGTGATTGGTTTACAGCTCTTTCAAACACAGTACACAGAACAAGCTTTTGGTGCAGATAAGCCAAGGTAATTCAGTATTTGCTTTCAGACAAAGGACACAATTAAACAAAGCTCTTGTATTATCACAACTGTGTGGGTTCTAACTCCAGCATTCTGATTTGTAATGCATGAAACAAAATGTGAATATTGTTGTGCACATACATTTGATGATATTATACAAGTAAACTTTGTGACTAGCAGCTAAACTGTGTCTTACCACATCCACACTGCAGATTAACTAATCCACAAATATTTTTAGTTTAGTAAAGCTGGAGGGCTGCATGTTTGAGACTACTGTCATGGTAGTCCTGAGTTCAAACTCTTTTGTTTACATCAACAACAAACAAATTTAATGAGAAAAATGATATCTGTTCCTATTCTGAATGAAAGCTAATGGAAAAGGTGACTTTTATATACATATAAATAGATCACTTTTGTGCTTTGAAATGGAGTTTTATTTTTATATCAACTTTGTTCTTAAAATATTGCATAGGTTTGCCTAATAGAAATCTCTTAGCATCAGGTACAAATGCTCATATTATATTGTTTTATATGAGCAAGTCTCAGTACAATTATAGATTATTTGACAAAATCCTAATCAAAGCTTGCACATTTTGTTTTATTATCTATCTAGATGGAATTTTCAAGATTTTTATCATTCCATGCTGATGATATTTCGTGTGTTATGTGGAGAGTGGATAGAGCCACTATATGACTGTATGCAGGCTTCAAGTGAAATTTGTATGGTTGTATTCTTGCCAGCACTTGTGCTTGGAAATTTTGTGGTGAGTTTAATTCTTGTGTATTATTAGACACCTTGTTTATAGATTAGTTATTTAGCGACGCACCATAGAAGACGTATATTGAACGGGACTAGTGACGTTTAGGATATTTTGTGTTAGCGATAGAATCCTCTAGGGTAAAGACATATTTAGTTGACATAGACTTTTACTGTGGCCTTTTCTTAGAATAAATATATGATAAATTGTTCATCAGTGTTGATCACATCTCTTTACTCGTTAAATCGATTGTCTTGTTTATTCTGTTTGTTGATCAACTACACTGAATACACCCGAACAATAAAACTTGAAATTCAAGTCATCTAGAGTTGACCTGAAGACAGCCTGAACAAGTACATCACAGTATATTGTTGGCATTGATCTGAGAATGGGAAGTGGGAGAAACAAATGTGTCAAAACATAATAAGGAGATTAAATCCATATATGCATCCACATCTCTCATTAAGTAGCATTTATTCCCCTTATTACAATATCAAACAAAATAATTATTGAACTAATTGGTTAATTTTTTTTTTATTGATTCATGTCTTGTCAGGTATAATGAATAATTGTGCAAAGTTTCAACTTGATCCAAGAATGGGAAATGGGAGAAAAAAACATGCTCAAACTTTTTTTTTTTTTTTTTTTTATCCTTACTTGTTGATAAGTTGGTCTACTTTAAGAACAAATCAGGAGTCATAGATTAAAGGCAAACAAACATGGATGAAAAAAAAAGTAAAGTTCCCATTTCAGACCTTGTGGTCTATAGGGCAGATGATGTTAAAGTCATCTGATTCTGTGGCCTACGGTGAACGAGGGTGTCATGTGGCCAGCACAATGACTAACCGCCTTTACTTTTCCCCAACTAATGTCAGGTATCCATTAGAGCTGGGTGAACCCATAGGCGCCCGATTTGGAAGTCAAGTGCTATACCGCTCAGCCAATGCGCCTCATAGAGATTATATAAGCTTAGTAAAAAGTGACTAATAAAATATGGTACCATATTTTTTTTAGTTTTGTCCTTTTCTGTATAGTTAAACGAATTTTAGATCAAGTATTCATCATACTCATTGTAATTTGAATAATGAGATTGGGCCATTCACTTTCTTCTTTGAAAGGTCTTGAATCTTTTTTTGGCTTTGTTACTGAATGCATTTGCCAGTGATTCATTGGACAAGCACAGGGACAGCAGTACAGAACGGTCTAAACTAATGGAAGGATTCGAAAGACTACGACAGCTGCTATGCTGTTGTTTCTCTTGTCCTAATGGTAAGGTGACACCCTCTAGCAACACCAAAGAGTTGGCATCTAAAGGGAAAGAGGACACATTCAAAGAAGGTGAAACACTTTTTTCCCCCTGTAGCTCACTTGCACTATTTTTAACATAGCATTAGAAGCAGTGTTCTAACAATGGATTTCTACTTAGTCATGAGTTAAAAGTGTGTCCCTACAGAGCCCTGATAGATGTCAGCTGATAACTAGACATGAGGAAACTTGGAGTGTGCACAGTCAATACACTTAACACTCATTGCTTCTCCTACCTTTCTACTTGTCTGTGTGGCTAAATAAGTCTTAGCTATTTTCTTAGCTTAGTAACTGAATAGTTTAAAAACAGAATGTGAATTTCAAGCTTCAAAATGTAAGTCAATACCAAAGCACTTCACTTAATTAAAACCTATTTGTTTGTCAAATATGTGTAGTGTAATGAACTGTGCATACTTTCAGTTTATTATGTAAGGAATTAGTTCAGGTGTTTTTATTTTTTGTTGATTTGTTTTTTTTTTATCCTTACTTGTTGATAAGTTGGTCTACTTTAAGAACAAATCAGGAGTCATAGATTAAAGGCAAACAAACAAGTACTTATTTGTAATGAAAACAATTAAAATCAAAATAGTAAACTCCTGACTTTGTCATGACTGAAATCCTCATTGTCATGTTGATGCTGACTGGCATTCAGCATTTCTTTGAGAATAATTTCTGTTCAATGATTCTATTTCATCTTCACTTTTTCCTGCACTTGACTAAATATTTTTGATTGTGTGAACTAATTCAAAAAGTCCATTGGGATGACTTATAAAACATGGATGCTCAACTTATTTTTGTTTTGTTTTACACATTTTAAGTTTTGAAAATGTCACTGCACATGGCATTTATTTATATTTATTTATAAGATACTCATATTTCTGATAACTTTCAGTATTGACACCTCAGTCTAGTTTGAGAATCAATTCTGTTTAATAAATCTATTGCACTTTCATTCAGAATTTAAGATATCATTCATTCAATTCAAAAAGGCTTTTACTTTATAGCTACACTGGTTTGTCTAACAAGGATTGTGCAGGGACAGTGTTATAGATTGTTGACAAAGTGGAGTTTCCATGTTTTTATATAATCTGTGGAAAATGTAGCAATAAAAGATATGTTTATTATGTTAAGCAATTTAAAGCAGAATGCATATTCAGGGAAATGCTGACAATTAGAAAAATTATGTGAATATTTTTGTTAACATGAAATAAAAGAAATTCTTGTACATAACAATCTCTATTTACTATGTACTTGTTTAAAAAAAAACAACAATTAGCTGTTTTGTGTTTTTGTTTTTTTCACAGTTAATAAAAAGGTTGATTATGAAGAGATGGAATTGGGTAATGTAAATCGCAGTGCTGATGAGGATAGCTTAGATCAGGAAACAGAAACACCAAGAGTGAGAACTTGTTATGATATTTATTCATTTGTTTTCATTTTTACTGAAATATTTGTCTTCCTTAACTCCTTTATTGTTTTGCTCTGTCTTCTTTAAAATAGAAACTGATCATTTTGAATGACCATAGTAACATTAGGTTACATCTTAAAATCCATACACTATTTCAAGCCTATTGATAACATATAATGTAAAACTATTATTAGCAGACTATTTTGTTTACATATTTTTTAATTCAACTCAATGGAAATGCTTTGATTATTGCGGGAAGCATGGTCAAAAGGCTAATTATGCCTGAACTTGGCTTAGCTTCCTATGAAAAGGGCTCAAGGTTCAACACCTGACTTTAGCAGAGTGCTAAAGGCAGCACAGAAAACCTTCTCCCAGATACCCCCTTCCCCCACTGGTCCACAAATGAGATTGGACCATACCGCTCTAAGCATGAAAGTAGCGCTATATAAAAGCTATAAATTTTTTATTGTGATGTATCAAGATTTGAAAAAATTATTAATAACACATCAATACAGATAATTTTTGGTGCTTTTCATGAACTAAACAGCTATGCCAATTATTGACTTTGCTTTCCCTGTACTATCATCATCATCTGTTCCTTGACTTTTCATCTTAGGGGTGCCACAACAATTTGTGTAACCAAATCCTTCTACTTTTCCCAGTCAGCACATAACATAGGGGTATCACTGATTTTGCATTGATAAATACTATTTAGTTCAATTAGTAGGATACATTTTGGTTTAATCATTTTATTTAGGAAATAATTTAATACATTTATTTTAATCTTATCATTTTAGCAATGTGTTGTTGTTTTCCATTAATAAAACATCTGTAAGATTTTTTTACAAATCTGGCTAGCTTTAAAAGTTACCACTTCTACTTAATGGGGTTGTTGTGTATTTCTTTCATGTCACATGATTGTGCTATTTACATCTCTGTATCTTTCTTGTGTTAGTTGATAGTGGGACTGGGAAGAGGAAGATCTGCATCTCAGTATTTTATGGTTCTAATCAATTCATTAGTGGCAATCTATAATTGTTAATATAAAAAATTTAGGCCTAGATATAAATCTTTTTATAGTTTGAACTTAAACAGATAGTTAAACCTTAAATAGATGGTTCCAAATCAGGTCAGTATTACTGAAAAATCTACTTCAACATCTAAGAGCATTAATTTGGATAAGAAACTCTGGAAAAGAGTGATCAATAGTGCAAGTTTGACTGATTTTAATTACTTGTTCTATATGGATATGTAGTATGTAGTTTACATACTTATAAAATCATTTTGATACATGACTAGAGAGACTTGGATATAGTTATAAATGATGAACAGACCACCATGTTTTTTTATTAGTGTTGTGTTGAGTTATCAAGCAAAAAAAAAAAAAATAAGCATCCACTCTTAAGAATGTATAATACTAGACATAAAAGTTCAATTATATGAAATGCAAAACTTGAAGAACAAAGTTATTTCAAAGAATAATGTGCTTAACAGCAATGCTTTAATATACTAGAATATTTTGTATAACTTAGTTGGAACAGAACCAAAAATTGTTTTAGCATCTCTTGTTCCTTCATTGATATATTTTTAAATAAATTTATTTAGTTTACCTCAAAAGAAGAGAATTTAAAATTACTTTAGAATTAGCAATGCAATAGTAATGAAAAACACAATGCACTAGCTATTGTGTACCCATTATCACATGGTTTAGCATGAAATAAGTCTGAGATTTTCAATTTTCAAAACATGTTTTCATTTAAAATAATCATCTTGATTGTTTATTTTATTTTTTGGTTTTTAAGTTTAAAACCTACAAAAAATTTCAGCATGTCTTTCATTTTAATATTCTTTTCTTCATAATTGTATGTATAGAGGGACTCCAAGCAACCATCAAGATTACTTCCCATTTCAAGTTTCAAGAGTGCAATAGAAAATAGCAGACGTTCCATTAATATCTCTAATAACTCGACTAAGGGTTATGGATCTGACCTGGATGAAATTGCCTCTGGGACTGCTACTGCATATCCACCAGATGAACAAGATTTGTCCAAAACAGCCCCTAATTGTTTACCTAACTGGTTAAGATCGTAGTAAGTATTCTGATCATCTGTTTTCAATATATGTTAAGATTTATGATGCAGCTGTCTATCCTTGTCCATTACATACAATAATGTAGAGCCATATCTGCTTTAGAATTTTTTCTCTGCTTGGTGGAGTTGAGGACAAAATTGTTTGATATCACTTCTACCATTGAAAAATTACAAATGATTTTTGATACTTTAAATTACAAAATAAATTATTTACATTTTTTGTTCATTTAATAGTTGTTGTTTTTTCTCCTTAGCTGTTCTGGTTTAGACAGTTTTAACGAGAGCAGTTTTGGCAAATCATGGGCTCTGCTAAGATTAAAAGTCAAGAAAGTTGTTGATCATCGATTTTTTGAGTTTTTTATCCTAGTTATTATCATAGGTAGCAGTTTATCTTTGGTAAGTTGTTATATATGTTTGCCAGCCACCATACATAGAGAAAAAAATATTTTACTTTAATTAAAAATATCTTTTGGAAATCAAATTTATTAAGTTTAAAAAAATGTATCAAAGACATTATAAGTTAATTGATTTGTAATTTGCACTGTTGTTGTCATATTTTCATTAATGCTGTGTTATAATCAGAGATTCATGACTGTCATGGTGATAAACATTTACATTTTTGGTCCTTTGTTACCAGCATGTTTATAAATGTTGCACTGTAAGATCTTATGATACACCAGAGAATGGAAGAAGTCAACTTTGTGTTGATAGGGAACCAATTTCAACTCTAAATGAAGGAATTGTTGCTTGTTTTGTGACAAGAATTTGTTTTAAAATTTATACATGTTCCAATTAAAACTTTTTGTTTATGATCTACAAATGTAAACAAGTTGGGCAATATGATAGAAGTCAATTGATTGACAACAGAACAAAGTGTTTCATACAGTATTGATTCCTCTATTTTCTCTCATAGGCCTTTGAAGACATTTACCTTCCCCAGAGGAAACAAATGCAGAATTATTTGAACATTTGCAATATAGTCTTCTCCATCTTGTTTACTTTGGAGATGATGCTGAAGTGGTTAGGGCTGGGCCTGACAGAATACTTCACCAACTTTTGGACAATTTTAGATTTTTTTATTGTATTTGTAAGTCAATTTCTACTTGTCACTTTTTTTAGTTTTGCTCGCTACTATTTGTGTGTGTGTGTGTGGCTTTCTTAGAAATTTAAATACAAATAAGATACCAGCATTTCACTAAAGAATTTGTTTGTTTGAACTTTTCGTTTTAAAACAATAAATTCAATTAAAAAAAAAACACATTAAAGTAAACACATTCATTAATGCTCTTTCATTGTCATAGTTTCATTGATGCTCTCTCATTGTTTTAATGGTCATAAAAGATTACATTTTTTGTCTTTTGTGAACTTAAATGCTGTTTCAGATTAACATAAAATAAGCAAGTTTGCAGTAAATAAGAGGTTTATTACATTTATTAGTTCAAGTACAAATGATAAGAAAAGTATTGAAAAATGCTGGAGGATTTGAAATTAGTAGCTATTTTTACCTTTACCTATTTTCATGATTTTCTAAAGTGGCTTATTTATACCCTTCAATACAAACATCATCAACAAGGATATGGCAGATTAGAAACTGTAGTTTGTAATGAATTGTTTAAAATGTAAGATTTTATTGAAAACCATACAATGTTATGTACTTTTTAAGTAACTATTTTAAAATTCAAAGCATATAATTTAACTACCGTTTTTTTTCTAGACCTCTATGCTGAGTCTAATTGGAGATCAGATAGGATTAGGAAATGTTGATGTTTTTAGATCACTGAGAACACTTCGATCATTGAGGCCTTTAAGGGCTATTTCCAGGTGGCAAGGAATGAAGGTAACTTTCTAGTTGTTAATTTATATAATTATTTTTATTTGTCTTAACATTTTAAGCGACAGTTTTTAGTACAAATTTTATTTATCAACTTTGTGATGAGATATTTAATTAGTCAATAGTTGGCTAGTTTAGTTAAGTCTAGGGGAGATTTTATTAATTTTATCCCGCTCACATATAAGATTTTGTACAGGCACACCGCAACTAACAGTAAGAACAGACCAATATTATAAGTTTATAAATAAAAATAATTTAATAAATGAAAGTTTACAAAAGATAAATGATCAAATAAATTTATAATTAAGAAATGAAATGAAGGTGCTAATATTTAATATAACTGCTCATCATGGATTGCTAATTGGCGAGTGATTGGAAGAGAAGAAGAGTGTTCCTATGCCTTGAGTACTTATACTCTTTGCTGCTAGCCCGTGGGTTGTGGGTCGTCTTCTGGCGGTCGAAGGACTAGCACTCAGAAGGATGATTCATCCGGCTCTGTCTTAGGACGTCGGCTCGGGATAGTCTCTATGCTGTAGGCAAGCTGGCTCTAGGGTGAGGCCGCTGCCTGTTTAGCAGTAGAGAGGGTTGGTGCTGCAGACTAAGTTGTAGTGGGGTGATCTCTCAGCTGTGATCTCTAGCTCGTAGAGAGCCCTGCTAACTCAACACCAGTTTGTCTTCTGCAGCGAAGGTTGCTCTAATCTGTCCGCATTAGGCAATAGCTATAGGGCAGTGGACAGTTTGGGCCGGGTACTGGGCCGATGATACTGGGCAGTATAAGGCACTGTGGACACTGGGCAATATGTTAAGGCCAAGGACAGTAGGCAATGCCTTCTTGCTGACAGGTATGTAATGAGGGGGGGGGGTATCTGGTGTGATCTGCTCCAGTTACAGCTTTGGGTGGAGATCTGGTAGTTGTGGCAATCGGGTGTAGCAATCGTGCATAGCAATCAGGGGTAGCAACCAGGCTGGGGATAAGACAGACAATTAGGAACCTCCTAAAGGCATTGAGCAGGGATTCCCATATGCCTTGCAATCAATCAGATGTAGGCATTGGTATCAATCCCAATAAGGCATTTAAAACAATTAAGTATAAAATCTTAAAGCATGCATACAACTCCATAACAAAAAAGAAACAAGTAAGATAACCACAATAAATGTGTTCGCATACAATGTCGGATGATATTAGTCAAAATTCATCTATTGAATACGATTACGTCGATAAGTAATCAGTTATAGTAACATGGGGAATGAGCATATTATATACTAAAGGATAAGATGAAAATAAAATACTAGGGATCGAGATACAATGATAAGGGTTTGATATAATTAATCAAAATTAAACTCATCCAAGGAATTATAAGTTCACAAGTGTGTGAGACATAATATGTATGAGGGATATAATAGAAAAGTGAAATAATTAATTTCACATGGGCTCTGTAAGTTTAGAGCACTGTGATCTAAGTTCATAGACAGTACTTAGATTCACGAAAGGTTATTGTTTACATCAATCACTAAGATACAGGAATGGATGAAACATAACACATCAAATATAATAACTATGGCTTCAAACTTGGACAATCATAGCGGCATTAATAATACTATATGAAGATATAGCATTGACATAGAATAGCACAATGTACATACACAATAATGTCATAATGTAATGACGGGGAACGTGGTTGTGTACTAATGTGTACTCACACATTCCTATAAGATAAAATAAGTATAGTAAAATGTTTACACTTACCCGTTTGTCCCTAATGAAACCTCACAACTAAACTTCCTAATAGAGGAGACTATATGAATCCTAGCGGGCCTAACTTAGAATGCTTGGGTCTCGCTCTATATATAGTTGGGGCATTTCGCTTAACGGGTGGGGAAGAAAGCTATGTGATTTTCTCACAGGTATCGATGTACCGGAGATGTCAGGCGTCATGTCCGATTTATGGCCTGTACCGAGAGAGTAGGGACTAAGGCGAATATGCATTTGTCCAGTCCGAGTGCAACGCTATTCTTAGAGCGGTGCGTATCCTGCGGGGGGAGGAGGGGGGAATGGGTGTGAAAAGTTATTAAGCCGCTGCGTGTAGCGCTGGTGCCGCGACCATTGTGTGCTGGTCACCTGTCCAGCGGTCAAAAATTAAAAGTTAGCCCTAGAGAAGCTAGTTAATGTTTTACGTCGAGATTCGTCCCGTGAGAAACAGTGCGAGGGGAGATAAATCCTACAAGAATTTAGTTATGGGTGGACAGGAAAAAAATCGTTTTAAGTTAAAATTTAAATTTTCTCACGGTTTGCTGGGAACAACTCAAATGAATTTTTGTATGCAAGTTTCATATTGTCACAAACTTAAGATAAAAAGAAAAATATTAATATACATTGCAAACTAATTTTCAAAGTAGTAGCATCTTACAGACTCAGTGTAGAGTTTTAAGTCTTTAAAAGTATATGATTTAACTAGTGTTTTAGCTAGTGTTAAATCTGTCCATTGACCTCTATGTTTTTATATCCTTTGTTATATTCAATAAACTTGATTGCAAACCTTATTCTGTGTTCAACCTCTGCAGCCTACCATCCTCTGTTGTCCTGCAGTAAGTTTGGGCTAAAACGTAATTATCTCCATCCCTGAAGGAATGTCTGAAACCAAACAAATACAAACTATTAATCATACTGGTACTTAGAATTAGTGTAAACATTACCTAACTTATACTATTGAGTTGTATGTTTACAGATCGTGGTCAATGCCCTGATGAATGCCATACCAGCTATCATTAATGTCTTCCTGGTCTGTATGGTCTTCTGGCTCATCTTCAGCATCATGGGAGTGCAGTTCTTCAAGGGCAAGTTTTTCAAGTGTGTCAACAAAACTACAGGGGAGACCATTGTTTCTGATGTTATTGACACAAAGTCGGATTGCCTGGTGAATAGAACTGACACAATGTGGGAGAACTCTAATGTTAACTTTGACAATGCTGCCAATGGATTCCTGGCTCTCTTTCAAGTGGTATGCAATCAGTTCAACTAGTATATTGGTTGATATCTATAGATTTTACTTTGTTTACTCCAAACTTTCAAACAAATTTCTTTTTGTAGTGTATTTAAGTAGGTTTTTTTTTGTCATAGCTCATAGATCTTTCAATAATTCAATAATATTTCATTCATGAATAAAACAGTATTACATTGATTTGTTTTTAAAATATTTGATCAGTATTATAGAAAATGAAAGTTCCATCATACTTGTACTTTTCTAATTCAGCAAATAAAAATTGCTTGAACATTGGGAATGATTATTTGCTGGCCAAATCTAGATATGCTTAATTAATTTTTTAAAAATATTTAATTAAAAAGTTTATATATTTTTGCATCTTCCCCCTTTTGAAGTGATCTCTCTTATTTTCTTCACAGTTTGTGGCAATACAATACTATTCTCCCTCCATAATAGCATTAAAGTGTGTCTTGTCAGCACCTGAATTTCTGTTTGAATTAAAACTTTCTTGTTAGCATTATCAATTTTAAAAAAATGCAAATGTCTTCAAATAAATTTTAATAATAATGCACAACAATGTTTTTTTACATCTATCACCTAGGCAACTTTTGAAGGCTGGATGGAGGTCATGGCTGATGCAGTTGATGCTACAGATGTAAGTGAATTAAAGTTAAAAAGAAATTAGTTTTGCAATGCAAAGAATTTTTGTATGAACAAGATATCTTTTAAATTTTGTATTTTCTAATCATAAAGTAGGAGAGTTGTAGTATGGTAAGCTTTGTTTCAGTAAACAGCATTTTTGTAGTCAATAATTCTGTCTTTAATTAGCGTATAAAATTTAGATTTAAAAGGAAAGGGCAAAACATTTTCTAAAGCTGATGTATTGCCAGTTTTAAAAAAAACACCACTAGACTAGGGTTACATTACAGAAGACTGAGATATTGACGTTGCACACACATAACAGCATTGGGGCTAACACGGGAAATGAGAAGAACAGGTGTTGAAATTTCTTTCTCAAAAGCATTGGGGCATTTGCATAAGTGGAATTAAGTGCAAGGGAACAGAGATTGTGTGGAGCAGGAATGGGATGCTAATTTTACATGGTATTTGTTAAAGGAGTTGATGTTATCAACTTTTGTTACAGTGCCTCCTATTAGCTTGCAAATTCTTCATTTTGAATGGGTATTTCAAAAAACAGCTTAATTATAAAAAAAAAAAGATTTTTATAGAAATTGGACAGTTTATGCAGACATGATGAACCACTATTAGCTTCATAAAGTAGGAATAAATTTTAAAAAGCATGGTTATGGAACATCATTTCAGTTGGGTTTATTTAATCTATATGAATCTTTTTTATTCTAAATGTATTTTTGTAATGTGAAATAATTATGCTTGTAATATTTGAAATCTGGTTTTGCTATGTTGTAGGCTTGTAAGAAAAATACTGTGAAATGGGGTGACTTTGCCCACTTTTCAACTTCCAACTTAATTTTCCCATATTTAAAGTACACTTAAACTACTATAATCTTGTTTTTCTACAGAGTGGATGCCTGTACTTTAATAAAAACATTAAATAGTCAGTACATTATAGGGAAAATACTTTTTTGGGGGCTTAAATGCCATTTTTTCAAAAATGGAAAAATGGGTTGACTTTGCCTTTAAACTTTATTTTCTTAATAAATGTATTTTAGAAGTAGAACAGAAAACCTTTTTTCTAAGATTAAGACAACATTTTTGAATAAAGATGTAATATAAGGCATCACAAAATTTTTGCTGTTTAATGCATGGCCTCCTCCTAAAGTAAACAGTTAAAATCTAAAGACATTTATTGACAAATTCTTTGTTCGTAGTTAAGGTTTCCACTCATCTGACCCAGAATTTATTTCTCCACTGCTCGAATATAAGTGCATCAATGGGTAGTAGCATTATTTTCATCTATTTTCATTCACTTGTAACATAGCTGATGTTGAGTATGTTGGCTGTAAAAGATGTTGCCTTCTTGTGCCAATTTCACCGAATAGCCCAAACAGAAATATTTTTTATTTTCAATCTTCTGTCATTGCCAGCTGAATTTCTGCTCATCCCTGTTTGTGTTTTCACTCTTCCATAGCTTTACTAAAGTTTCTACATCATTATTTTAATGTTAAATTTTATTTTCTATAAATCAAAATTCATTAACTGTATCATTTAAAACTTTATCAGTAAAACTGTCATGTTTTTAAGAGAATGTATGTTTACACTTCACCTACTAGTTTAAAAGTTTAAAAAGAAAAACAAAATGATCTTCTGCTGTTTGAAGGTGGATTACGTCCCCAGACGAGAGAGCAATCAGATAGCCTACTTGTACTTTGTTGTCTTTGTCATATTTGGATCATTTTTTTCTATGAACCTCTTCATTGGAGTCATCATTGATAACTTCAATGTCCTCAAAAAAAAGGTAATTGTTTTGTTTTTTTTCAGTACATGTACAAACTATTAATAATGTTTATGTATTTTTCTTTTACTGATTTTTTTTTAGATTAAATAAAATGTATTACATGCATCAGATTCAAAAGTTATAATACAAGCCAGGCAACTTTGTTTTATTCTGTAATATGTTGTTTGAACTGTGGTGGGGATGCAAGTGGGGGTAATCAGCTGACACAGATAAAACAAGCCGGCACTAGGTGAGCTGTCAACTGTGATGAGGATGAATGCTTCAGGAAAGATTAGTGTTCTGAACCGTACTGATCCAATGCATGTGCGATATTTTCATATGATGATCTAGTAAGGACTTTTTAGAAGGCCTTTAGGCACCCTGTATAAAGAGGGAAGATGTCAGAATCAAGATGATTCAGTCCAGCACAGTGAGTCCAGCATGAAGTCGGTCTAGAACGGTTGAATCCAATACAAGTCCAGGACCCGCTAGCATAGTTTGGTACAGCATTTCATTGTGCAGTGTAGGACAGGGCACTGCCCTGTTGGAGCATACTTTGCCAGGTTCCATCCCAATTTTGATACTGATGCAGACACTGGAGAGTCAGTGGAAACAGTGGTGCACATCTTGCAGTGTCTGCAGCTCAAGAGCTGCGGGGGAGTGTGTCTGCACTTGACCTGTATGGGAGCTATGAGGCATGCCAAGGCTGTACGGGAGGACTAGCCCTTCCAGTTAACCATTAAAAGAGTTATTATGAGCCTGACATGTTTAAGTTGTGAGATGTTTGCAGAGAGCCTGATCAAAAGAGTCATTACAACATTTATTCATGTATATGTCTGTAGTATATGATGGGTACAAATATTCCATGTAGATAAATAAATTATGATGGTAAAAAGTAATCAAACTTCAAGCACAGAGAGTGAAATTTATAAGCCATTTAGTCTTTGAAAGTTATTTTAATGTTTCACATTGATCAGAAATAATTAAAAACAATAAAATTAGGAAAAAAGCATTTTTTTAATGAATGCTTACAAAATAATAAAACTTTTTTTTTTTACAAAAGGGAATCTTTTAGGAAGTTGGACATTAAATAGAGACCTTAATTATGATTATATTTAATCCATTAACTCTTTATCTGAGACATTTTTTCAGTGATTTTGAAACAATAGTGACTATCTCTATGAATAGTGATGTTTATGAAAATATAGGAGGATTTTTAAAGACTATCGTATGTCACTTATGAAGATTTTATAATGATTATGATAATGTTGCAAAGACATTCCCTTTGTGTTCATTCTGAATGTTATTAGACTTAATATTTTCTGCTCATTAGTATGAAGGTAGCTATCTGGACGCATTTTTAACCCAAAGTCAAAGAAATTACTACAACACATTGAAAAAACTTGGCAAGAAAAAACCACAGAAGACTATTAAAAGACCTAAGGTTTGTTGTTTTTTTTTAATTAGATTACAGCTTGTATTTTTTCAACAGCTCTTTCATAACTCATAGGTGTAATATGCAATATAACTCTAAAAACTTTTCCATAAATATTTTAAATAATTAAAAATTGTATGTATATATGTGTTAGTCATTTTTTAAAAATAAATCCATTCAGTTATCTGCAACTCTTTCGAAACTGCAATAGATGTCATTTCTTGCATGTCAGTATATATTTGTACTCATTTTGTATTTTTACAGAATCTGCTCCATCTGTAAATTACCTAAGCCCAAACATCAATTTCTTATATCAGTTAAATTGTATACCTTAACATTTTCTACAGAACAAGTTTCAACTTTTCTTTTACAACTTGGCAATGAGCAGTAAATTTGAGCTCAGCATAGTTGTCTTGATTTTCCTAAACATGGTCAACATGGCGATTGAGCATTTCCATCAGAGTCAAGCTGTCTCAGAAGTCCTCGAGATGATTAATGTCATCTTTACTGTTATTTTTACAATGGAAGCGATGGTCAAAATTATTGGTCTGCGGCATCATTATTTTAGATTTCTGTGGAATTTGTTTGACTTCATCATTGTGAGTGTGTCCTTGCTAGGTAAGAAAACAAAGAGTTGAGTAGATAAACAAAATATTAATTCTTTGGTTGCTATGGTCTCTCTTTAGAGTCCTAATGTAGTAACAGTACTACACAAAGACAGAAAATGTATGATTTGTTTGCTTTGGTTTGCTTTTAAATTTATAGAGAGAATTCTTTGAATGAAAAAGGTAAAAGTTTTCTTTTTTTTAAACTTAGACAACTACTGCAGAATTCATCCATTTATGGAGCCTAAATGGTAATATTATACCGTAAAGCTTCTCTCTCCCCAACATTATTATGCCAGATATTAATTTTAGCTGCATGGAACATTCTCAAATCTAAAGTTAAAATGTCAAGATTGAAGTCCAGTACCATGTGTTTTACAGTTATTGTTAATGAGCCCAAAGATGATTTTTAGAAACGAGAAACTTAAAATAATTTTTACAAAATATATATTTGAGCTGTTTCTAATCCTTATTTTTTAGACAGCCACTTGAAATGACCCACTTACTGTTTGAATGCTAATACAAATACAAACACAAAAATTATAACCACAAAAAAACAGCTTCAAAGTTGTGCAAATACTCTGTGATGTTTTACTCATTCTTGGCATTCATGTTTTTTTCTATTTGTCCTCAGTTTTGTGGAGTAGATATTTTAAACCTAATCATTCCAGCGATGGTAAGATTTTTTAGTTTTAACAAAGCATGTCGCTTTTTTTACAAATTTTCTTTATGAAAAGACATTCTACCCAATTTTTTTTTCTTTTGACACCTAACTAATTTTCTTGACATTTGTATAATGTAATCAATAATCTCTTTACTTTTCTAGTTCTAACATCTTCTCCTCTCTCTCTGTCTTGTTTGACTTGAGCAGTTTGAAATACACTGAGAGAATTCCTTGAAATGATGTATTTTACTTAAGTTAATACAATATTGTCTTGGGGAAAAAACTTTTGTCAGCATTTTTAATTTTTTTCAAATAATCTCTCTCAGACAATACAGATAGAAATCTTGCATATTTGTTGCTTTGAAAAAAAAAAGTATAGCTTTGCTGTGTTAATGACATTTGTTTTGTTTCTGTATCTACAGATATCATCCAAAAAATTTTGGATAACATGTTTGTCACACCAACATTGCTTAGAGTCATCAGAGTGTTTAGAATAGGACGCATACTTCGCATCATCAAAAGTGCAAAAGGCATTCGTAAACTACTCTTTGCCTTAATTATCTCCTTACCTGCAATTTTTAACATTGGGGCATTGCTGTTTTTGATCATGTACATGTACGCTATTATAGGGATGTCTTCTTTTAACAGAGTCAAAATCAATGGCGTTTTTACAGAAATTATCAATTTTCAAACATTTGGCAACAGCTTCATGCTTCTGTTGCGCCTAGCAACCTCTGCTGGATGGAATGAAATATTAGATGCCTTACTTATCCAGTCCCCATACTGTGATACTCACCAGTATATAGTACCAGGGAGTGATGTCCCCATTACTGCCACTGGCGGAGACTGTGGCACACCACTACTGGCCATTCCCTACATGGTCAGCTACATCATAATAGTATGGTTGATAGTAATAAACATGTACATCGCAGTCATACTGGAAAATTTTAGTCAGGCTCATGAGCAAGAGGAGCTGGGTATCACAGAGTATGACTTTGACATGTTTTACGTAACTTGGGAGAAATATGATCCTCTTGCTACCCAGTTTATTCGTTTTGATCAGTTAGCTAACTTTGTTGGGGAGTTAGAGCAGCCTCTTCAGCTTCCCAAACCAAATGAAATAGCTTTAGTTTCATTCAATATTCCCATCATGGAAGGAGAGAAAATGCACTGCTTAGACATACTAATAGCACTTGTAAGAAATGTGTTAAACGAAGTGGAAGAGTCAGAGGAACTGAAGACACTTAAAGAACAAATGGAGGCCAAATTTGCAGAGCAGTTTCCAGCACGAGTCAATATCACTGTCAAGTCAAGCACCCTGCAAAGAAAGAAGGAGGATGTGGCAGCTAGAACGCTGCAGAGAGCATGGAGAAGCTATAAGGCTCACAAGGCTATGAGAAATATTACAGCTCTTGCTGTACAGTTGAAAATACGAAAAGCAAGTAATGCTGGTTTGCGAACTCGCAGTGAGGCCATCCGTTCTTTAGATGCCCATCTCAACACTGCTCTCTCCAGTTATTTCAAGAACCTTGATCACAATCTAGTAGATGCCAATATTTCTCAAAATGCTGTTCATGACTTTGAATCAAATCAACATTCATAAGAATGTGTTCCATCATTTCAGTTATGAATATTGTTATTAAAAGCACAAAATAGAACAAATTATTTTAAAATATACTGTAACCATCTTGTTTGCCTATAATATAATTATGGCTTGGGAAATGTATTTTTTAGAAGCTTTGTAATGAGTTTTGTTCATTGTATTGTTTGATAAAACTCATTCATTTAGTCAAATTTATTTTATTCCTTCAGAATAAAAAAAAATCCATCCATAGGTAAATTTCTTAATTCATAAGGCATATGTAGAATATAGATATGAGTTGTAAGCAATAAGCTGCAACCTTTATTGTTAGACACATATGGTTTGGTGCTTGCAAAAATTGATTTGATGTCCGGAATGAATCCTTGAGTGGATGATGCATGCTGGCCACATCATCTTTAATAAAAGATTATGATACTTTTATAAGGAAAGGTTTTGTATGCACACCTTTCTGTACTTTCTGTACAGGGTATAGATGAAATTTGTAAAAATGTTCATTGTAGATCATAATTCAGGTCAACATTTATATCAAAGTTGAAATGTAAACATTTTGAGAAACTCTGTGACACTATTTAATTGCATTACAATGTTTACTTTGTCAAAGTTCTCAATTATCTGATATTTTATACTACTATTGTACATAAATGTCTACAAATGGGCCAAGGAGCTTTCATTTTATAAATTTAGATATTTCACATTTTGACCAAAAATTAAATGTTCTGATTTACAATGCCACTGACAAATCTCCAATTAGATTGTCTTTGTCAACTGCTTTTATACAAATGTATCTAGCACAATAGAAGAACCAGAAAGTTGATCTGAAGGAGCATAGGCTTAAAGGTTTGAATTCTTGAAAGTTATGAAAAATGTCATACTCTAATTTACAAGATACTTTAATATTATGGATTAGTCTTCACAATTTGACAGATTATTTTGTCAAATCAGTCACAATGAAATGCTTGTGCCTGCATACATACAAAAAAGCTTATCTCTGTAGCCTATGGGAGAGCATGTAAAATATTGATTTTATACTAAGGTGATGTGTACATAGTTTTATAAGACAAATGAGTGAAAGTGCTTTTCAAATGTTTGCATCCATTGGTTGAGCCAGTACATCAGAGTAGAAATACAAAAAAAAAAGGTGTACAAAATGTTTTAAATGGTAATTGTATGACTTATTTAAATATGACTTTTTTTTCACATACAATGTTATGAATGAATTTTTGAAAGTCTGAAAAACCTTAGGTAATAATGTGTTGACCACAGAAGGATTGAATCATCATACACAGAATTGTATTTAAACCTTTTCTTCACCCAAGACTTCATCTCTCAGTGTCATTCATCCCTTATCCATGAGCATATACTTCATCTCTCTGTGCATCCACCCCCCTCCTTAAAACACACACACACATTACTTTTTTTTTCTCTAAAAAGAAGAATGCCACTTCACTTTGAGAGTACCTCCAGAATCAGCCCTAGGTTGTGAAAGCCAATGAATGAGTCTGTGAAGTGAAGGACATCTGGTTCATCAAGGGGTTTGATGTTGTAGTTTTGTTGTGTGTAGGACAAGGCAGTAGTCTGTCTGACTCACATTGGTTCTGATGTTTACATTTTTATGCCTTTGTTGTAAATAAATATTTCTATTTTTAGCTGTTTTTTTTTATGGCAATAAACTTGAATAAATCAATTTAGGATGTTGATTCATTCTTATTTAAAAACAGGCATTGCTGTACTGTTGTTGTTTTCCTTATCAGGTTGCAGGACTCTTTAAAACAAGCAATTAAAAAAAACAACTTTTTTTTTAAAACAAAGCTTGTCTAAGGGAAGGAACTGCTAAGTACTACCATTATCTGAAAAATAAGGGGTTTATCTCCCTTTCATCTAAATAAAATTAATTAATTAGTACTAAATGATTAACTAACTGGTTAATTTTTTTTGATTGAATAGTGTATTGTTATCCAGTAGAAATAATTATGCAAAATTTCAACTTCATCTGAGAATGAGAAGTTGGTGAAAAACATGTCTCCTAACATAATAGGGGACTAAATCCATATATATATATATTGTTATGAATCTACATTGTGCACTGTCATTAGGTGCGAGACTGTGTACCATGAGGCACAGGACAGAGGCACGAAAGGAGAGAGGAAGTCAAAGATGGCCGATGATTAGAGAAGAGATGAAAACAAGGATGCTTATGATGTGATTAGTTTGGCTCTAAAACTAGTTTCTGATTGTTGATTAAATGTTCTATTTTATAATCCTTTCATTGAGGTTATTTGGCTAAGTTACAGCAATATCCACACAAAATAATTAATCATCAATTAATTAACAGTTTTTTAATTATTTTTTTTTATTGATTCATGTCTTGTCAGGTTTATTGACTAATTGGGCAAAGTTTCAATTTTATCTGAGAATGGGAGTAAAAAACATGTTCAAACTTCTTACCAGACAGATGGACTAACAGACAGAGTGAGTTGATTAAAAAAAGGTTAGTTTCATTCAAATACAGGGTATAGAAAAAAATAAATTTTTTCATGAAAATTTATCATGATAGTGATTCACTTATCAACCAACCAACTTAAAGTTTTTAAGAAACATTACTAACATTGGCATCTAAAACTTTACAAAGTCTTAAGCTTGACTAGAACATTTTTAAAATGTTAAAACAAATGCTCTGTCATTTACACTTTTACCTTGTTATGCTTATCCAAATAGGCATTAAAGGATACAAAAACAATTGCATTCTAAAAGGTCTCATTACAGTGTAGATATATATATACTGTCTCATTTTAAATTAACCTTTTCAAGAGAAGTTTCTATTTTATTTTTTCAATGCCGTAAATATTTTTAGACAAAATTTTAGAGAGAAATGTAATAAATACATTTTAAATAGCTCCATGACATGATGTTAAAATGACAAAATTGTCATGACCTGTGGTTTACAAATTTTCTAAAATATACATACACCTATACTCATCTACCTTCTCATTTTTTACAAAACTTATATCAACTCACTCTGGTAAAATGTTTGTACACAGTACGCACTCAATCTCTGATCAAGCTGAAATTTTGCACATGTATTTGTTTTATCTGACAAAACAAGAATCAATAGAAATTAACTTAGTTAATTAGCTAACAGTACTTAATTATTTTGTTAGGTATCTCGAACAAGGATAGAAATTGTACTTGACTGATACTTATGCATTGTAGAGAGAAAAATTTGCAACTAACAATAGATAACTATAAAACCTTTTTCCAAAAGCACTTCCTTGGTACAGTGGTTAGTGTGTTGGCTTGAATGAGTTCAAATTCAGGTCATTTACTTTTTTAAAATAAATTCATTTAAAAGGTGATCACAGTACCCCCCTTCTTTCTCCCCCCACTCCTGTCTTTCCAACTAGTCAAGACAAGTGATAGGATCATAGTGCATTGAGAAAGCTAAAAGCATGAAACGAAAACAATTGGTAAAAATATTTCTAATCACACAGATTTATTGCCGTTAGCCTAAATCTATTACAAAGTCAATTATGACTTATCCAAACTAATTGATACAATTACACTTAATGAAAGCTTTTCTTTTTAAAGCATTTTTATTTTTTTAATATAAAAACAAAGATATTTTCATTTGATTAAAAATCATATTGACATTACCAATTTTTACTATGCACATCATTCAGATAGAATACTGGTAGCTACACCAATTAAAAATAGAGAGTAAATATTATATCTGTCATCATCTAATCCTTTTCTTGTGAGAATGGTGCAAGCACAGTTGTTTAATCCTCCCAGTCAGAAGCATCAGTGTAATCAAAAGATGATTTGGACCAATCTTTCACATTGCTACTTCTAGAAATTCTTGTCTGCATCTTTAGAAAGTACAAAATCTTTCCCTTAAAGTGTATCTTAACCAACTCAGAATGTAGTCCAGGATCAACTAAAATGAGTCCTTATCATCTTCATGTCCTTTCTGTTCTGCCTGGAACATGGGCCTCAGCAAAACCAGGCCACTCTCCACTGCTGTCTGGCTTCTAATATGGAGTTGCCTGAATCAGCCAAGAAAGCCAACAACTTAGCAGAGTTGAAGTCTCTACTTAATATGCACGACAAGATTAACACATTGAGATTCATATTTTCTCTTTTGAAGGATTGTCTGTCATTTTTAAGAAAAATATTTTGTGTTGTTACTGATGACATGTACTTTTAGGTGGATAACACATTTACTATCAGTTTGTTACATGCCACAAATAACTTAATGCTGATAGAATCAAAAGTAGACCTAAGAACTCTTCACAAGCATTTGAAGATCATTAAGTACTTTTGAATTTGTTAATTGCTGCTGATTTTTATTGTTAATTAAAAACAAAAAAAATATTTAAAAACAAGATCTTTATACAACTTATAGAGCGATTGTTTTTCTCTAAACTAATAAATGTTAGGTTAAATAACAATGGAACATTTGTAACCCGCCACCTTTCCAATTGACAGTGATGTGTATCATTGGAATAAGAACTACTAGCTCATTGGCCACATTGAGAAAACCTTAGTTTTGACCATTATAATTTTACAAAGAATAAAAAGAAATTTAAATTTGGTTAGAGAACTAGAAAATGTTTATCTTGAACCATCTTGAGATCTTTGGGTATTTTTGCATTCATTCAAGAGTTTTATCAGATGCTTATCTAATAAAATGGCATCTATTTACTTGTTATTATCAAGTCCTATTAGTTTCACAACTTTTGATTCATTCAAGGAAGAAATAGAATAATACACTGACAGGTTGAAAAAGTGTTTAATACAAACATATTTTACAAAATTAGAATATCTTTGTAAACATCAAACAAAAACAGGTTAAGAACAACTATCAGTGAGGTCAACAAAAATAATTGTTTTTTTAACATCCATTTGAACTTTCTCCTTGCAAGTAAACCTGTACAAGTTTTAGGAACAACTCTTCACATGTATATATAATATGTCTTGATATTATTTATAAATCAAATAACTTAAGTTTTATATTACAACATATCCCAGACAAGTTTCCTTATTGCTGTATGGCAAATAGAATCAACAAGAGACAATAAAGATTATATACATTATAATACAATAAAGTTGTTCTGTTTTGTTTTTACAGATATATATAAAACGTGTTATGGCAATACTCATGTTCATGAACTGAATGAATTAGTTTAAAAATAAAAATAAACTTTGCAAATAGTTTATTAGCCTCTGATAGCAAAGATAATGATACGATTAGCAAAGATAAGGATACGATGTCTTGAAACTAAACATTAGGTCTGGGAAACCCAATACGATATACTCTGGGGATGGGGCTGGTACTGAGGTTGTGATGGTGGTAGTGGGGGAGGTGGCTGCTGTGTCTGATGAAACAAATGTGCTGGAAGAGACTGTCCAGTCTGTAGGCCTGTAAAATGGGTTTGGTAGTGTGGTGATGCAGTTGGGTTCAATCCAACTGTATAAGAAGATGGGGGAGGTGGCACTGAGATCTGTTGAGGCTCTGGAAGTCTCTGAATCTGCTGCTGAAGTGCCTGGCTGGGAAATGAAAAAGGGGTAGATGCAGGAAGAGAATAGGATGCAGGGGGAGGTGCTGTGGCACTAGTCAGTGCAACAGAATACTGGGGAAAGTGCTGTGTGCTGGAAACTATTACAGCAGAACCAGGGGCCAGCAAGTGATCACCAACTTGACTTGGCTGGGACACAGCAATGTGTTCAAATGTTTGGTGATATTGTGCTGGTGGTGGCTGCAGCTGCTGACCACTGTAGTCAAACTCAAACATTTCTTGAGTAGGAGGTGGCTGATGAGCCACAGGAATGTGTGCATGCTCTGGATGGACAGGAGGAACAGGTTGATGCTCCAACTGAATGGCCTGCTGAGGGGGGTGCTCAATGAGAATCTGCCGAGGTGGTGGTCCTGCTAGAGCATGCTCAATATGGATTTGACCAGTTGGAGCCATTCTGTGTGTTATGTGTATTGGTGTGCCCTGGTGTTCAAGGACTATTTGACCTGGTGCAATGTCAGGCCTTGGAGGCTCCAAGTGCAATTGAGGATGTGTTAGATGGAGATTGGGATCAGTTTGATGCACCAAGTGTTGACCTGGAGGCAGACTGCCAGCAACATGACCCAATGGTCTTAATTGATGAGCCAGCCCAGGATCAAGTGACATTGGGGGAAGATTTGGATCAGAGGGTAAACAGGGATAGCGAAGTGGCTGGCCTTGATATTGAGGAGATGCTGGAGGCAGAAGCTTCTCTTCTGTACATTTCTCTGTCTCTGCTTTCACTTCAGCATTAATACTGTCTTTATCATGCTGATGTGCACTGTGTTTATTCTTCAGAATGCCTTAAAAAAACAAATAATTATCTTTTAAATTTTTTTTTTAAGAAACACTATTAACACAATGGTCAATAGCTGTTAATAAGGATTTTTGTTTTTAAATGCAGTGTTTACCTTTCATCTTCTTTTTATCAGGTTCATTAGATGATGGGCTACCACCTCGCCTTCTAGACATGGAGCCTAAAATGATGAGATGATTTATTTTTAAAAAGGCTAAATATAGTTGCTTTATCACTAAGTGCTTTGTTATAAACTATAGGTATAAGACTTCTCTAATGTGATGTAAAAATTAAATAGAGTAGAGTAGAATTGAGAATTATTATTATTATCTCAACCAGGTAAAAAGAATGTACTTTGAAATAAATGTTTGATAGTACTAATTTTGACTGTATAAGCAAAAAAAGCATTAAGCTAAACATTGCAAATAACAGGCAAGCATTGTGCTCTCTCTTTCACTGAAACTGTTACTACTAACCAAAAATATAATACTTTAAGTTAAAACTGACAAAGAATTGTAAGAGCTCTATTTACCATAAAAGGAATCAGAAGAATTTGTGTTGGACTTAGGAAGTTCATCTTTCCTTCCATCATTTAGGTTAGATAAAGCAGATGGAGGCGTAGGTGGTGGCAATACATTGGCAATACTTGGTGGTCTTAGTAAACAAAGATAGGCAAGTGATACATTTAGTGCAGTAGAAGAGCAATTAAAGTTGTCAATTAAACAAAATATTTAACAACTAAACTTACTGGTTTTCAAGACCTGGAGATCTTGTCAGTTGCTGTGAAGGAGACATCGGTGGTAGAGGGGGTCCACTAATGAAATGAGGTGGTGGTAGTCCAGTATGAAATGGGTGACTAGTGGTGTGAGCAATCAGCTGTTGTCCATCTGGGGTAGTCTGATACATCTGAGGGGCAGACTGAATGATAGTCTGGGCCCCAAGTTGAGCAAACTGACCTTGGTCTGGAGCCAGATGACTCACATGAATCAGACCATGCTGGGACTGTATGATTTGAGTGCCTGGAGGTGGGACCATGCCTTGAGATATAGGAGGGTAATTACTGTGAGGTGGTGGACTAGACTGAACCAGGTTCACCAGATGTGGAGGTCCATGCTAGTGAAAAAAAAAAGGAATTGATAGAAAATTTGAATCAATCATTATTAGCAAAACTAGAAAACTACAATTACTATTGATTAGTTGACTATCTACTTGTGACTCAAAACATTAGAAAGCAAGATCCATTAGAAATGCTATAATAAATCAATCAAACCTGATAGCCCAACAAATTTTCTGGGATTTTTTCCTCCTTTTCCTCAGTAAATCTTCGCTTGGGCTCTTCTTCTAACTTAGGTGATGTGTAGTAAGGTGGTGGGTTAGTTGAAGCCATTGTATAAACCAGAGATGTTGGAGCAGAAAATGATATTTGTTGAGCAGGCTGAAAAACAGTTGAAGTTTTGTCATTATTATTACAAATGTTGACTCTTAAAAAAGCAAAAATGGAAATGGGGAAAAAAAAATCCAGTAACTGATACAATTGTTTGCTAAAGACTACTGCTGATTTTCATCAACATTTTTTAAAAAATGCAACTATCTAATTGATGCAAACACATCCACAAACAAGTGTGAACATCATACAGAGGTAATGAAAATATTAAAACAGAAATGGTTGAACTTGGAGTAAAATGTTTACAGAAATCAATACATAAAAACGTGTACTATATTACCTGTTGTGTAAGAATGTGCTGGGGAGGTAATGGATGTCCCTGCTGTACAATGGTGTGTGATGGAATGGAAACAGGCTGTGACACCAAATGAACTGTAGGTTGAACTGGGGCATATGCACCATATGGAGATGGCATAGCCTGCTGTTGAGGAGGGGGTCCTTGTACAATCTGTTGTATCCCTACTTGAGCAATAGATTGTGCAGTAGCTGGAGGTGGTTGACTTAATATTAGCTGCTGCTGTCCTCCTAAATCTATGTGAGCTAGAAACAAAAGACAATTAGGATTATGCATTTAGCATTCCCACAGACAAAGCTTTTTACAAAAATTCTAGCTTTAGATTTAAAAATCCACATTACCTATGAAAGTAAAAAAATATTTACCAACAAACAAATACAGGTGTTTACATAATAGAAATAAAAATTTGTCATTAACAGCTGATATTAATGTAAAGCAAACACTAGTAAATGTCATTTGGTTTTGAAACCTTGTATTTAACATTTCAACAGGCTTAATAGTGTCATAAATTTGTTCATTATTTATATTTCCTAATACTACCAGGTCTAGATTGGTGTGTAGATCTAAAATTCAAACTTGATTAAAGTCAGAACAAGACTTAAAAATGCCAGAAATTTGAGGTGGAAAAAAAAAATCATGACCTGAATACTATAGAGATATTGCTCAAGCTGTAAGTTTTTTTTTGTATTTTAAATTTATCAGTGATAGAAAAATTCCAGATTTTCTTTCTTAGTGCAAAATGCTGTTTTTCATGTTTCCAGACTTCTAGACTATTAACAAAATTTCAAGACTTCTGGTTAGCCAGTCAGGTTTCTTGGAAACCTTGTGTATTATTTGAAGCATATAAGAGCAATGTGACCACTTCTAAACTTACTGGACTGTTGAGGCAACATTGAGGCAGCTGATACAGGAATAGTATTCATCATAGGCAAAGTAGTCAAATTAATACTTGATGGAAGCATAAATTGCTGGCCTGCATTATTGGTTAAACCTGAAATGAAATATTTTTTGATTAAAATATTTTTTTAACCCAGTTTTATTTCTTCAGAAAAGTAAAAAGTTCCTACTGAACAAGGAATTTAAACAAACAATAAGTATAAATACAATAAAAAATGCATTATTCAATAAATATGAGTGAGTCACCAGACGTACCTTGGGTTATGTGAGATAACTGATTTGCTACTGATCCTGGAGGCACCAACATGTGGTGACCAATCTGTTGGACTAAGAAACGAGAAGATTATTAATTAAACTGCTTTTTGCAGGTATTATTTATGCTAACACTTATTCTGGTTTAAAATATATTATTTTTTTAGCAACTTTCAAAGTCAGCAGTATCTTCAATATTTAAATTAAATTATTCCATTTTCCAATTTTTAAGGCAGCTAAATTATGTTTTGATTAGTGTAACTTTCTTGTGTGTAATAAGAAAATCTCAAATTATTGAAAATTTAATATCATTGATAGATATGATGTATTTGTTGTAATCTCTAATACTTTTTTTTTTTTTGAGGTTTAAACATTTCATTATATCCTATTAAATAAATTACATTAACATAATCCTTTATTTTAACACCCATTTTCACTGCATGACTTTATCGACTTAATTTCATATCTTAGATTTTATCAAAGGGAATTCATCAAAGTACAACAGTCCAATCACTACCATAGAGACAGTAAATAGAGTATTAGTAAAAATGTGAACACTGTTGATATAGGTGCCAACATATACTTTATAAATTTCTAAAATAAAAGAATATCGCTGACCTTGTATGGTTGGTTCTCCAAGAGATATAGTTGTCATACCAGGTTGAGGAGGGCCCAATGGAGACTCTACAAATGTTGCTGCAACAGAACAATTAAATAATTACACATTTAGCAACTGGAAAATGTGCATTTTTCATGCCTAACATATTTTAAAGTTACACATTTTTTTTTATAAATAATTTTTTTTAAATATCATCCAAGTAGGAATAAAATGGCCAGTGTCAATCGCAGATCTGAAAAACAACTGTATAGTAGACATTTAAAGGATCACCCTATGGATATTTATAGAGGAAGTCAAGACTTGTCTTCATTTAAAATAAGCATGCACACATGATACAGAGAGAAAAAAATTCTAATAATGCTAATCAAGTCAGTACACTGTGCTATGTACAAAAATGTATTAATTTTCAAATATCTGAAAATTAGAAAAATAATAAAGTCATGTTTAACCTAAAAAAATATATATATTAATTAAGCTAGGGAGAAAATTTTATCATTATTAGTAAATAATAAAGGACACAAATGTAAAAAAATGTATCAAAGATCAGGTAATCCATACTGAATATAAAATAGATGTAAGCAAGTCTGTAGCCTTCTGTCCGAACTCAGAAATAAAGAAGAATGTTCGACTTGCTCATTTATTTTAGGAGAATTGTATCAGTAACAAAACAATACAAATGTTTTGCTACCTTCTTTTTCTCCAGAGACATTGGAATGTTTTAGACAGCTAAAAGTCTGCACCATCCTCAAGTGATAATATCAAATAAATGTTTAGGTATTTAAAAAGCAACAATTTTTAGAAAAGCATATTTCGAACATTACTGCAATATGAATGACCACCTTTTCTAATCTTTTCACATAAGCAGTTAGGGGTCTAAAATTTTTTGTTAAAAGTACAATGAAATAAAAAGCCAACCATCACAAACTTGTAATGTCTATGTTTCCAGTTAGGTGATATACATTTTCAGGTGGCAAACATTTTTTTTAGAAAATAAAAAAAATTTAAAAATGAGATTAGTCCCCAAAAATTCCTATATCATTATAATAAGTTCAATAAAACAATCGAGGATGGAGCATTGCAAACCAAATAAGGTGGCAAAACTTTTTTCTAGGTCAAATAATTTCATGAATAAAGGTTTCAAAAAAACAGAGTGTCTGGCATCACAAATCTGATAACATCATACAAAACAGAACATTAATGGCGGCTTTATAGAGATGAGATTTTGTAGGTTGTCTTTATCAGGTGAAACTCTATAGGCTGAAATTAGGAAAGAGAGGGTACATATAGTGTTTCTATATCAAGGGTTTTCCAGACCAATCACCTTTTTTTTTTTAACAATTGTTTGCTAGGATTAGGATGACATGGTGCATGGCAAGGCAAAAACAAATTTCTGCATTACCAGAATTGTGGCAATAGGCAGCTCTGTTAATCTGTTGGAATGCAAATTATATTTGATTCTCTAGGGTACTTTGAAATGAAAAAAAAAAAAAAGTTATGAAACTATGATTAGCATAAAAATGTAACAATTTGTTTAATTTTTCTTTCATTGATTCCTCCTCAAATTGGACAGTAGTATACATATATAGCATCTAGAGGCTAATAAATATTAAAAATGAAAAAAAGTCATAAGAAAAATAAAATCATAATAAAGAAACAAGAGCCTACATTTTAGTTTATAATATAAACTATCAATGGTATTAAAAAAGTAACAAAAAGATCAACCCATTGAGCTTGTAAAGTGTCCAGTGAGTGCTGCTACACCAGTGACTTCAAACCTGATAGTCTCAAATAATATATTTGGCTGTTGAAAAGGCCAAAGATTAGTGCAGACTTACGCTGCTGGGGTACTCCAGTTATAAACCCAGTAGGAATAGATGCTGGCAAAGCGGCTAGTGCCTGCTGGAAACTGACATACGATTGTTGCACCTATTTAGAAATAATGAAGCAAACATGGTTAGCCAAGGGACAGGAGTCTCTCCTTAGAAGAGACAACTGCACCCATATACAAACATACCAAACAAAAGTATTCATGAAAGGTTTAAGCTAAATAATGGGCAATGATTGGATTTAGACTAAATAGTAGGAAATGATTGGACTATTAAAAGTAATTTTTTGTTTAAAAAAAAAAAAAAAAAAAAAAAAAGTCAGAATCATCATCTGTTATGTCCAAACAAAGTTACTAAACAAAAAAGGACGCTTACTGAAACAATAAATGTGAGCAGATCTAGCTATTGTTCTGGTGTAATACTGTATAAATGCTCCAAAATGTGTAAAATAGAAAGAGTTTATATTTGGCTCTGATGCAGGATATTTTCCACAGCTTGCTTGCAACCAGTGTTTTGTGATGGTCAAAAAGTACAGTAAAGGCTGTATAGTAGAAATTGTTCAAAGTATCTTGGATGCATGCAAAATGTGTGATGGTGAGAGAAAGCATAAAGAATGTGAATAATATATATATATGGTAGAAAGCCAAATCTCATATTGGTGCTATTCATTGCAATAATGAAATCTTAATTATGACCAGATTTAGTTCTTTGTTTATGAACAAAACTTAATTTCAAAACAAACTTCAATATTAAATTTATAATCCTGTATTCTCTAGTCTCAACTAAGAATTCTATATTGCAATTTTTTACCTTCTTCCAGTCAAATTAAAATACATATATGCTTAACAAAAATATGTTATTATACAGTTCTACTAAGTAAAGAAAGATAAGATATATTTGGTTGTTTTTTTTTGTTTGTGCAGGCTGTGGAGATAATTACATATCAATAAATATAAAAAATAAAGAAAGAAAATAAACACCACAACAGTCAAAAATTTCTTTGACTTTCTAAATCTTAAAAAAAGAAAAAGTCTTCAATGTTTTCTGGACTGAACCAATAAAGGATTAGGAATCTTTAATAAAAGGTTACAATAATAAATTAGAAATTATGTATTTAAAGATTTATTTTAACATTAATTTTATATAAAAAGTTAAAAATGATAACATGGATAACATAATATCCATTAAATTATATAAATTAATGTCACATTTTTCAAATGTAAAAATGGATTACCGTTTGAATAAGGTTTTCTGCCAGCTTCTTAGCTTCTTGAAGAGCTACAAATGAATGGTGCCTGAAATAGATAACAGTGTCAACATTTTTGTAATGCTTATGACTGGCTAAACACTAAGTTTTAGAAAACACAAAGTAAATGTTAATGACAACCTACTCAAGATGCACATGCATAGGTTCAATAGAATCTAGGCCTGTCATGTTAGCCATCCCAGAGCCTTTCCCTCTTAAACTAACAGCAGCACCAGTTTCAGATTGGATGTGCAAGAGAAAGCTTCCCTGGGGACACAACAAGGACATAATGAGATGTTTTTAGCACAGTTCATTTTAATTACACAAAACCAAACACTTTTTTTTTACTATGTTATAAATTCCTTACCCCAGGGCCTAAAATTTTATTTTTTGTATCAAAATTTGGAGGTGCATGTTCCAGTCCAATGTATAAATTCTCCTGAAGAATGGTTACCTGAAGTAAAAGTGCTCAAATTAATCAATCGATAAATAAATTCGAACCTATAAACAGACAAACTTTTCAACCAATGAAGCAGATTTCAAATAGCTTACTGTTTGAGGTGGTGGCTGAGGAGGCATTTGAACTTGAGGTGGAGGAGGAGTTGGCAGAGACATCAAGGGAGGTGGAGGCTGCCCCCGAAAACTAAAACGGTTGTTAACATTTGGACGGAATGGTGTTCTCATCCTGCCTCCTCTAAATTGATTGGTTCCTCTATGTTTAGGCTCTACTTTGTTTCCATTCATGCTTCCAATAATTTCATTAATTTTTTGTACTGCAACTGAATTAGTCAAAATTTTAAACTGCTATTAGATTAAACAATCAGTACAAAAAATACATAACTAATAAAGTAGTTAAAGTTAAATTTGGTCCTTCACAGGTCATTAAAACCTTAAATTGGATACATGAAGAAAATGTATAAGAGTAGATAGAAAAAAAAAAGTTGAATTTCAATCACATTATAACATGTTTAATATTTGATTTATTCATTCAAAAGTTGGGATTCTTTTTATACTTGAAGAATGTCATGGTTTAAACTATCTTAAGACTTTGCTTTCTTAATAAAATAAGACAGGAAGAAACAAAACAAAAAAAGGGAAGGAAAAAAGTCTAAATTGACCAATGGGTTTGTTTTAAGGTTAAATATGTATTTTTTAGTTCCAGTTCATTTTTAAGTCATGGAAAACATTACATGATCAGTTAATGAAGAAGAAAGAGCAATGGGGGGAAAAAAATGCTTGTTATTAAGAATGTTTTGATTATGTTGTGCAAAACTATTCTACATACTAAACTATTATATGAAATAATTCCTAAAAAAAATTATAACAGACTTACTGTCTACAGATTCTTTTGTAGTAGCTTGAACATTCAAATATAAACAACGGTCTCTAGAAAACAAACAATTAGTGTCAAAAGTTATATTAATTCAATTGATCACAAGTGCTAACTTAAACTATTTCTTAAATGCTTCCAATCTAACAATATAATTTTCAACACACCTTGGATTTCTGGCTTTTTCATCCGGTGCCATATATCTACCTCTGGTAGTTACTGCAGCCCCGCTAGCTTTTGATATCTATGAAATATACATATCATTTAATATTAATAAATAATTTTTTAATTACTGAAAGGATTGATTTCTTTGTTTAACATGTTTACATCCTAGCCCAAACCTCCTAGAAGAAGAATGGAAGATGGCAAGAGGAAGTGATTGATCGTTGTGATGACAGTCCAAAATACATGCCACACAACCAGGTAAAAAATGATGAATATAATTTAAATAAATAAAATATATTCTGACTGTCAAGTGATAAAAACAAAAAAACAAGGCAGGATGTCAATATCATTATTGTTACATTTTTTTTACAAAATCTCACCTCTTCTTGGGTAGTCCCCCTAGTGAGAGTATTACGACAAGCTGTTGTAAGGTTATTAATTTCAACTTCAGCAACAACTAAACTATTTGGTCCACCTGCCTGAAGCAAAGCATAAGTGATGTGATTGGTGCAATTGTGTTATTTTCTTTTTAATAATGGATTTGATCTACTTACCATTATTTATTTAATTTTATATACCACCCAAATTTTAAATACTTTCCAAGAAGCTTTAACTCTTTTTTTTTCTCTTTACTATTTTAAAGTACTAATTGACCTTTAAAAAAAAAAAAAAAAAAACTTTACATGTAAAAAAACATATATATATATATATTTTTCTGGAACACACACACACACACAACAACCCACACATACATATATATGATTATTATTATTAAAAAAAAAGACAGATACTTTGATAATATTTTACCTTTTTAGTGATCACATTTGTAGCAGGCTGAGACTGGTTAGGCTTTAGCATTCCTTTAGAAATTAACATAGCAGTGACCTTAGCAGCTGCTTCTGCTGCAGCTTCAAGGCTACTTCTTTCTTCTTGATCCTCCTGACTGAACATACTATCATGACTGAAGATCATAGCTGAAAGAATTATTTTTTTTCAGCACAAAATCAGGTCTGAGCATACCCATTTACTTAAGTGTGTAAAAACTGTTCATATTTTTTTGGTATTTAAAATAGAAATTTCAATGTTAAAATCTAGTTTTAAGTCTATGAATAATATTTAGACATAGAGATATATTTAGAATTTAGACTTAGGCTAGGGTCTTGATCCAAGCGTGTGGCCCGTGTACATCGCTACTTGACTATCTACTTAAATTTACTAGAAATGACTTGATATAGATCTAATTCATCTAAGAATTTTTCCACGTTAAAATCTACTGATATAGTCCTAATTCTATAAGTTACTATGAATTATAGAATAGAATAGACATAGAATCTATTATAAAATCTTAGATCTAATCTACATTTAGATTAGACCTAGCTAGTCTAGATCCACGCGTGTACATCGCCACTTGACTATCTACTAGAAATGACTAGATTTAGCTCTAAATCATCTCAGATTTCCTAAGTCTGTAAGTTATTATGAATTATATTATTATATTTAGACAGATATACAATTTTAGATCTACATTTAATCTAGAGACTAGACTGGATCTAGATCTAGTCTGATCCACGCGTGTGTACATCGCTACTTCACTATCTACTACTTAGTCTTAGTCTACTACTAGTACTACTACTAGAAGTGACTATATTTAGATCTCTAGACCTTTTCACGTTAAGATGTAGATCTATGTCTATAACAAATTACTATGAATTATATTTAAACAAAGATCCAGATCTAAAATCTTTATCTTAGTCTAGATCTAGTCCAGATCCGCGCATGTTTATTTCCATCGCACGCTGGCAGCGAAAAAAAAAAAGGACGCATTTCCCGAGTCATGATGTTATTTGAAATGAGAACAAATTACACTCTGTAGTAGAATGTAAAATATTTACCTAAGTAGTTGATATTATTTTAAAAAATGGTCTGTTATAGTTTCAGTCTATGATAAGGCTTAATTAATAGATGTTGTCGGTTCCACTTATTCCGCGAGAATGAATAAAAAATTAAGCACGATGAAAAAAATTGAATAAAACACTATGAATGCTGAAAAATAAATAAACGTGTTTTGAAATTAAAATTGGTACCATTTAAATGATATTTTTATAAAATTGTATCCATAGTTTCACAACGACGCACAAATTATGAAATAGCTTTGAGGCTATTTTTTTAATTATTTCTAAGATAAACTAACAACGAAATTTCTGAATAATGAACTTCAAAAATGCATTTTCAATAGAAAATCTGTTTTCGGCCATAAGCAAAAGGAAAATCTAAGATCTAGATCTATAGGCCTATACAGTAAGTTATGCACTCCTAACAGTACTAACACCTATATAGGCCATAAATTCAAAGCTTGACTTTGACAGTGCATTATTTAATATTAGTTTGACATAAAAAAGAAAATGAAGTATCAAAATCTTCTTTAGTTTAAGGACAATAAGGATGATTACTTATAATATATTTGCACTCCTAACATTTTAAAATTTAAATAATATTTAAAGTAAAAGAGATCATGTGTCTTCACTTAATCTTAACAAATTTTTTTAAACTTAATTTGGTTCCATACCAAAATTTATTCCAGTCTCTATATTTTGGCATCAATAAACTCAGATTTCACTTCTATAACTCTATAATAATATTGATTAAATTTTAAGATCCCCAGGCATAACCCCTCACAAGAAATAAAGTAAAATGATGTTTTCAAATTATGCATAAATACAAACAAAAAAAAATAAAAAATTTAATACATTCTACCTAATTTAGGTCACAGGGATTGTGACTTCTACACTGTTTTTTAGACTTATTTTATGTTTGGATGTTTGTGTGTTAAATGTTTTTTTTTTTTTTTTTTTATTCATTTAATACATTTGTAACAGATGATATCTTATAACTCTTGAAGTCTAGACTCTAGAGTACTCTAGACTAGATCTAGTACAGGCTAGGAATAAATAGGATGGCCAGTCTTGTCTGAATCATTGGAAAATGGACACTCACAGAGTGCTGGTTTCATACTAAATATCAAAATAAAGATGTAATGACCACACAAAAATATGAGTTGTTTGGATTCATGTATTGTCCAGAAGAATAAATAATTTACTCTTCTTGTCTCAGTCTAGCTCTAATAAGTAGTAATTCTAGATCTAAAATAATACTTTAAGAAGAATCAGCCAAGTCTAGAAAGAATACTAAGAATACTATAGATTTAGATCTATATTATTATTATCAATATGGTATAGTCAATATAGTCTACTCAGATTATCATTAGACTAGACTAGGATCATAAGCCATAATCATATGATATAGATTCTAGGGTAATAGGCAATATTATGCCGCCCACGCCTGATCCGGTTCTTTCTGTGGTCTTACTGTAGACAATAGGCTCATAAACCTACCCTCCGAAACTGTATCATTGCAAATTAATATTAAGCCGAAAAAAATATTTAGTTTTCAAGTTCTTTTATCATTGTTGTAATGAAAAATAAATTTTGTTTACGACTTCTTAAGAGGAGGTAACTCTCCATCCCAGAAGTTTAAAAAACAATAATTTAAGAGCAAGTATCACTGAACTATATATTATTTTGATGGAATTTAGTATGATCAAAATTTAGATTTAGTGCTAGCTTTAGGATTAGAATTAGGGTTAAAATTAGGTTTATAACTATTAAATAGTTAGGTTTAGAATTAGGGTTAGTGCTAGGTTTAAGATTAGGTTTAGAATAGGTTTAAGATTAAGTTTAGAATTAGGGTAAAGTTTAGTGTTTGCCAAAACCCTAACCACTAAACCTAGCCCTAACCTTAAACCTAACCCTTAACCTAGCACAAACCCTAACCCTAATTCCCTTAACCTAGCACTAAACCTAAATACTAAACTTACCCTAATTCTTATCCTAAACCTAACCCTAAGCCTAGCAGTAAACCTATTATTTTGATCCTACTAAACCTAATTCTTAACTATAATATAGTTCTCCAAACGATATATAGATCAGTGACATTTTTTTCTTTACTTCCTCTCCAGAACATCATAACAATATGGCGTCGCCTCTATTACAGCAATAATAAGAAACCGTAAAAACTAAAAAAAATTTTCGGCTTAATATTAATTTGCGATGGAGGGTAGGTTTATGGGCCTATTGTCTACGCAAGACCACAGAAAGAACTGGATCAGGCGTGGGCGGCATAATATCGCCTATTACCGATTCTAGTCTAAATCTATATAAAATAAGGATGTAGTGTAGTCCATCATTGGCATCATGATCAGTTGAACTTTACAACTTGAACTTCTCGTCTAAATAAGTCACTAAGTGAATAAGTGATTTAGAGTCTAGTATTTACTAGTAATTTCATTTCTTATCTTATCTTATATAATACAGACGTTACTTCAAAATTGAAGATTACGTCCTACGCGTAATGCATTTAGTCATGCATATTAACCAATGACTTAAATACAGCCAAGTCACTGGTTTTCCTGGCTAGCTCAGGCATTTTTAGTGACTTACTGATACTGATTCTAAAGTAATTTAAGTATCATTAATGATTAAGTTAATTTTTAATGGTTTTTAAGTTTAAGTCAGACATTTGAAATCTAATCAAGTTTTCAATTAAGTTTATTTATGGTAATATAGAATATAATCTAGTTCTAATAAATTAATAATATATTCTTTATACTAATTATATAGAATAGATCTACTAGACTAGATAATGATAGTAGATCTGGATCTAGAATTCTAGAATCTAAATCTTGCAAGCGATTTACCATTCGCGTCGCCATCTTTCTCGTAGAGCTCTATAAAGATATGCCAGGAGCTTACAATTGTAAGCCTCAAAATAAATATTCCAAAGTATGCCAAATTAATTTTTTATTATTTTGTAAAAATATTAATGTATTAAGACAGCTTCTTTACATCTACGTGTATATTTTTTTACAATAGATCTAGATTCTAACTGGTATTTAACAAATCTCAATCGGCAACGATACAGACTCAAGATATAATCTAGATCTAGATCGAAGTCTCGCCTAGATTTTAATCTCCATTTTAAAAACTATGCCTCACTATATGCCCATTCAATAAACTATATAGATATATAGATCTATCTATATACTATATTAGACTCTATCTCATAGACAAAGAAACAGAATTAACAGATTTAAGTAGATCTTTGCTAGATCTATGTAGAGATATATCTAGACTCTAGATTCTATACACTCTAAATTAAAATTAAATTAATATCTAGAATAGATTCTAAGATTATTTTTTTTCCCAGCCCGGAAGCCTTCCCCAGCTGATTGTTATCATTGTAAAAAAGGAAAAAAAAAACTTAAAATAAGGGAGATAATAGATGTATTAAAGTCATAGACAAATGTCAGAAAAGACGACTAGATGAGTAGCTAGAACTAATCTAAATCTAACATCAGTCTATGTCTATGATAAAGGGGTAGATCTAGATCATAAAATCTATATAGATCTAATATTATAACAACACAATAAACGTATAGATGTAGTAGATCTAGGGCTACAAAAAATGTTAATTTGTGATTATTGTGCTCATAAATTATGATAATTATCATTATTATTATAATTATCATCTAATTTCTAATTAATTATGTATTAAAAATTATAATTATTTACTACTACTAATAATAATTAATAATAGATATATGATATAGCCTACAACTACTACCAGCACCAGATTTTAAAATATCAACAAAACTTGAATAATAATACTAATAGCTCTCTAGAATATGTCAGCCTATTTTATTATTCAATGAAAAAAAAATTATGAATAGATATTCTAGTCTAGACTCAGAGACTAGAGACGACTAGATCAGACAGTAGATCTAGAAAATAGATCTATATAGATAAATATAAACTATTATAAACTCATACTGCCCATAGCCATACTCATAGATTGATAGTCACTAGACTCTTGTACTAAAATATAACCTTGTACTAACATTCCAAAGTGTAATTATCCAAGTAATCAACATAATATTTTTAAAAATTATAGATGTAGATCCATATCTGCACTGAAACTGCATATCAGGCTTTCACATTGGCATTCCTAAAATTGTGTATTATAATTATATACAATTTTCAAAACCGAACTAAAAAAACAAATTTTCCTTTATTCCTAAATGCAGTTTTGTTTACTAGCTTAATACACACAATAAGTTATTTATCTTACATAGCTCAAATTTTGTGTAATGAAATATAAGTGTGATAAATGGTGTCGATTCATTTAATCCCTTGGTCATTTAATCCCCAATTAAATATTATTGGCAAACAAAGTATGTAATGGCTCTGTTAAGGCTTGACTTTAACGCACTCATTTAAAATCTTATAATCTAAAATATTTAAGTTTTTGCATATATATATATATATATATATATATATATATATATATATATATATATATATATATATATATATATATATATATATATATATATATATATATATATATATATATATATATATATATATATATATATATATATATATATATATATATGATTTTTACTATTTTTTACCTATCCAAAAAGTGTGTTTTCCCTATCCTTTACAACAGAAAATTAAGAGCTTACAGGAGATCTAGAAAAAAAATAGAATGAAGTTTGAAAGTTTCCAGCATGGAAAAACTTATTTCCTTTTTTATTAACAATGCTGAGCAACCTGTTTAATTGTTCTATGAAAGGTGGTTTGCAAAGCCCTGCAAAAAGAAACATTGATGAAATAAATAGGATTTGATAAATTAATTTGTCAATTGTACATGTAGGTTACTAAAATTTTGATTTTCGTCTTTTTTTTTTAAACCCTTTTTTTTTTGTGTGCTAATCAAAGGTCAAAAACTTTCACTGAGGGTGTCAATTTAAACAAACCTTTTAAAAATGTAATGCTGGTGTTTTGTGATTATTTTGTTGTAGTATTTAGTGACTAACACTCTGGTATGACTAGGCTTCTTAAACAGAATTCACAGAACACAAATCTAAATTAGAAGTATATTGTATATAATTTAATTACACAAACTTGAAGTGCATATTAAAAAAAAATAAGTTGAATTCTTTAATCCACAGTGAAAGTATTGCAACTTTATACTTTTTTTTTTCAAATAATGTTTAGATCATTGAGCAACTTCCACTGTCATTAGAGAAGTGTAATTAAGATACCAGTACTGACAGTCCTCCCCCTTACTTCACACTTTTTGACAAAACCTTTTTTTTTTCCTCCTCCAAAAGAACAGCCAGAATTACATGATGCATAGGACGTAATCATCTTCTTTTTTGAAGTAAAGTCTGTGTTGTATAACATAAGATAAGAATTATAATAACCCCTCATTCAACCACTTACTTATTGCTGTGTGAATTTCAGTAGCCCTTAAGAATTAAAGATTGTTGTTTTCCTATGTGGAACAATTAAAAATCAATTTAGGTCTTCCTTCTTACACACAGACTTTGCTTTGACCTGTGAATTTTAGCTGATAAGAATACAACATCTTTATTTTGTCTCCTCCCATGAAACAGGCAGATAGGGGGCAGACTTATCCACAATTAAGTCATCCCCATTATGTGCACTCTCACAGATATTTCTTTGGTTGGTCATCAGTGCAAGATCTGTTTTCTAGATTCAACCTTTATCTGTAGATATAACTGATACACCATTACTTAATTTGCCCATCAGTTGTAGCCCAAATACTAAAAAAAATATCCACCATCCCAATAAGAAATGTTTTACATGCGCATTCTAAACAAATTCTTTTTTTCACAATTATATATATATTTAAACACACACATGTTCAAACAGCTATTTCTTGAAGAAAAAAAAAGGAAATAACAATTTGTATTATATAATGTTATTTTTTATTTTCAACTTGTTTACCTAGAAATTAAAAAAAAAGAAAGAAAGAAGACATTTACTTTAATAATTTTTTCCTTATTAGAACAATTACTAGTTTAAGCTCCTGAGAATATGAACAAATGAACACATTATAATGCCATGAATAAACATTTGGATTTAGCCTTTAAAACTATTAAACAACAAAACTAATTTATTTATGTGTTGTTTTTTTTACAATATTTTTACCCCAAAAATATTTTTATCTTAATCTTTGTGCCTTTGAAATTTTTCTTTACAGAAACTTTTTGGAAAACATATTTAAAGCTGTCTCAGTATTATGGAATCTCAAAACAAACCAAATGATCCTTCAGTGTCAACTGAGACTTCAAAGCAGTCACTAACAAAAGATCATGCAAATTCATCAACAGCCAAAAATACAGTAACAAAATCTCCAGCCACAGGTTGGGCTAGCATGCCTTCAACTCCTGTATTCCGTGCTGTTAATTTTGAACTCTATGTAAAACCAGTTGAGTTTAATTTTTTTATTTTTGAATTGTAATAAAAGGAAGGGGTAACTACATGGTTAAGCCAAATCTTGTGGAATGGGTCTAAGAATCTAGTCCTCATGGAGAGAGGTCAACAAGATAATCCAGCTTCATGTGGGCTTTCACCTTAAGTATACAGTATAAAGTTTGTTGGTTGTTCAGTCCACCTACCCTCTGGATCAGTTCATCATGAAGTGGAAACATTTTTAACATAACAAGTTTGTGTTTCTTCTGTTAATGGCATTAGATTGAAAAAAAATCAAGATTTTATGTTCAGAATTTAAATTATTTTGAATTAAACCAATTCATTACTTGTTTTTCATTTATAGGTAACAAACAATTTCTGACAGCAATGTCTTAAATTTTAAAATATTCATTGTTCATTTAAGTAAGATGTCTATACATATCCTTGTATCGTTGCTTTCCTGAATAGTCCAAACAGTTCCTTTCTTTAGTAAATAATAAAAAATGTGCTTGTAATCAAACATTGTAAATTTGTGTAAGATCCAACTTGTGATAAATATAGAAAGTTCTAATTCTGTGCTAAATAACTAAATCTTTTTTTCTTTAGAATACAGTCACCATGATTTGTGGTGTGTTGGCGTTCAGCACTTGTGTTGGTTATATTGCCTACATGAATTTAAAAGAGGATTCGAAAAAAGAGACTTATGTGACTTTAGACCTTGATGGTAAAACAACAGTTCGACCTAAAACTTCCAGATGGGATTAATGATGTTTTTTTTAGGGTTGGTTCAGGTTGGGAAAAGGGGGATTAAAAAAGATTAAAGGCTTTTTCTTTTTTATGTACTACAAGTTTTTGTTTGCTTTTTTTGTTAATTACTGAATGGTGGTAACAACTTTAAAACATTTTTAAAATTAAAAATAAAATATAAAAATAGTTTATGCCAGCATCTGTTGTGAAAATTTAGAGTTTTATCAATATAAAATAGATAATAGAAAAAAAAGATAATAAACAGAAAAAATACTAACAATTGTAAAAAAAAAAAAAAAGGTTACAAAAGACAGTTTGTGTGGAAACACAAACTCAAAATCGGCCCCCGAAGTGGTTCAGAACGAACATCCAAATGAAATTATTTCAAAGACGAATGAGAGATAAGAATGGAGAAAGAAGGTTAAAAGATCTTGTGTAGTGCCCCAACGGTCCCGCGGATCAAAGACTAGGTGAAAGTGAATGTAAATTTAGATGTGAACCTGGCCTAACTAGTTCCCCTTTTAGACCTTGTGGCAGATGATGTAAAGATCATCAGTTTTTGTGGCCTACGGTTAACGAGGGTGTTATGTAGCCAGCAAAATGATCAACCGCCTTTACTTTTCCCCAACTAATGTCAGGTACCCATTAGAGCTGAGTGGACTCAGGGGCTCCCAAAGTTGAAAATCCCAGGACCCCCGGTTCGGAAGCCAAGCGTTTTACCTCTCAGCCACCGCAACTCCCCTGGCCTAACTGATGTCTTATAATTGATCTAATTGTTTTGAAAAGGCTCAATCTCTTATTCGAATCCTAAACAAACAAACAAAAAATAAATTTCTGCAAAAAAAAATGTTGAGGAAAATGAGGTTTACAAGATTACTATTCGTTTTAAATTAGGTCTATCTTAAAATGCATACTAATTAGCTTTTTCTCTTTAAAAAACTGCTTGCATAACTGATTTTAAAAATTAGATTTTTCACTTTCAGAAAAAAAAAAGTATCCGTTGCATCAGAACATCTTTTCTAGTTTACAAGAGCTAATCGGGACAGACAGTCAGACATTTCGCACGAAACTAATAGCGTCTTTTCCCCTTTCGGGGGCCGCTAAAAATCTTAGGTCAGAACTCAAAAAGTTCTTTTTTTTTTTTTTTAAACAAAGCTCATATAACTCAGTCTGTTTGTCTGGTCCAAAGTTTGTAATTATTATTTCTCCGATACCCAATCTCGAATCAAGCTGAAATTTTTTGCGCATTTTCTTTTACCTGAAAACAGAAGAATCAATTGTTAAAATTAATCGGTTTAGTACCCGTATCTCCCCAGCCAATTTTCCAGATAAGTGATAGGATCACAGTGCATTGAGAAAGCAAAAAGCATCAAATAGTCCTAAACAAAAACAACTGGTAAAAAAATATCTAATCGCACAGATTTATTGTTGTTGGTCTAGATCTATTACAAATTTAATTACATGACTGATCCAAACTAATTAATACAATAACTTTGTATTAGCTTTTTTAAAAAGTATTTTTTATGTTGTTTTTTTTCATTTAATATATTGTAGCTAAATCAAATGAATATTCAAAATGTTAGTTTTTAGGGCCTATTTAATGTACTATCTAAACACTTTGAAAATGATCAAGACTAAGTTAATCTTGCCCTTAGTCAATGAAGTAGTAATCTTTTTCTACTTGCTTGGAGCAGTTATGAACTAGAGGCATTGTTCAGTGGTGGCAAGTGGGGCAACCATCATCTCAACCATGGACGTAGCCGGGGGGGGAGGAGTTCAAAATGAAATCCCCCCCCCCCTGCGGGGGGAGGTCGGAAATTAGTGACTGATTTTTTGCTATGATTTTGTTAATTTTAGGTGAGATTTTAATACTAAACCATCATTTGCCCTTCACAACCAAGGGGGTATTGATTTTAAAACCCCCTACCAGGGGGTTTTGAGTTTAACCCCCCTCCCCCTCTTTCAGTAGGGTTTAAAGCTAAAAAAAATACCTCTTCAATGTGAAAAAAAAGAAAATTACGCACTTTAAATGTTATATGCTTAGCTAAAGTAGTTTTGAGTTTAAACCCACCTTCAGCGATGTTTGAAGGTAAAAAAATACCTCTTTAATATTAAAAACAAAGCAGTTATACACTCAAAATTCTATAAGTGTAGTCAAAGGTGTTTTGAGTTTAAACTCCCATCCAGTGAAGTTTGAAGCTAAAAAAATACCTCTTCAATATAAAAAAAAAGCAAATTAGACACTCTAAAATCTATGAGCATAGCCAAATGGGTTTTGAGTTTAAACCCCCGCCAGCGGGATTCGAAGATAATAAATACATCTTCAGTGTAAGAAAAAAAGCAAATTACGCACTCAAAATACTTTGAGCGTTGCCAAAAAGGGTTTTGACTTTAAATCCCCCTTCAGAGAGTTTTGATGCTAAAATATACCTCTTCAATATAAAAAAGCCAATTACACACTAAAATTATTTGAGCGTATCTAATCCAATTGTTTTTTTTTTTAGTTTAAACCCCTCTCCTACAGATGGCTTTTTTAAAATTTAAAACCTCTCCAGATGGTTTGTAGTTTAAGATCCATCTACAATGCATTTTGAGGTGGAAAACCTGTATCTTCAATATTATTCTAAAGCAAACTACAGTTACAAAATTCCGTAGCTAAATGGGGTTTTGAACTTTAAAACATAACTCCAGAGATTTTTTAGTTTAAAACCCCCAACAGATGATTTTGACGATAAAACTTCTCATTTCTATAAAAAATCTAAAGCTAACTACAGTCACTTAATTCCAAGAGCGTATTCAAGAGAGGTTACACATTTCTACCAGTTACGGGGCTCCATTAATAAAGTACAGTGAATAGTCATCTGCCGAAATTGAAAAACACTAAATATAGCTCAACAAAGATGGCTAAGACAGATTTTAGGAGTCAGTTATAGAGATCGGATCTAAATCAAGGAAATTCTATGCCGAACTGGGAGTCAACACATTAGTAAGATTGTGACAGAGCGTCGCATGAGGTTTGCGGGGCATGTTATCCGACAAAATGAATTACGCATAAGAGTTGCGATGAAATCCTAGTACAACTTGACGCCACACATTCATGGAGGTCCTCAGAGCAGGTGGGAAGAGGCTTCAGACATTACCAGTGACAGATTTTTATTTAAACAGCTTGACGGCCAATGCGCAGAACGGCGCGGGAGGGTCTAAGTCAGTAAGAATAGCACATTAGGTTTTTGAAATAAAACTTTTTAATAGCAGGTAAATGCACTGTAGATACCTCAGAATATACATTTTGTTGGCTTTCAATATCAGAAATAGTGCTTGGCGCTCCCCCAGACAACCTTGCTAGCAATGGCGGAAGTCTACAATTTTTCCACTAACTCCAGGAAGAACCTATTCTAGGGCACAATAAATGTCTTCCGAAAGAATGAAGGGTCAGAATGTAATAAAGATTATGTACACACATACATAAATACATCTCCCCCCCCCCCGAAAAAAAATGCTGGCTACGCCCATGATCTCAACCCATCCTACAAATATTTGTTATACAAATCATTTTGTTTTCATATGAATAGACGTGTAGCTGCACTAATAGACCTTATGAATAAACAAGGATATTTTGTACTATGTTACATCCGTGGTCAAGGTAGTTTTAATGTATATTGTCCTTCGAGGTGAGCAGCTAACTATGAAGACCCTTTTAATATTAGTTACTGTTCTATTTTAGAATAGTTGCCAACTTTCTAAAGGTATTATACCTATGAAGTCCTAGAAAGAAAACTAAAGAAAATAAATGACATTTCTAAAATGTGGAGGATAAACTTGCACCAATAGTCCTGTAAAGGCAGCATTGGGTACATTTAATGAGGGATAATCGTGGTCTGAATCTCGGGTAAAGCTGACGGATTACCTCCCTTGTGATATTAGGACTGGTGTAGTTGAATCTAGATGCGGTATCTTAACGCTGTGTGGCCTATACACATGACACAAGAGGACTCGTATATTGGCATCCCATTCTTCACTGCCAGATAAAAATAAACTTGAATCATAAATGATATAAAAAAATATTGTTTGATATACTCCAACAACCAGGCAATAAGCCTATATACATTTTGTGTTTATTAACAATATGATCATTATGCCGAAAGTAATGCAAATAATATCTCTGATGGATTTATTTACACTGGCTTAAGAAGATGTTGATTTTTTAATTAGTTGTGATGTCTTTCATTTGTGAGGTTTTGATATTTGTTTGTTGTTTTTTCTCGAGGATCTTAGCACTCAACAATATACAATATCTAGGTCTTTTATCTTACCAAGATGCCTGTGTGTAAACGCTGAATGAACTCTTTATGTTGTGTCTGTTCTAGTTATGTGTATGTTTCTGTTGTGTTGTCTTTATATGAGAAAAGAGTCCTTGTAATCACAACAAATTTCCATATGGATCAATAAAGCAGTCTTATTCTTACCTTATCCATTTTAGACGTTCCTTCAAATGAGAAGATATATATAGGCCAGGTCTATTTCTCAAATTAAATTATTAAAGTCGAAAACATATTTCACATTTTGTTTACATGTACTTTGTAGAGTTAATGTAGACAACTGATTTGAAGTTAAAGAAAATTAAAAGTTCTTTTATTCACTAACTTATTTAGGTCTACTTTGCTAACAATACATTATATATTCCTCTTATGAAATACGTTGCCAACAAAGTGTCTTAAAGTCCTCTCTCCGGACCATCGTTAGGTCCGACCTTTCGTAAGCCTGCTGCAGGCTTTTTCGCAATTTCAGAGACATCTATAGTTGAATGTCTAAAATTTCCCTTTGAGTATTCTTAATTAGTTTAATTAGGATGATGTGTAATATGACCAAACTAAGTTTGGTGAGAGGGTTCAGGGAGTTCCAATTGAGAGCCGAAGGCTCAACTATACCTGACAGTTTCAAGAAGATCCCAAGCTATAGGCCTATTATATATGGTAATTTTAATTGTTTTCAAATCTGTGTAAAAAAAAGTTCTTCGTGGTAAAAAAATAAATTCTATAACATCACTTTGAATTTTTAAGTGATCTAAATTATTACTCCAATTTGAAACAAAGATACAATAAAAGATCAACAATTTTATGATTACTGGTCGTTTTTTTCTCAAGAGTAGGCCTACCACAATATTTTAAAACAAGCTTAAGTGTCATAACAAACTATTTGTGCGAAGCAGGATTTCCTTATTACACTGCAACAAAGTCAAAGTCTAGAAACAGGATTGACTTCACACCAGACTTTAGAATTTAGATTGCCAATATCGTGTTTTATACTTTAGAAATAATTCTTAATTTAGAATATGGTTTACTCATTTGTTGTTGTTTAATTTTATTTAAACAAATTGAAAAATCCAGCCCCCCAAAAAAAGCAGTGTTCCGCTAAATATTCCGAATGTGTGGAGTGTTCCGTTAAGATATAAGCCTTTCAAATTATGCTATGAAGAGTAAGGGTATATATTCCCAATAAAGGTCTAGGGCTAGGCTAATGTATATTTTGTTTTAGGCGTGATACCTTTTGCTCTAAAACCTAAACAGCGTCCAAAAATTATCATACATGTACAGATTTAAATAAAAAAAATGTTAGCTCCTCACTGTGTGATTGTTAGGGTCATGACTGGGATGTAGTTTAATATGGGTAATTAAGCTTTTAAATAAATCTATAGGCCTATCTATGAATAAACAAAATGGGCAAACTGATAGTAACGTAGCAGTTTTGTGCATTGAAATTTCTTATAACCAATGTCACGACTGCCGACCTACTAACCCCGTCTGGCCTACGATTCGGCTGCACTCGGGACCTAGTCGGCTCAATGACGCACGAGGGCTCATGCATATTAATGAAATCTGGTACACACGGCCGTTAACTTTCTTGGCTATATTGTCAGTCTCACTTCTGCTTAGTTGTCTAGATAGATGCCAGTGTTTTCATTTTGGACTAGACTCTCAAAGCTACTTGGAGATAAAATAAGGTTGATTATTCTGGCAGGCCTGTACTAATATTGTGAACTGTGTAGCAAACAATAGCTTTAGCCATGCCAGCCACCACAGAACAACTAACTAAATATGAAAAGGTAACATATATATTTTTTTTTACAAAGAAATCTACTGAGAAATGTATAACCTAATTATTTTGTCGAGAAGAATAACTTGTGCATACATTTTTAAAAATCAATTATAAATGTGCTATACTATGTTATACTATTGTTTTATGATAAATAATAAATCTGATTTTACAAGAATTAATTTTTTTCTGCATAATTTTATACATCAATTATAAATATTTAGATAACAACTGTACAACTTTTTGGACAGCAGTCAACATGTACATGTATTTGTTTTTAATATTTATCCAGAAGAGTATAAATATGATATTGTTACTAAATCATTTGATGTTGTTGAAGTTGGTTGTTATAGAGGGAAAATAGTGTGTTATTATTGATGATGCAATCAAAATAGGCTATTAGATCTAATTATCAGCATAAACAAAGGATTTATAAACATAAAATAAAAGCTTTTCTTTTGTGTTCGGTAACATAATATAACATTAGTATATATATTTAGTTGCCAGTAAAACATTTAAGTGAGAAACATGTATCAGATGTACCCCTTCCCGTTTAATTTAAATTCCTGTTGTGTGAACAACCTGGCAAATAAAAGCAACTAGATCTAGATCCAGTTGGATGTTTTCCAAAATCGTTATTTGACGTACCAGACCTCGCAGTTTTTGATTGGATGAAACGGTGTGTGTGTCAACACACCCCCAGTCGAGGTTGAAAAAATGTCTTCATCCAAGGTCAAAGTAATGCGCGCTGGTATTAATATATATGTTGTTAGTTTCGAGGTTGGGGTCAAACTGTATGTCAGAAATGTTCTCAAGCTAGAAGAATAGACCTAGTCTAGTTACCTTCAGTGCGTAAGATTACAAAATAAATATTTAGCATTAAGTCATATTTGTAGGCTATGTAGGTGATGTAGAAGTCAATAGGGGCTTATAAACAATTTTATTGCAAACATAATATTAAATTGTAAAAAAAAAAGGCATAGGAAGTGCCTGTTATTGTGTTCAGAGGCGGAGCAAGGCGTAGGCGGTGTGGGCCCACGGCCTCGCCGTTCTATGGGTCTTGCGACTTTTCCATTTCTTAAAAGATGTGCATCTGGTAGCATGCCTTCAGAATCAACTGAATCCACTACTTGAACTGCTATTCAAAATAATTGACCACACCAGAGATGTCAACAACAGTTACTGAATTTAAAGTGACTTCTGTATTCAAATATGCAAAATATTATTCGTGTTGCTCAAACGGCACCATAGTAGAAAATTGTATCAGCGAATAGTTATCTAACACAATGCCGGCAGAGCTTAACAAAAGGGTTGAATATTCAAAACTGTTGTTTCCAAGGCTACGACTATAGTGATAATATGCTAGGTGGCGCCCTAGAAACTTTTTTTTTTTAAAGATTTGTTCCTACAGTACAAAGTATTCCAAAAGAGAAAAAAGTGGGCAAGAGCAACCCTTCCAACTTTTTGAATCATACGAAGAATTACAAAACCTGATTCCTTATTTACCACATGTCATTAAAGATGCAAAGCAGCTACTGCAGTACATAACAGAAAAATAAACTAAAGGGAATTTACCCAAAAATGTAGATTGCCTTACAAATTTTGTTAAAAATATTGGTAACTACGGCTTCCGCTAAAGTAACTCTTCAAAAGTAAAATGAGAAGAAAATTATCTAAGAAAATCCAATGGGTCGGGAAACACTTCGCAGTCTTATCGTTAAAGCCGATGTAGCCTCTAGCCGTCTAGCCCTCAAAGATGAATAGTTATACGATAGGGTTTCAATTACTTCAAAAAAGAAGATGGTAACGTCCTACGCGTATTCCGTTTGACTTTGATCGTCTTATGAGCTGAGCCGAAGGGTCTTCGAGCTCAAAGTTTGAAAAAAAAACCTGTTTGGACGCCAAACAGTAAAAAAAAACAACCTGTGTGAACGCACAGTTCTGTTTGGGAGAGACCCAAGTCAATGCCTATGTAAAGCATTGCTGTTTCCAATGCCTTTGGCCCAGACGCATGCTTGGCTGAACATGGCCGAAGGCCGAGGACACCGGGAGCCTCCGCCATTTTCCTTCGTTATACCAATCTAACCGTGGGGGACTCGCCATTTATGTAACGGTCCCTTGAGGAAAAGCGCATGGATGTGTGACAGGTTTATGGGGTCTCTTTTGCAACTCCGCCCGTGCAAGGAGTGGACTCTCGTCTACCCGTGGGCATCCCCACGTGAGTTATGTTTCGCCATTCATTTAGCCTAGCTACCCCCTCAAGTAGCCGTTTCCACCCGGGTGCCACGATGAGGCAGAACAGCGTACCGGGTACGCGTGTTCCTCGGTTTAATCTAGTCATGCGTGTTAACCAATGGCTTAATTCTGCCTTCTAAAAATGTAACAGTCAATGTATAGCGCTGAGAAAATAATTGCTTGCTCGTTGGCCACACGGGGAAAACTCTAGTTTGACTTCTCATTTTTAAAGTAGAAAATGAAATAAATTTAAATTTGGCTAGAGATCTAGATGTAATTCTAGATGCAACATCGGCTTTGAAAGGACTATCGCGTTCTTGTAAAGAATGTCGCTTTCGGGAATTTCCGAATGCAAGGCTTTTTCTGACTGAAGAGTTGAATAAATTTGTTCAGGAAAATTTTGCGCATTGTTTTCTAAGTCTAGGTCTAAATACTTATCATTGCGATATTATAAAGCTCTATACATTCGCTTAACCAGGATTCTTTCTCGAAGATAAGGGGGGGGCGGGGTTAAAAATTCCCCATGTTTTATCTTATCTTATCTTATATAATACAGACGTTACTTCAAAAAAGAAGATGATTACGTCCTACGCGTCATGCATTTAGTCATGCATATTAACCAATGACTTAAATTCTGCCAAGTCACTGGTTTTTCTGGCTAGCTCAGGCAACCCATTCCATGCTCTAATAGCACTAGGGAAGAAGGAGTATTTGTACAAATTTGTCCTAGCATATGGGACGAGGAATGTGCCTTTATTTTTGTGTCTTTCGGAGTATTTTATTAAATTTTGTTTTTGTATTTGAAGATTATGGTTCAGTGTTTTTTAATCTAACATTCATTAATTTTTAAACAGAAAAACAATCCCTCTATAAGTTGCATAAATGAGGTATTGTCTTTTTTTTAAAAGTATTTTTAATGGGTTTTTTTCTTAAATGGCTTTTTTTTTGTTTTGAAAATTTAAATGTTGACAATTTCTTGTCAATTATTTTTTAGTATTTAAATCTATACATACTTTACTCCACAAGAGGGCCTCGCAAAATATACTTCGCCCACATACACTAGGCCCTATAGGTCTTGCGCCGCCACTGATTATGTTACATAATGTATGAAAGATTTAGACTAGTTAAATAACCAATTTTATCCCCATTTTTGTTCTCTCTTCAATTTACGAAATATTAGACTAGTTTTGTGTCAAATAAAATCCGTCTATCTAGAACTCTGACTAGAATTTACATTATCCTGCTAAAAAAGACATCAAGAAATGATAATAAATAATAATAATGGACCTTGATGTATCTTGAAATGCGTTTAAAACTATGGAAAATATAATTCTAAAACCTACCGAGGCCTTGCGTGTAGGCCTATATAACATTTTGCTTACTAAATGCGCTAGGTCATATTGAGTAACAGTATTTATAACACTATGACTATTATACTACATATGGACTTTGTAAAAGTATTCGCTTTAATAACATTAACATCAAATCAAATATTAGTTCGTTCTTAACATAATAATAATAATGAAACAGTAATGTCAGAAAGTAATGGTATGCAAACTTGACGGATGAAGTGTACGAAAGGAAAATAAAGAGAAATAATTAATTAGTAAAAAACACTTCCCATACAAGCAACCCCATAAAGGCTCGTCCCCCAAGCGTAAAACTGTGTTAAATTACAGCTAAAAATGTGCTACTTTAGTTCCTACTATACGTTAAAACGTAGTCTAAGAGTTCAAGATAGACATATTAGGGACCAAATGTTTATCTGGTTCATTCTGAAATCTATAGGACGGCTGTGGAATCTTAAGACCAATTGCGAATTGCCAGCGAAGAATCATGATTGGCTTATATCGTTTTACTGTGTGTGATGATAACAACAAATTCAGATTCGAGACAGTGCCTCGTACGCTTTGCAGCTCATTAGAGCCGGATCTGTTGAGAAATCGTGAGGATAGTGAGGGCTGGTGTGGTAAACTAAACAAACTATTGAAACAAAAATATTGAAGCCCACTCTCCTCAGTCTCTTTCCCCTGTTCCAGCGCTCCGCTTCCTTCTCTCTCTCTCTCTTTCTCTCTCTCTCTCTTATTTTCTCTTATTTTCTTTTTCCATCTCTTCTCTGCCTTTTAGATGGGCGTGGGAGAAATAACGTATTCCTCTTTTGTTTTACTAGACACGGAGACATAGAGTGAGTTGATGTAATAAGCTTTGTGTAAATGTTCTATACTTCTACATAATCGACGGTCCTGCTCCCCTCCCTCCCCCACCCAACAAAAGAGCTTTTGCATGCAAGTCATAAGGGTGGAAGTCTTACCTATTCTCCTTTTCTAAAAGATGTTTCAGTTTCCCTTATGCGTTTAATGAGGCTTGTCTTCGAGTCCGAAGATTAATGAGCAATTCAATATTTTACATTACAATGCAGCCCCAGCTGCAACTTACATATTTTGCCACATCTAGCGCAGGCATAATAACTGTCCGCCTGTGGTGGATTTAGATTTTCTTTTTGCCGTCTAAGTCTGTCCTTGGCGGATTTTCTTTTGGTCTCAAATGTGTATCCTGCGGCCTTTGTAAGTGACCTCCAGCTGTCTGAAGCTGCCTGCCTCTCTTCTATGTCAGTTTGGTTTTGGTCCAAATGACCTACCCGTTCGTGTTTCCGGTTGTCAAGATCAATAGATTATTATCTGTTTATGTACTCACAGTTTTACAAAGTTTTAATTCATGTTTTTAAATGCATTTGACCTTTTCTGAATTGTTGTGAGTGTTGTTTCTTAGTTCTCAACTTATAATGCTCTCTTCCACCCCTCTCCCAAAACACACACACACACACACCACAGTTTTCAGCGTAGAGCTCTTTCAACCCCCCCCCCTCCCTCCTTTTTGTTCTTCACTAAAGTTCAAGCTGTGTCTATTCTATTAATGTAAGTAATATATCCTCTGCATAGTAATGCGTGTATTCATTTTTTCTTTATATTAGCTGCGGAGTAATGTAGAACTACTTTTTCTTTTGTAGATTGAAACCTTTGTCAAGGGATTCAAACTCTCCGGGGCAGCTTACAAACGTGTGATGGCACTCCTGCATCAAGAAATGAACAATGGTCTCCGTAAACAGTCGCACACTATGGCTGACATTAAAATGTTTCCCACTTTTGTAAGGTCTCTACCGGACGGTTCAGGTATTGACAATCTTTCAAGAATCCGAAAAAAAAATTAGAATGTTGGTCAGTATTTACATTTAGAATTTAACTTCTTAGGGCGATGTTTTATACATGGGCACTATTTGTGTTCCGTTGGAGGATACTAGATCTAAGTATAAGTAGACCTAGGCCTACTATTTAATTTACACGTAACAATGTAACGCAACAGCTTTAGACAAAAGTTTAGCTGTTATTATGTTATTTACTTTCGTTGGATTAAATCAAAAGTATTTGTTACAAATTATTTATTTTTTTTGGTTACAGAAAAAGGTGAATTTCTTGCCTTGGATTTGGGAGGCACCAACTTTAGAGTTTTATTGGTCAGACTTCAGGCTGTAGATATTGACATACAAAGTAAAACATACTTGATCCCACAGCGAATAATGTTGGGAACAGGGACCCAGGTAATTATTTTGAACTTTTAGATCTATTATTTTTTAACCACAGACCACTCCCAGAGTTTGCTATCTCATACATGGTGGGAAACCTATAAATAGTTTGTTTTTTGGTGTATCCTGTGTGAGTAAGAAATAACATCTACCAAAGGTGTACATATATTGGCTATACGCAAGGTGTACATGTATTGGCTAAACGTAAGGTGTACATGTATTGGCTAAACGTAAGGTGTACATGTATTGGCTAAACGTAAGGTGTATATGTATTGGCTAAACGTAAGTTGTACATGTATTGGCTAAACGTATAGCCGCAATGTTAACTGATGTTTTGTTATGTCAGAGCAGAAAACTGAGTAAAACTAATGCTCCCGCAAAATGAGGAGTTTTAAAAAAATGAATTCCTCTCTTAATTTGATACCATATGTTTCAAAATATCATTTGATATGTACATGTGATTCCATAATAAAGACAAAAATACAATATCATGTTATTTAAAACACGAAACAAGCTTTGATGAATGTGGGGGTGGGAGGCGATAAAAAAAAAACGCTAAGCGTGCTTTCGTATTTTAGTGACAATCTTTAGATTGATTTTAGAGGTTGATGGTTTGGAACAGGCTTCCGTCACTTTTGGCCTCTCGTTGTCGGCAAGCTGAACGGAAACTGATGGGCTTCTAAAAAAAAAAAAAAGATTCCAGGAAGAGGGCGTGGGACAGTGATAAAAGTATAGATCTAGGAATAAAGAAAAACATTTAGATTTTGTTTTAAATTTTTTTCTCGTTCTGTGCTAGTACAAAATGGGCAATAAATAATTTGTAAATTTGTGGGCAAAAAAAAAAATACACAGGCTCGATTTGCTTTTTCATTCTGTACAGCAGTGTATATCTGCTTTTTAAAACTTTACTACTCTTCGCACTGACATAGATCTGATAATTATTAGATTAATGGTCTCACTAATGGCCAACATCGACAAACAAATGAATACATACAGAGAAGTCACTCTATAGATGCCGCCCAGGTTTGAGACGTCCACATTTAGTTTGTCGAACAGATGGACATTCTCATACACGAAGAAAGAAGACTATAGTCAAAATTCTTACTTCTGCTGTGTTTTTCTCCGCCCTTTCTTCGGATCTCAAATGTGTGTCCCGCTACTCCCGCTACTTTCAGATGCCATCTGCTGCCATTTGCTGCTTTCCTCTATGGAGAACAAAATGGCGCCTGATTTGATCTTTATTCTGACATAGGACTTTACAATCTGCGACCAAACGAGTGACCAGTGGCTACTCTTCACTATCAGTGTAGAAGGGAGTCAATGAGGTCTAAAGGGTCTAAAAAACATTTTTATTGGCTATTCAGTATACACCTTAGCAAAATAGTTATTAGCGCCCACCCCCACCCCCTTTTTTTTGGATGACATGTTCTGACTTAATCATTTCTAAAATTATGCGAACTAAGTCTGTCAATACTCTCGCTGAGTGAAAAGTTTAAACCCGGAAATTAAATTCTAATAGACTCATGCTTTTATTTTCATTTACAGCTGTTTGATCATATTGCTGACTGCATTGGCAAATTT
>JAZGLO010003641.1:182500-422500 GCA_036873155.1 Biomphalaria sudanica
GTGATTTTTTTTTTACCATAAGAGAAGTGGCGTGGCAAAAAATGTTCTAGGAATTTCATCGATTACAAGAGAATATATTGTTCAGAATGATTACTGTTGCTGTTTTATTTTAGAACTCGAGCAATACTTATGTTTGAGACTGCATTTACGACAAGTCTCAAAATCATATCGAATTAAATATTAATTAAAAACATTGAGCACTAAAAGATATATATCAGGGCGGCATCAAAAATAGGCTAACTAGGGCCTTCGATTGATGTGGTCTCGCTCAGGACTAAGAAAAAAATATTTAAAAAAAAATATGAGAAATAGCGACACTTGTGCCCAATGTTATTGTTTTAAACAGGTTGCGAAGTTGCATGTTTTTTTTTTCGCTCTTTATTTTTTTTTCTTTCATTTGGGGGCCACAAAATTCACATCGCCTAGGGCCTCCAATTATCTAAGGCAGGCCATATATATATACAACACATCTAGGCCATATATATATACAACACATCTAGGCCATATATATATACAACACATCTAGGCCATATATATATACAACACATCTAGGCCATATATATATACAACACATCTAGGCCATATATATATACAACACATCTAGGCCATATATATATACAACACATCTAGGCCATATATATATACAACACATCTAGGCCATATATATATACAACACATCTAGGCCATATATATATACAACACATCTAGGCCATATATATACATATATATATACAACACATCTAGGCCATATATATATACAACACATCTAGGCCACTTATATATACAACACATCTAGGCCATATATATATACAACACATCTAGGCCATATATATATACAAACACATCTAGGCCATATATATATACAACACATCTAGGCCATATATATATACAACACATCTAGGCCATATATATATACAACACATCTAGGCCACATATATATACAACACATCTAGGCCATATATATATACAACACATCTAGGCCACTTATTTTAGAAATGTGATACTGACACGAAGTCTTGGTTGTCAACATTCTTCCTAACGTGAGAACCGCGACTAGTTGTCCATCTGGCTATATTCCAGGCCCTAGTTTATACTTTGTTTAGCCTTGCTCTCTCACTCTCTCTGTGCTGGACTCTGGCCAAGTGCTAGAGTGTGGTCGTGTGTTACATCATAATCGCACTTGACAATAGATCGAGTCGTTGACCCTGCTAGGGTGGGTTACTATTCTATGCTAGTGCCGCAGTACGACAGCGTCTCGACCCATTGTGGGCTCAGTGAAAACAAATCCAAGTCGTCTTGGAAAAAAAAAACTAAGGAAAAAAATAATAAAAAAAGTGGGGGGGGGGGGGATAAAAGAGATCATGTGCAGCTTATCTCCACATCACGATGTGGTCATTTTTCTGGCGCCTGTTTTGTTTCTGTTGGGGTGATGGACAACTGAAGGTACGTGTCTTTTTTATGGAGCGCAACATGTTCGTCTTAAACGCAAGCTTGGGGGGGGGGGGGGGAATGGAGAAGTTGAAATGGAAAAAGTAACATTATAAAATCGTCTCTGACCCCGTTGTCTTTCATTACCTTGAACTCGCCGTCTCCCACCCACCCCAGACCTCTTTTGTAGTTATGGGCGCTGACGTAACCATCCTGACTGCAATTTTGGTGTCTTACAAGACACAAGACATAACCACAGTTGAATACATAAAATATTGCACAATGAAACTGTAGCGTCTTCTTGGCGCATGCGCATGGTGACAATTATGCAGAAACGAATGGCCCATTTTGTGTGTGTGTGTACAGACTGTAGCTACTTATTAGTCCGTTAAGAAATCAAAAGAAAGACACTAGGATACAGCTTTAGACGGACGTTACAGTAAGATGAACACCTCTCAAACGCAGGTGGCCATTTCCCATATCCTTTAAGATCAGTATTGGATTTACCTATAGGCAATGTATACTATATCTTAGGGCCCCGCTTGCTTGGCTGCCCCAAAATGGATGCAGAAAGAGCAAAGAAAAAATGTCATTACAAGGGGAGGGGGCACCTTATCTCTAGCAAGTGTAAATCCGGTCCTGCTTAAGATACAATAGTTGCACCATTTGTGCTGGAGAGAGCCTACAGTTGTTATAGCCGACTCTCTTTAGTGGAAAATACTACCGAGTTTGCGTTGATTTGTAAAACTCCGCGAGACGTTTATTTTTCTTGACGCCAGTAAATAAGTGATCACATTATGATTGATATGTTTCTAAGGTTTAAAAGTAAGCATCTTGTATTTAAACATTAAAAAAATGTATTTAAAAAAAACCAGTTCTTACTTCATGTTCAAATACTAAAGTCAACTAAACATTCATTATATGTCATAGAGAGACACAAATTGGCAGCATGTAGACCCGACCCAGGACATTAGCGGGACGCTCCACCAGCTTAGTCACCCGGCCATACCACTAGATGCGAAATTTTAGCTTGAAAACAAAATTGTACTTGAGTTTTTGACTTTTGACCACCTTCTTTCTTCCATCTTTTGACTATAAAGAAAGTGTGAGCTAATTGAAAAACAAAAAAAAACTTGATTATGTTACTTCATTATTCGATATTTAGGGAACTGGAGTTGGGAAGTGGATAACATGTTTACAAACAATGTTGCAGCTATAACTTTGTTTTAACGTTGTACGGACTGAAACTTTTCTTCTCTGTGGGTTCCCCACTTTTTTTTTTTTGTTTCATACACAGAACTCGCTACTTTCTTATCTACACAATGAGGAGGCTAGAAACTCGACTTTACCGAAAAGCTTTGACTCTCTCTTTCTCTCTCTCTCTCTCTCCTTTTTTTTTCAAGTTATCCGAGAAGGAAAAAGAACGAACAGTAGAGATGTATTGGTGTACATAGGTAAAGACTTGGTTAAATGTTGCAGTTCTAAGACTTCTGACTTTTTTCTGTATTTTTATTTGGTGTGTTGTCAGTTAGAAGTGTGTGTTGTCGGTTAAAAAGGTGTGTTGTCGGTTAGAAGGGTGTGTTCGGTTTATATTTACCATTTTATCTCACGTGCGTCTCGGATCAAGTTTTCAAAACACTCACGCGAATGTGTGATCGTATAGTTGTAAAGTCTGACCCTGGCACCTCTGATAGCTTGCAGTCTTATGGTTGAGCTTTATTCTTTTAGGTCAGATAAAAACTCTCACTTTCAACATTTAGTGTAATAGTACAATAGGCGCTTTAAAAAAATTAACTTAGCATAATATTTCTTTCTATATTTTAGAACATAGGGTTCAAAACTGGTATTTTCTGTCAAACTATATAATTCCCGTAGGCTCATATATTTGGTTTAAAATATACCATGACTCAAACATTGATTCAACTCACAAATATAATAGTGCACAGATTAATACTATGCAGATCTTTCAAATTGATCGAACTATAATAAAGCTAATAAATGAACTGAACAATATCTATTATTACCGAGTTATGAAGGTTAAATGAATGCACTAAATGTCTCGGAAGATTTTTAAAAAGGCGGGATGGCTTTCCTTTAAAAAAGGTTTTCTAAATATATATTTTTTTTAATGTATAGCAAGTTTAAACTTAGAATTACACCCAATCATTTTTTAATTGCTTTCTCTTTTTTTTAAACAATTAAACATCATAGATATATTTACAAATAACTTTCACTGAGGTCTAGCCTCGCACACAGATTGACTTGATTAAATTGTGCTCAAGTCCTGCAATTGTAAGTTATTGGTTTTTGAGTGATGCCTGAAGTCTATAGTAAAGTTCTCTTCTCATCCTCAGAATTGCAAGGTTGAAATAGTGGCCGTTGTCAATGACGCTGTTGGCACACTGATGTCTGCAGCTCATGGAGACAGAAACTGTGAAATCGGTTTGATTCTCGGAACTGGTTGCAACGCGTGTTACATGGAGTATCTGGACAATGTGGGCACTTGGAAAAACGACGAAGACCATCATCCCAAACAGGTGAGATGTTTGTTTCATGCCTTTGGAATAGTTCCTTTTTTCAGCTCTAAGTTTAGGCCTATATCATTTGTGTGGTCTTTTTTTTTTTTTTGTTTCTTCAAAACAATCATTCATTTTCTTTATATTTATATATATATATATATATATATATATATATATATATATATATATATATTGCCTCAATATTCAAATACGCCTGATAACAAGATTAAAGGCGTGTCATATTTAAGAAGAAAGAATGCAAGAACTTGTAAATTTAATCTTATTTCCTTTAGTTCTAGATATTTCATACGCATATTTCATTAACAATCGGATATTTTAAAATAAGGAGGACTTATTTAAGGGTGATGAGGCGCTGTGGCTGGGCGGTAAAGCGCTTGGCTTCCGAACCGGGGAGCGGGGCTCGAATCCTGGTGAAGACTGGGATTTTTAATTTCGTGATCTTCGGGCGCCTCTGAGTCCACCCTGCTCTAATGGGTACCTGACATTAGTTAGGGAAAAGTAAAGGCGGTTGGTCGTTGTGTTGGCCACATGACACCCTTGTTAACCGTAGGCCACAGAAACAGATGACCTTTACATCATCTGCCCTATAGACCACAAGGTCTGAAAGGGGAACTTTACTTTTATTTAAGATTGAGACCCCTCTGCGCCTGTACAGCCATGGACTGTCCTAAATCCGACCCTGTGTACAAAGTGTATATTTATTTTTATATAGATGTATTTTTAATGTATCTCGAATTATGAAGTAGGCCTATTAGCTTTAGCGATCAAAGAATGTGTACTATATTTTACTATCGCTTTGATTACGTTTAACAACATTCTAAATTCTAGAAAGATCTATCACATCACACCACTACCGCTTTCTTCATCGGTCCATTATCTTTTGTGGTTAATTTTAGATAGGCAACGCGGCAAGATTAGCTTAAGAGCATCAGGGTCTACACATTGCCAGAGATAACCTCAGTGTATGTGTTGTTGTTTAAACCAGCGTGTTTAATTATCTTTAGAAATGTGAAAAACACAGGTCTTCAATGTTAACCCCCTTCACCGAGAAAGATCCGTTTCATGGCAAAGCAAGTTGTTCCTTTCGGTAGACAAAATAAAGTTTAATCTTTAAATACACACATACATACATACATACATACATACATACATACATACATGCATACATATATACATACATATATATATATATTTTGAAAAAAAGTATTACTTTTCTTGTATTTTAACGTATATTATTAATTTTTAGTAATTAAAATTTTATATATATATATATATATATATATATAAAGCCAGATTTTGTCTTAGTTAAAAAGTGGCCATCGTTATTTGTTTAGTTCTTAGCTCTCTTTTCAAGCCAAATAAGCCTTTTTCCCAGTACGAAATACTTATGGACATCATTAGTTGTTTGTACAATGCACCTTAAATTAGTGAATCATTGTGTGGGGGTCTTTACGAAGCATCTTTTTTTTTTTATTAGGGACGCTAATAAAGTTACTTGCATTAATTTCTGATTCTGACTGTTTAACAATGCCCGGCAATTAAATAAGTGTTCAGTTTAAGTCTTACAATAATTTTAAGTGTTTAGTTATGGCTTACAACACTTCTAAGTATTTAATTAAGTCTTACAATAATTTTAAGTGTTGAATGAAACCAAACAATAAAACAACTTCAATAAAAATTGAACAATAAATCAAGTGCTTTAAGCTTTCAACTTAGCTTCGGTTACATAAAAGTTTACGGTGTCAACGCCCTAAGTCTTAAGTTTGCAAGATTTGCGAATCGCTGATACCAGCACAGAATGTTCACATTAGTTTTATCTGGCATGTCACCACCCCACCGCCACTTCTCCTCTCCCTTTTATATAGTTCCGTGCGTTGACAGTACATATAAATTTCCTCCAGCTTTTTTTTTTTTGCAAGCTTTTGAAATGGTATATACGTTTATGCATAACAAAACCAGACAAAAGAAAGGCTGCGCGGCGTCAAGAATGTGGGTAGAATATATCGCGCATATATACATTGTTTTTAAATACATGTAATGAGAAAAAAAAAAGATTTTGATAAGAATAGGTCAAGGTCGTTCGTTATGGTCTCGCGTTGATGTTGGTGCGCATTCAATGCACTGAGTTTGTCCAATGGTAGGACATGTAAACATTGACGGGGACATTCGCGTTATCAATCAATGAACAACAAAACTCATTGAATGTTTAGAACTTGTGAAATGTTGCTTTTTTCCTGATGTAACATTATTACCATGGCCTTGACCCGTTCACCGGTACGTTTTGTCAGAAGCTAATAGCAGGTACATGAAATGTTGTAAAAAGAAAGTAGAGTTTGTCTTGCCTCATAGAGTGCAGACTCTATCTCAGTTACCAGAGGCAGACTCTATCTCAGTTACCAGAGGCACACTCTATCTCAGTTACCAGACACATGGCCATAGGAGGGCAAGGCCTTACAATGAGGAGTAAAAAAAAATTATAATTTTAAAAAAAAGTAAAAACTTGGCTTAAAACTTAAAGTTGTTGAAATCAATGAAGGTCCACAAAGGTCAAAGACCGCAAAACTACTGCCCTATGTCAATGTTTCTCGACCTTTCACTCGTGACGTCCCCAGGGAACAATCATTAATGTTTGCGTCCCTTAGCTAGTCAGGGGTTTGGGGCAAGCGCTGTACACTCCATCAGCGCAGCTTTTACTGTTTATACTAGAAAATTTGAGAGATCTCTAGTACAAGGTTTTTTATGAAAAACCTTGACCTTGAATATACGAAGAAACTTGTAAAAAAAAACACTTTTTTTTGTGTAAAAAATACATGTAATTTCAAACTGCAGTGCTTGCCAAACAACTGAATATTCTTAATATCGATACCACATTCCTTTAAGTACTGTATGCATGCTAGTCCATAATTTGTGTATTTTAAATCTGAAGAAATGAAAGACTTAATTCGATTGCTGTATAATTAAAGTAATTTACAGAGGGAAAGCCGAACATTTTCACTCCAGAGTATAAATCCTGCCGCACTGAGGAAGCGACATCAAAAAGGAGAACATTTAGTACCTCTAGTAACGTTGTGCCTTTTCTATTCAGTATTGCCGTCATGCTAACATTTTTCATTCACCGAAATTGGTCAAGCGTGACATGTCAGAATGCATAAATCTGGCGTCTGCTTAAGAATAAAGGTGGAATTTTACCAACACAAAATATTTATAGTTTATATAGCTGTATCGTTTGAGGGGTAACCAAATTAATGACCTAGCAGTCTTGCTAAACAAAAAATTAAACTATTACCATTAAATTACCATTCAGCTGGATATAAGAAAAGAAACAACAATTAATTACATTTATTGGTTTTAATGACTAAAATTGGAATGGATTCAAGACATGTGTTAACCTTTGTTTTCACTAAGTACTAGGGTTGCACATGTAGACAATTAACAATCAGTGAAACAAACGCATGATAAAACTGAAACAAAGCTGAAATGTAAACTTTAAGAAATGTGAATGGGAAGCTGAGATATTGTTAAAACTTTAAAAAAAAAAAAAAGAAATGAGATGGTTACAACGAAGTACTAACTGAATAATGGAATTTAACTTGTTAAATGCATTTCAGATATTTTGTTGGCTATATAATAATAATAAGGGTTAAATGCATTTCAAAAATTTTGTTCGCTATATAATAATAATAAGGGTTAAATGCATTTCAGAAATTTTGTTGGCTATATAATAGTAATAAGGGTTAAATGCATTTCAGAAATTTTTTTGGCTATATAATAATAATAAAGTTTAAATGCATTTCAGAAATTTTGTTGGCTATATAACAATAATAAGGATTAAATGCATTTCAGAAATTTTGTTGGCTATATAATAATAAGGGTTAAATGCATTTCAGAAATTTTGTTGGCTTATAATAATAATAAGGGTTAAATGCATTTCAGAAATGTTGTTGGCTATATAATAATAATAAAGGTTAAATGCATTTCAGAAATTTTGTTGGCTATATAACAATAATAAGGATTAAATGCATTTCAGAAATTTTGTTGGCTATATAACAATAATAAGGATTAAATGCATTTCAGAAATTTTGTTGGCTATATAATAATAAGGGTTAAATGCATTTCAGAAATTTTGTTGGCTTATATAATAATAAGGGTTAAATGCATTTCAGAAATGTTGTTGGCTATATAATAATAATAAAGGTTAAATGCATTTCAGAAATTTTGTTGGCTATATAACAATAATAAGGATTAAATGCATTTCAGAAATTTTGTTGGCTATATAATAATAATAAGGGTTAAATGCATTTCAGAAATTTTGTTGGCTTATAATAATAATAAGGGTAAATGCATTTCAGAAATGTTGTTGGCTATATAATAATAATAAGGGTTATATGCATTTCAGAAATTTTGTTGGCTATATAATAATAATAAGGGTTAAATGCATTTCAGATATTTTGTTGGCTATATAATAATAATAAGGGTTAAATGCATTTCAGAAATTTTGTTGGCTTATAATAATAATAAGGGTTAAATGCATTTCAGAAATGTTGTTGGCTATATAATAATAATAAGGGTTATATGCATTTCAGAAATTTTGTTGGCTATATAATAATAATAAGGGTTATATGCATTTCAGAAATTTTGTTGGCTATATAATAATAGTAAGGGTTAAATGCATTTCAGATATTTTGTTGGCTATATAATAATAATAAGGGTTAAATGCATTTCAGAAATTTTGTTGGCTATATAATAATAATAAGGGTTAAATGCATTTCAGAAATTTTGTTGGCTATATAATAATAATAAGGGTTAAATGCATTTCAGAAATTTTGTTGGCTATATAATAATAATAAGGCTTATCTTCGAGTCCGAAGATAAATGAGGAATGCAGTATTTCTCGTGGCTACTCAGCCCCAATGACCTGTGTTGGCTCTATATAATACACTGAATTTAAAAAAAAAGTAAGGTTTGAGCTATGAATTCTCTGTCCCCCCCCCCCCCATTTAATCTCAACATGAAGCTGTTTTTACGTTTCTGAATTGTTTTCATACTGCATCTCTGGCATTGGAGAAAAAAAAAAAAACTTGTAATTTCTTAGATACGAAGTCGGCCACCAAATGAGCCGATTGGAATGACAATAACACACTTTCCATTCTAAAATATTGACCTAGATCTATATCTTGCTTCTGTGATTTTTATTTGCTAAATGTGCTCTACATGAATGGATGCCGATCAAGAAATGTGAAAGCAGGAGCGCCTTGCAACAGGGTTAGGAACGATTTAACTTAAACACCCAGTTCTCCCTTAAACTGATTCGTCAGATATTGTGTATAGTGTTTTATAGAAGTTTCTATATTCTTTATCCCAGATCAGAATGGCAGATGATCAATTTTATATTCTACATCTTAAACTGTACAGGTTATTATTAATACTGAATGGGGAGCCTTCGGAGACAATGGTTGTTTGGACTTCATGAGGACAGAGTATGACACCGAGCTGGACACATTCTCTATCAACCCTGGGAAACAAATGTAAGTTGTAGACCTCGTCTTCCATTTGCTTAACTATTTCATCCTTTTTTCTATCTCTCTTTCCTTGGAACGTGGTGGCTGACTGTTCAAGCTCTTAGAATTCGGTGTTCTCTGGTTTGAATCTCGGTGATGACTGGGATTTTGAGTCCACCCAACTCTGATGTGTACCTGACACTAGTTTGGGAAAGTAAAGGCGGTTGATCGTTGTGCTGGCCACATACACCCTCATTAACCGTCGGCCATAGAGACGGATGGCCTTTACATCATCTGCCCTACTGATTGCAAGATCTGAAAGGGGAACTTTACTTTTTTTTTACTTTCTGATTTCTTTTATTCACATGCTACCTTGAACCATTTAATTTTTTTAAATAGTTTTATACTTTCCCCGTTCCTTTTTTCCCCTGATTATGTTGAAATGTAAGCTTGTGTATTTGTGTAGGTTTATTGTATATTCACTAATAACATCAATTTAAAACAAAAAGTCTTCTTTTTTTACATTTGCGCTAGACATATATAAATTATTTAATGTTACCGTAAATAGGATTAAAAGTCATTCAGAATATTTACCAAGCACACAGTCTGTGTACCTCTTTATGTTTTGTGAGATCGATGGAAGACACTTTCTGACACCACGCTTCACAGATAGATCATTCAAGGGTCTATTATAACTTAGTCCCAAATAGCATTACCAGATCATTCAAGGTCTATTATAACTTAGTCCCAAATAGCATTACCTTTCAAATACGAAACGGATGCTTTAACCCTTAGATCCGATTTGGGTGGGTAGGTGTCGATGTGCCACTATTATATTAAGACCACGTGTGACGCAAAGGAACTCATGTTGAACCAGCACTGAACATTCTAAACTTGACTGTAAGAAACTTGTTTAATATAGATACATGTACTCCCCTCCCCCAACACACACATGCTCTTCTCTCTCGTTTTGCTTGTGCAAAATTGTTTTATCCTACACTAAGTTGTCAGAGACTAGGTAGGTTAAGTATTCATAATAAATCGGCTTAGCATAGTTCACCAGTAGCTTTATCTCTCGCATGGTTGCGTCATTATAGCCAGCTGGAAACACGTTGAGCTACAGTGGTATAGAAAATGTAAATGAGTGACAAGTTAAATGGAATGAATTACTTAAAAATATAAATGGTTGTTGTCAAAAGCGTCGCTGATCTGGAGGGAATTTTCGGCCTAATCTCTTTTCTTGTAGCAGTTCCCCTTACTTGAAGCGACCCAAAGCCGTATAATTTAGGAAGTGGGATAAGGGCAGTATTTCCTATATATTGGACACTCCACACTCTTGTTTAAAAGAAAAGAAAAAAATCTGCGCCTCACCGACCTATATACATATTCTTAATTGTAGATTTAGTGGTTTAAGCAGGGGCTCGTCTTTACTTATACCAAGCAATACGTTGCGTTAGCGCCTATTGCAGCAGCCTATGTTTGCGACTTTCGTTACTTGTTATTGTTTTTATAGAAAAATAGCACAGAGCTGTATTCATCTCAAGTATTTAAATACTTAAAGTTAAGTAACTATTTATCCATTTAGTATGCATGCAAGGAGTTTAGTGTGCCAATTATGTTGGCTTTGTTGCCGTGAGTTTATTGATTTGCAATTTATCTGTTTGTTAAATCTTCTCATTTGTTATGTGCTTTAAAAAGTGCACACAAACACACACGGAGATAAGCCTACATACACGAGGCCTGCTTCAACTTGAGAAGGAAAAAAATCTGCTATTTCACCCATTTTATCTTATAGTTCAGCGCCATCTATCTTTATACTGACTGTAATCTACACCTTGATTAGTATACAAACATAGCCTCACATTATCTTCTAGACATCTGGCGTTGATTAAGACTTATCTGACCATTGGCTTACTGCCAGGCGGTGTAGCCACTGGTTTGCAACTATATCTAGTACGCGTTGTATAGCACTTTCGCCAGGCGGTAAAGGCTCTAGATGTTTGTCAACTAGAGTGTGCAGCCGCATTTGGTTTGAGTCTACATTTTAAACAAATTAATGAATATACACCAAAACGTCCACGTTTTGCCGTGTGATGAAATAAAGATTGTGTGGCCATGTAACCGAATATTGGCTAGTTATCACAAAATCTTAGTTTAATATAGATTTTTATTTTCAAATAAACGTATTGCCATTCTACTGCTACCCGAGATGTTGGACAACAAAGTCCCTCACCCTTTTTTTGTTTGTTATTTTAACCATTTTTTAAACCACGAAATCTCTAGTTGTTTTTTTACAAACAAATTAACTTTTTGTTAAATCAAATCATAATAATGTCTTTATTTCCATCTTTATTTCGATCAATGCCAAAACATCTCAGACTGCTTCCATAACTTCTTTCAAAATGTTGTTAGAAATACTGTCTAGTCTCTAGGTGAATGAATTCATTTTTGGCTCTGTCCACAGTTCTGTATAAGATGTGAATGAAAGGTTAATAGGGCTGTCCACATTGATCGATTGGACATTGTTTTAATTTTTTTTGTCTTAATGCCGGATTTATTGAATGACGGATAGCTCACACTGGTCGCAACGTTAGCAACCACCCAACACTGCCCATAGCGGGTTCTTGTTGAATCGTAGGGCATATTATACTTACTTAAATTTGTGTTACATAATGTTATTTTTAAAAACTCGATGATACGTCTTGGAAATTATCACTTATGAAACTACTTCTTTTGTTATGTCCTACTTAACATGCCTTCATTTAGCCGCCTCGACTTTGCCAATCACAACGTGAGACAAATTTGAAAACTGGTGGACGGGCTTGGGAATTATGTTTATGATCCGGTTTTGTAGTGTTGTATTACGGCCAACAATGGCCGATTCCAAATGTGGCAGAAGGAACAATGGAGCTTTGAACTTCTGAGGTCTAGTTCCCATAGCTCTATATTGTAACTACAGCCTGACCCCAGGATACAGTGGAGTTGCGGTTGGTCAGTTGACTATTAAGAATTGATCTTTGGCACGTGGTATGACAAATGTTTCGTTGCTATCACACCGAGGTTATGCTACTATGGGTCAGTATGACACAGGACATATTCTAATCAAATGCTATCGATTGCGGTCATTCGAATCGGTCAACACTAGCAAAGGACATGGTCATCAGGGGTAAAGGTCACACAAGTTTATAGCTCCTGTTTTGCCACTGTTGATAAGTAAGCGGATATAACTAAATATCTACCTTCAATGTTAACTACATACTACCCAGGTCTAGATCCCCAAGTAAAGCTCTTTACTTTGGGTGAACGCTACTTAATATAGAGTTTACGGAAGCGCCTAACAATATATATATATATATATATATAGTGATGGGAACTAAACTAATTTTTTTAGTTAAACTAAAACTAAGTTTGAACTAAAAAAAAAAAGTAATTAAACTTTTAGTTAATCACAAATTGAAAAAATTAGTTAAACTAAACTAAGAAACTTTAGTTAAACTTTTACTAACTATTTTGACCTTTTTTAAGGACAAAACAGCCAAACATGAAAAATATAAAGCACAACCAATCTCTTTAGCAAAATGTAATAAACATTTATTTGTGCACATGAAAAAAGATTTAAATGTCTTTATGGGATAGATGTAGATCTTAATAGAATCACTAGAATGATACTATTATACAAAGAAATTAGAAGTAATTGTCCAAGTTCTAATATAAGTTACCTTTAGAAGTAATGATAAAACTGCATGTTGACTCTCTAACTAACTCTAGATTCTAGAATATTCTGGATCTAATATCTTCTACAAATGAAATGATCAGAAATATAATCCGATCTAGAATTAGATCTAGCTACTAGACCTAGACCAAATAATTAATATTTTAATCTAAAAATAATCTAAGAAATACTAGTTACTAATACTACTACTAGATTTAAAATCTAGATAGTCTAGTACTAGTAGATGTCTTAGTAACTATAGATCTAGAGATTTTACTAATTTTAGATTATGATAATTATGATTAGGCCTATAACTAGATATGGGTATTTAGATTTATATACTCTAGTAGATAATACTAGATCTAATAGATCTAGATAGTAGATATAAGTATAATTATAATAGAATCTAAGTAGATGTAGATCTAGTCAAGATTTAGTTAATTTAGCATTAGATCTAGTATAGTGACGACTATTATTAGTATTATAGTAATTACAGATCTATGCATCTTAGGTCTTAGTATAATAAGTAATCTAGATATATCTAGATCTAATCTAGACTCTAATTTTGGAATAGAAGAATCTCTAAACTAACAGATCTAGTCTAATAGAGTAATGTAATATAGATTTCAATTAATAGAAATAAATCTATATTATTGACTTAAAATTTTAAATTTACATCTAGATCTAAGACTACTAAGAGTTAGACTCCACTTAAGACTAAAATAATTAAATGTAGACTATTATGACTGTAGATCTAATAGTAGTAATAGACTAATACTAATAGACTAGACGACACTAGACTAACTCTAGACCTAGATCTATCTAGTAAAAAGTTTTAAAATAAAAAGAGTCGACATTTCTTTTCAATCTGTAGTAAAGCAAAATTCTTTGCCTGTAGCTATACAGGAACACACTGGTGTTTAATAAAAAGCAGCAAAATGTAGCTTTATAGAAGCAAGGAATTATCAGGATTTATCAAGCAGCGAAACTTGCTAGAAATATAGATCTAATGAACACGTTTATTTTTCTCGCCTTTCAAATACCTTCAATTGGCGGGAATAGCGACCATTATAGGTTAAAGGTCAAAAGGCTTTCCAGTGATCTGTGCACCCTCTAGTTTATTCTCCTCTCTATTAAATTATTGATTATATATATTCTCCAAATTACATAGATCCAAATATTTATTGGTATGTATATTAAAAAAGTTTGTAAAATTTGTAATTAAACTTTTTAGTTTGTAACTAAAAAAAATAATTAAACTAGGATTTTAACTAAACTTTTTTTGGCCTTAACTAATTTTTTGTAGTTAAACTAAAAGTTAGTAACTTTTTAGTTAACTTTTGCCCATCACTATCTATATATATATTTATGATATACGAACAAAACGGAAAGGAAACTTGTATTAAGAGATACCCTGTGTCTATCTCCTAGAGGTTTTTAATGCCATATAGATCTTTTTCCAGTCTTACGAGTCCTACACTATTTCCCCCTTCCCAACCCTGAGAAATTGAAATCACGATAATCTTGTTTATTCGCGTTAAAATTACAATTCATCGATATTGCCACGAGCCATGAGTGAGACAGACATGATTTGAACTATCAATGTCCACTAATATGTTGTTATGATGTACCAAGTCTTTTTTTTTTTTCTTGATGCTAATTATTCACTCGTGATCTATTCGTGGCTAGATAGGCCATTGGTCTGTAGACCTGATACGACGTCTTTGTTGGTCCGTTCATGGCCCACTTCCTGCCCATTGATTTTGCATCCTCACTTAAACAAAGTGCCGATAACTGACCTTGGCGCCATTGTACCAGTTGACGTCTAGAGAAGGTCATTGTGCCTCCATTGATTCTGGAGATGCCACTTTTCTCCCCCCCCTCCCCCTCTTTGTGGCCGTGTCGTCTGCTATGTGACACAGTAAACAAGGATGCTGGTTATCTTCAAGTCATGTTGTTATTCTACATATCACGTGGCACGCACCCCCACCCCATTCTGTACAAGCATGGGTCATTAGGACAATGACTCAAGCATTTGATATCATAGCCTGCGAAGGTCAAACACAATGTCTCATGAAATTAATCTCCATCGCTTTTTGGTAATTGGTCATTTAAAAATAAACATCCATTCTTATACTGTCTTAGTCTTGTATAGTGAAGGAAATTTTTGGACGCACTCTACGCTCTATGATGGTCTAACTCAAAGATAATGCCAACGTATGGGCAAACATTTTCTATTTGTGTGATTGCCATTATGGGCTTAAATTTGTAAAGCAGAACCTGTTTGTAGAATATGACACTTGTCAAGCATGTTTATTGAAAGTGTGTTTATTGTGAACCCAAGACGTTGTTCTGAGGATATGCCTACCTACACCTAACCAAATTGTATCGTATGTTATATTGCAACAGAAGCGCCTACTGAATACCGGTACCAACATATCTATCTGCGATTAACTTTAATATATTTGATTTGAAGTTTCAAAGATCCATCTAACTTTGTCTTAAAATAAACTTATGCGTGCCTAAATTTTGATGTCAGGTCTAATTGATCAACTGCCGCACTTTAAACAATCTATTAATTTAAAAAGCTGAAATAAATTGAGCCAGGTCAGTTTTAACGGCAGTGACAGTGCAAGTAGAAATAGTTTATCCCCCTTGTTGCAGGACCACAAGTCCCATAACCACGTGCCATTTATTTACCAGACGTAATAGTACTGTGCAGCTCTACCTGTAGTACAACAGTAATTTATGTCTAGAAATTTGATGACACACTAACCCAAGAATGCATACAAAGTTGTTCCACAGTTGAAAGTAAACATACATGTTTTCTTCATGCAATGCAAACCATAAATCTATAGTTTGTGTCCTAGGTCAGGGGTCAGCAACCTTTTGAGCCGAAAAAGCAAAAAATTAGAAATTACAATTTGTTTTTTTTTTTGGAAGAGCCACAACATTTTTATCTGGTCAACAATAAATTGTACTCTCACAATTTTTTTAATGGAAAAAAAATTTATTTATTCATATATAAGTAGTGTTTTTCGTTACAAATTAGATTATCTATATATATATTAGATATTTCTTTTTATTTCAGTACAGACCAAAGCAGTAACACATTGACTTACAACACTAACTTGTACTTCAATAACAAACAAGTGAGCAAACAAATTAAGTGGGAGCGATGACTTTGCATGGTTTTAGAAAGTTTGGATACACTTGGCTCATAACTTATTTTTAGTTTCAAACACGACTCTAAATTTTCATTTGTTACTTAGCAGCTTCTTACTTTACTTTTAATTATATTTATGAAAGAGAACACTTGCTCGCACGAATATGTCGATCCAAAGATAGTCAGCACTCCAAATGTCAAATTCTGTACCTCACCTTAGCATTCCGGAAGATTATTCCACGCCGCATTCCTTTTAAAGTTGTCCACTTTTGTTATATAACTTATATACATATCTGGACATTCAACACTTCCAACTTGATTTTGAATTTTACTTTTTAAATCGATCAATTGCATTTCTAGAGACCCAGTATCAATTCCAAATGGATAATGTGGATTTTGTTACTATTTGTGTTAGGGGGATCTACTAGGAATGCTAAAATGGTTTTGAACTGATTAAATCTATCAATAAATTCATTTTTAGTTTCAGCTCGTTTAAGTTTTCCGTTATATCATCCATAAAGTAAAATTTTTGCAACTATTTGTCGTTCTCTAATTCAGGGTGATTAATACCTTTTTCATTTAGGAATGTATTTATTTCATTCAAACACAAAGCGAGACTTTTCAACACCTATATTTTGGATAGCCATGTAGCACTTTATTGTGAAGAAAGAGTTTGGAATACTGAGTCTCCATTTCGTTTAACTCTTCAAGACCGTAATGACGCTGACAGCGACCAGTCTCCCGGCCGTGCTAACGTAATGACGCTACCAGCGTCCGATCACTATTTCCCTGTTTACTTCTTTTTCTTTTCTAATCCACGTTTTTAATCCCTTAAATGGTTTAAGGAAACGCTAGAGCGGCCATTTTGAAAGTTTTTTTCTTCTGATAGTTTGTTGATCTAAGGTGTTTTTATTGTTCTATATATTTTTTTTTTGTAAGTGACTAGTGAATTTTTCGTTTTTTTGCATCAGACATCATGGCTGACAGGCTTTCTTGCCGTTTTACTGCTGATCAGGCTCTAAATATCTTTTTAAATACGAATGATAGTGACATGAGTGACTTAGACTTAGAGTTCGATAGAGATTCTAGAACTAGAAAGTTATAATGAAAGCGATTTTCAGACTCAAGCGAGTCTGATAGTGAATTATTCATCCCTAGATCTAGTAAAAGTAGTAAACGAAAGGGGATGTCGCCCCAGCCATGCCCTAGTAGATATAGAAAGAAACCTCACTAAAAGTGTAAATATTGATCAAGTTTGACAAAGTTATCTTTTTTAAATACATAATTGGATAGAGTTTAATATTTCATACAATAGTAATGATTGAGCACTGTTGGAATATTCTTTTTTTTACTGGGAAAGTCAGTTTTTAAAGATCAAATTAAAAAAAAAAAAATTTTCACCTCTAAAATTACCTAATTTTTTTTTCCAGTGACTATCTATAACATTGAAAGATAAATGATCTTGTAGTACATTCAATTTCCAACAAAATTTTATATAACATGTCTATGTTTTAACAAACAGAAAAAACAGTAGGACGTTTATAAAAAGGCTTATGTGATAAAAATTGTGGGGAAAAAAAATAATTCCGGTAGAATGAGAAAAAAATTACGGTTTGTAAGAGTTAAGAATTTTTTTTAAATTGACCACGGTAGAGTGCTTTTGACAAGATGCTGTTAACAATCTTGATTACCAAATTTATGACCTCAACTTTTTTCGTTTTGAGCACAAAGGTCTTCTTGGTGTATTATGTAATGAAACGTGAGAATTTGGTAGTTTATTTTGCTCCAAAGAATCGTTTTTTGTCCTTTTTTTTCAGTCATACTTTTGACTCCATCAGTTGCTATTGAAACAATTTTATTTAAATCGATCTTATTGTCTTCAAGGTATTCAATGAGTTCGCTCTATCTTCCCCTTTAGTTTGTCATGAGAATCCTAGAAGTTCCTGTTTTGGACTTGGGAAGACATGTATCTAACAAAATTGGCAACGTTTCGTGTCTTTATGAAGCAATAAACATCTATAGCAAGTGATAAGACAGAAAAAAAATTAATACCTTCCAACTCCAAATATGTTACTATTTAAGACATTTTCTATTCTATCTTGTACTGTTTAGCGGATAGTGGCAAATCTTTTTTTTTTTTTTAACGCTTTCTGGTTTGCTTTTGAGATCAGGAAACAGATCTTCAGATGCATGTAGGAAGCAGTCTTTGACATACGCATCATCTGTGAATGGTTTGCCTTTTTGTGCAATTTCTAGTGGTACCGCGAAGTTTGCCGGATTAGCATTACTTGTAGATTGCTTCTAACTTTGAGAAGATAATCGCTTCTAACTCATAATTGAAACAAAAAACTATACGTCACAGCCAAAGCGAGTGGTGAAGATGCGTCGAAAGCGAATGAAAAACTACATAGAAACATCCGACGACGGCCAAGAGCTTCCAACGGACTGACAACAGTGACGACGCGTGTAATGGGGGAAGAGGTGTGGTGAAAAGCGAGTACAAGTGTCAGAGAAAGAATCGGCGCCTAATCCTCGTTAAACGATAAGGAAATATTTTTAAAAAATGTTTGGATAAAATAAATAATATTTGCGTATGGAACTAAAGAGCCGCAGCTTCACATCCAAAGAACCGCATGTGGCTCGCGAGCCGCAGGTTTCCGACCCCGGTCCTAGATGAAGCCTTTTTTTCTTCCCCCAAATTGTGACGTGGATATATATAGATTCAATTAAGTTTAACAATCAGACAATCTTTCGGAAATAATCTTACTATTATATGTGTCAAATATTTATATACATTAAAAATTTACGGATAACTTTCTTTCCACAATGTTTTTTTAACGTTGACATCTAAGTTTTTATAAAACCCAGATCATTGTGTCATGAGATACGGCTAGAAACATGATACATTGGTATTCTGGGTTGATCGTCTGCCAGAACTAACAAATTCATTGTGTCAATGTTTGCTCCAGTGACATGTGGTTGTGCGTTGGTCCTTGACTGAGTTTACATTTATATCTTTTATAATTCATTCAATGACACAAATATATCTTAACAACTACATTTCAATATTTGGGGACAAATTCAACAAATTGTTCTATTTTCCTTGATCAAAACGAAAGGAAATTTAAGAAGTGTACCAGGTTGCAAGAAAAACAAAACAAATAAACTCAATGTTTATTCTTTTTTTTTTAGTTGTCCTTCTACCAGTGTAACCACATTGTTGAAATAGAAAACTGACGACATAGTACTTGTTCTTAGACATTTTTGTTTTCTAGTAGGGAGATGACCGTAAGCGCTTGTCTATAATGCCTTGGTTTTCACATAGTGTTTCCATATTTCGTGTTGATACGCGAAATTTGAATGGGTTTAAATGCTAATATTAAATTGTTGTTTTTGGAACATTAACCCCAGAATACATTGGGGAAAAAAGGTTGATATCTTTTAATGTTTGTAGATTCATTATTTAGACTTGCAGTTATGTCTCTGCTCTCCCTTGCGTTTCTGCGGGTTGAGACATGTGGGCCCTAGTTTCTGCAAGCGGTTCAGCCAATCGTGGCTCCAGGCCATTCGTTGCTGGTAGTTTTTTCACTTGTTTTGTTTTTGCAAAACTTTTTAACGGTAGTTGTTCACCCCTAATTATTATTATAGGATCGGGTAACTGCTTTATTATACTAGTTTATCACACACTTTATTATTGTGCCCTGTTATTGTATCGTACAGGATATTACTATCGTAGTTATTTAATTCAATTTGTTGGCTTCTAGAATGTTGTCTACTATAGAAATCAGTAGCTCTATGCAAATTTATAAAATTACCCAAATCACCAGTGACTACTTGAATTTATAAAAAAAAAAAGAGAGAAGGGGGGGGGTATTTAAATAAAAGTACACTACTACACTACTTAATCCAAAGTGTCGGTGCTGCCATACCTCATAGGTCTTTTGGTTAGTCCAAGACGTCATGCATATAACAGGGGCATGTAATGGAGACTTGAGTACTAGGCTGTCCTAAGTATTGCATTTGCATTCTTCTTCATAATTGTCCTAAGAATTGAGTCTAAGACTCTTGTAACTCTAGGCCTATGGAAGCTTGCCTTTATCTGCCTGTCGGAAGAACTTCTGCCAGGGAAACATCCAAGCAGATGTACATTTTTACATCTCTATTACCGATGATTAGAATCTGATTAGAAGTGATACCAAAGGTCGAGCACACCGAGGATCCCCACCCTTCCCCATTATTTCTTAACTGTACCACATCAGCCTTGCTGATCTCCGCTATAAAATCGGCAGTTGTGAAACTGTGTGAGGATAGTGACATATTTGTTTGGGCTTTCTTCCATCCCCGCCAGTGCAACGGATTCTATCTATAGGAACCTCAACGGGGTTCTGTTTTGCTTCGCTATTGACCTAATCGTCTCGTCTTACGATCGTTTCCACCCGAGCGTCACGTTGTAGCTAAGAAGCATTTTCCGGACTTTGCTTGTGCATACACGTTTATATTCAATCCTATCAGCACTCTAACTCAGAGATCTAACACGTTTATATTCAATCCTATCAGCACTCTAACTCAGAGATCTAACACGTTTATATTCAATCCTATCAGCACTCTAACTCAGAGATCTAACACGTTTATATTCAATCCTATCAGCACTCTAACTCAGAGATCTAACACGTTTATATTCAATCCTATCAGCACTCTAACTCAGAGATCTAACACGTTTATATTCAATCCTATCAGCACTCTAACTCAGAGATCTAACACGTTTATATTCAATCCTATCAGCACTCTAACTCAGAGATCTAACACGTTTATATTCAATCCTATCACCACTCTAACTCAGAGATCTAACACGTTTATATTCAATCCTATCAGCACTCTAACTCAGAGATCTAACACGTTTATATTCAATCCTATCAGCACTCTAACTCAGAGATCTAACACGTTTATATTCAATCCTATCAGCACTCTAACTCAGAGATCTAACACGTTTACATAGTCGTTGTTATGACGCTCTGGTTTAGTTCAACTCAATAGATCTATTCTCTCGTTCTCTCGCATTTTTTCTTCCTTTTAAGTTTTTTGGCTTGATTTAGGCTAAGAGAAACAAATACTTATTGTTTCATCCAGATATTTGGTGGTTTTTTCTCGTCATGAGTGTATATTTAAATTTAGAAAAATATAATTGACTCAATCGCTGGCATAGCAACATTCCGTTTAAAAAAAAGACTACAGTTCTTGTTTGTTTGTAAAATGTATAAAATGTTTCGGGTGTTGCTTCAGAGTTAAAGATAATCTACATTCTGGCCCAAACCTCCCGCAGGGCGACAGGAGATGGCAGAGATCATCGAAACGACCGAATGACAGTCCAGCCGCAAACCGCACGACTAGGCAATCATCCTCCATAGCTATAAACTAAACAACGTTTTTGCCATTTCTTGTAACTCTATGCCTATATATGTGCTTTTCAACACAAAGATATATGTCAAAATGTAAAGCTACAGAGTTCCGACGTTAAGAGAAAATCTCACACACTGAAAATTCTCTTGAAGAAATCTTTGCAAATTAGTTTCACACATCCTATAAAATGAGTTTCTGATCAAATGCGGTGTTTATGTTTTGACTGCCTTTTGTTTCACAACATTTTGCTTGTTTCAGAATGGAAAAAATGATCTCTGGAATGTACATGGGAGAAATCGTCCGTCTGGTCTTAGAGAGATTGACCCGTGAGGGTTTGCTCTTCAGGAGCGTGGACCGAGAGTGTGCTTTGTTTGAGAGAGGTCGATTCTACACTAAATACGTGTCAGAAATTGAAAGGTAATTTTTCGATTTTTTCATCACGTTGAATTACCTTCTTAAACATTTTCATCACATTGAATTACCTTCTTAAACATTTTCATCACGTTGAATTACCTTCTTAAACATTTTCATCACGTTGAATTACCTTCTTAAACATTTTCATCACGTTGAATTACCTTCTTAAACATTTTCATCACGTTGAATTACCTTCTTAAACATTTTCATCACGTTGAATTACCTTCTTAAACATTTTCATCACGTTGAATTACCTTCTTAAACATTTTCATCACGTTGAATTACCTTCTTAAACATTTTCATCACGTTGAATTACCTTCTTAAACATTTTCATCACGTTGAATTACCTTCTTAAACATTTTCATCACGTTGAATTACCTTCTTAAACATTTTCATCACGTTGAATTACCTTCTTAAACATTTTCATCACGTTGAATTACCTTCTTAAACATTTTCATCACGTTGAATTACCTTCTTAAACATTTTCATCACGTTGAATTACCTTCTTAAACATTTTCATCACGCTGAATTACCTTCTTAAACATTTTCATCACGTTGAATTACCTTCTTAAACATTTTCATCACGTTGAATTACCTTCTTAAACATTTTCATCACGTTGAATTACCTTCTTAAACATTTTCATCACGTTGAATTACCTTCTTAAACATTTTCATCACGTTGAATTACCTTCTTAAACATTTTCATCACGTTGAATTACCTTCTTAAACATTTTCATCACGTTGAATTACCTTCTTAAACATTTTCATCACGTTGAATTACCTTCTTAAACATTTTCATCACGTTGAATTACCTTCTTAAACATTTTCATCACGTTGAATTACCTTCTTAAACATTTTCATCACGTTGAATTACCTTCTTAAACATTTTCATCACGTTGAATTACCTTCTTAAACATTTTCATCACGTTGAATTACCTTCTTAAACATTTTCATCACGTTGAATTACCTTCTTAAACATTTTCATCACGTTGAATTACCTTCTTAAACATTTTCATCACGTTGAATTACCTTCTTAAACATGTTCATCACGTTGAATTACCTTCTTAAACATTTTCATCACGTTGAATTACCTTCTTAAACATTTTCATCACGTTGAATTACCTTCTCAAACATTTTCATCACGTTGAATTACCTTCTTAAACATTTTCATCACGTTGAATTACCTTCTTAAACATTTTCATCACGTTGAATTACCTTCTTAAACATTTTCATCACGTTGAATTACCTTCTTAAACATTTTCATCACGTTGAATTACCTTCTTAAACATTTTCATCACGTTGAATTACTTCTTAAACATTTTCATCACGTTGAGTTACCTTCTTAAACATTTTCATCACGTTGAATTACCTTCTTAAACATTTTCATCACGTTGAATTACCTTCTTAAACATTTTCATCACGTTGAGTTACCTTCTTAAACATTTTCATTCAGACTTTAGAAGTTGTATCCGACCTTTGTTTTTTTGTTTCATTGCCTTATTTTAATTCCTTCTTCCCATCCATAGAACAGCACTGCACATGTGTTCACATTTGTCATGTTTCATGTAGTTTTATTTCATTAGATCTAAGTTTCTGCTTCAGTACCTCTTATGTGGCTTAGTGTCTAAATATATATATATATTTCATTAAATGTTAGTGGATGAGATAGCCTACTAGAGCTGCATTAAGTTACTTTATTTTGACCGAGTTACTGTTAATTGAAGTTGTGGTTATCACTGTATAAACAATAATATTTTGTTGCAACGCGGTCTCGTGCGTTTAAACCTTCACAAGCTGCTGGTCCTTAATGTCTAATCTGTAGGAGTCTATCTTCTTTATAAATAAATGAATACATTCTTTCTTCCATCTTCCCCCCCCCCTCTAACATCTTTATCACGTTCTCTATGGCTACAAGAGTTGTTGTTCTTTGAACTAAGTCTTTATAAACTTCTTTGACTTTTAATGGAGATCTTACTAAGTGGCATGCATAACACATTTTTTTTTCTTTTTTTTTTCTTGGACTTGTAGAATGAGAAGAATTTGTATTTATTTTTTAACCCTAAACACTCTAATCACTCTCTTTTTTCCCCCATTCTCTCACTATTCATTATATATTAGCTCTTATTTTTGTTTTTTCTTTTATAATGGACACCTCATTTTCCCCATTTTTTTAATTATTGCTTTCGTTGGTTTTCAAGTTAAGAATTTATCAGGTTTCAGAAAGAGAGAATAACTTCTGTTATTTTACAAATAAAAGCATTATAGAAAATCATATACCAACTAAATACACATCAAACAAAATAAATAAATGCTGGTTTAATAATAGACTAAAGAAGCTTTGTAAACAGAAGGAAAACCTATATAGAAAATTTAAAGCAACCAAGGCAGAAAGAGTTTACAAAAAGTATATAAAAATTAAACACCTAACCCAAAAAGTAAGCAGACAGCTGCAGAGTGAATACATAAACAATGTAATATCTAAAGATAACAACAAAAACCTATGGTCATACATTAAGTCTAAGAAAATGGAAACAACAGGCATAGCGCCATTAAAAGATGAACATAACATAATACATAATGATAATGAAACTAAAGCAAACATCCTAAACAAATACTTTGCATCAGCATTCTCAGCCCCAGGAGACAAAGACATATTTCTTAATTTGAACCAAGTAGACAACATAGAAGATTTAGTAGTACAAGAAAATGGAATACAAAAACTATTAGCCAACACCAAACCAAATAAAGCGTCTGGACCTGATGGTATTCCAGCTAGATTACTCAAAGAACTAAGCAATGAGCTAGCCCCAGTGTTCAAAATACTCTTTCAAGCATCGCTTAACCAGGGCAGAGTACCAAAGGACTGGAAAGAAGCTAATGTCACCCCCCTATTTAAAAAAGGAGAAAAATCTGATCCAGGAAACTACAGACCAGTATCACTTACCAGCATCACATGTAAAATACTAGAACACATAATATGTAGCAATATCATAAACCACTTAGACAAACATAATGTCCTCACCCCATACCAACATGGCTTTAGGAAATATAGATCATGTGAAACACAACTAATAGGACTAATTGATGATTTTTCAAAAGGTTTAGATAATAGTGAACAAATAGATGCTATCTTACTAGATTTTTCCAAGGCTTTTGACAAAGTTCACCGCCATAGTTTGCTTAAAAAATTAAAATATTTCGGCATTAACGGTCCACTGCATCAGTGGATTAAAGATTTTCTGATAGGGAGAGAACAAACTGTAATAATAAATGGCTCTAAATCAACACCAATAACAGTAAACTCAGGTGTACCTCAAGGAACAGTCTTGGGTCCACTACTATTTTTAATTTACATAAATGATTTACCAAATTGCATTAGTTCAGGAACAAAAGTCAGATTATTTGCAGACGATTGCATAATATATAGAACAATAAAAACAAAACAAGACACAGATATTTTACAAAGAGAATTAGATGAATTACAGAAATGGGAATCAAATTGGAGCATGTCTTTCCACCCAGAAAAATAACAGTTGTTAAGAGTAACAAAAAAACTAAAACAAATTAATTCCACTTATCTTATTCATGGCAAACCAGTAACACAGACTAAAAACTCAAAATACCTAGGTGTTATAATAAATGAAAAACTGTCATGGAATCCACATATTGATGAAACTATAAAAAAATCCAACAAAGCATTAGGGTTTATTAAAAGAAATTTCTATAAATCAAATAAGAACATAAAACTAAAATGTTATTTAACCTTGGTCAGGCCAATAATAGAATATGCATCCACCGTGTGGGACCCCTCAACTCAAGAAAACATTAAGAAACTGGAACAAACACAAAATAGAGCAGTGAGATTCATAACAAACGAATATTCACATTTGACTAGGGTAACACCATTAGTAAAATCACTAAATTTAGAAAGCCTTCAGGACAGAAGACTCAAAAGTAAAGTAGCAATTATACATAAAACACTGAACCATAATCTTCAAATACAAAAACAAAATTTAATAAAATACTCTGAAAGACACAAAAATAAAGGCACATTCCTCGTCCCATATGCTAGGACAAATTTGTACAAATACTCCTTCTTCCCTAGTGCTATTAGAGCATGGAATGGGTTGCCTGAGCTAGCCAGAAAAACCAGTGACTTGGCAGAATTTAAGTCATTGGTTAATATGCATGACTAAATGCATGACGCGTAGGACGTAATCATCTTCTTTTTTGAAGTAACGTCTGTATTATATAAGATAAGATAAGATAATAATACAATTAAGCAATAATGCTCATGCCTTTTGATAGAATCCATGTCCAAATGTAGAAATAAATGGAATTATGGTAATACTGGAAACAGTTACCACACTTTTGTTTATTAAATTATTTTTTTTTCAAACAGTACAAATGTCTATAAACAAACAAATTGGAAGTCCTTTTGACTTGATCAATAACCTGATTACTAAAATAATCACTATTCAGTATTGCTTTGATGTAGTATTATATTTGTCAACAGTGACACTGATGAGTTCTTCCGCAACACAAAACAAGTTTTAGATGAAATTCATGTGGATAGCTACACCACTGAAGACTGTAAGATTGTCAAGTATGTCTGCACCTTAATTTCTGCTCGTGCTGCATTCCTTGCAGCTGCTGGTAAGTGTTTTTTAATCAACGGGTTACTGAAGGACACTAACAATAGAAAAATTATATAGACCGGGCGGGGGGGGGGGGGGGGAGGCACTAGATGACAGTGTGGCATGATTGAAAGAGAAAGAAGTAAAAAAAATTCTACAATTGGTATTAGTAGAACAAAACATGAAAAGTTCAGTTTGAACTGATGTATATATATGTGCTGCAATGCTAGCTAGACAGCTGAATCTGTTGAATCCATTTGTATTGATTAGTTTCTAAATTCAGTTTCATTAAGTAGAAATCTGTGAGTGATGAGATGCTTTCATATGGAATTCATTTGTTTTTTCTGTTCAGGTCTTGCCACTCTTATCAATCGTCTCAACAAACAGGATATGACAATTGCGGTGGATGGTTCACTGTACAGATTTCACCCACGCTTTCATAATCTCATGTGTTTGAAGATAAAAGAATTAGTAAAGCCTGGCTTAAAGGTAGTCTACCTCATTGTGTTTGTGACATGCTTCGACCTGTTGTCAATGTTTGTTGTCTTTTGTTAGCATTAACAGAGCCTTTTTTCATTTCTTCACTTTTTAGCTTTAAACATTTACAAAATACTTTTTTAGTTTATTTATTCTGACCCCAAAGCTATAAACATAAAGTTTTGTAAAATGATTGACTACTTCAGTCTGTAATCTTATAACCATAAAAAAGAACCAAAAAAAAAAGGCATAAGCTGTGTTGCATCTAGCATTCAAATCAATTTTGAAGTTGTTTTTAAAGATGTTTTGTTGGAATATCTGTTAAGATGCAACTGTAAATTTGGGAGTGGGTTAATAACTTGCAATTTTTTTCTCCAGTGGACTTTAAATAAAAAAAAATTAATCTCACTTGTTTCTTTACTTTTGCTCCAGTCTTTATTGTATCTAATTAAACTTCTAAGCTTTAAACATTTGGATGTGTGATTTATTTGATTTCAGTTTAAACTCAGCTTATCACATGATGGCAGTGGAAAAGGTGCAGCCCTTACAGCCGCAGTCTCTTTGAGACTCAGAAACATGAAACTTGGAGGGGCATCATCATCTTCTGGAGATTCTACATCAAATATTGCCTGTGAAACTGTGAAAGTCATGGCATAGGGTTGAAAGCGTGTTTTGATTTGTTTTCAGCTCATGATCTTCAATTCTGAGAGACATTGAAATCGGTTTCAACAAAACTTTAATCCTGGGGTTTTCTTAGACTTCTTCATTGAATGTTTGATTAACTCTGTTTGATTGCTGGCTTAAAAAGAGTTGACATTCAGAGTGAAAAAAATAGAAATCAGAACTAAAAAAAAAAGATCATTTCACATGATGAATTTAAATTTACTTAATCTTTACAGACTTACTGTAACAGAAAATATACCAAATTGAAACCAAAGAGGAATTTTTCTTTTATTTTATTAGAAATAAAAGAAACAAAGTTCTTTTATTTACATACCTGTATTTTGTAAGATGAATTACACTTACAGTTACCATGTGATAGTGACGCAGTGATAAACACATGAAATGATAATAGTTAGATTACATTAGAAGTCAACCTAAGAATCAACTGTGGCTCCATTTGTATTCTTCTTACTTATTACCAAAGATGAAAGGGGAGTTAAACAATTTGTACTGCTTCATATTTTTACTTTGGATAATCTCATACCATGTAAACTAAATATAATCTCCAATATGACAGCTGTGTTTGTAATTGTTTGTTGTTGGTGTATATGCAGTGCTTTTCCATATGAATCCCTTATCTTACTGGCAAGAAATATGTTTCATTATAAAATGTTTAGAAGTAAATGATTACTTTTTCTTAATTTATATTTTAATAACCTAGAAATTAAATAGTCCATGCTTTCATATATTTAAGTAACATGATTATGGGGTTCCTTTATGAACTTCCAATGTCTAGATGTGATGGAAGATTTATGGTGGTTTTGTTTAAATCTTTCTTTCTAAGCGGAATATCATAAATCTCTGTTAAGCATTATATTATTAGCTTTATTTTCTGTTTGTAATGGATACTTTTAAATGTAGAATGTTCCATTAAGAGACTACATATGCTTTATAATACTCAACTGCTGTTTAAGCTTTGAAAAAAAAACAAATTAAGCAGATTGTACAGTATTAACATTGTTTTTTACCCACCACAACTTAACTCGTGCATAATGGCTTTTGATTTATTAACATTTTAAAAAAATACTAACAAAAGGTTAAGACTCCTAATTTTAAACATGAGCCATTTTTAAAACTATAAAGAATGTTTTTGAACTAATGGAAATTATAACTTTGATTTGAAGATATCTAATGTAGCATATAGATCAGCTGTTGAAAACTTATTGCATAATAATGTATGACAAATGTAACAATGCTTGTAATATAAAAAAAGCAAGTTTTGTAAATAATGAAACTGGCTTACTAACTTTCTTTAAATTAGTTTTTAAGATGTTTGTCTATTTATTTAACACATTTTTGCTACACTGTTTTTAAAGCACACTATTCAAACCCTGTAATAAAACACAGACATTGAATAAATCTACAGAATAATATTGCCTATATTTGCTCAAAGTGTTTGAATGGACAGTAATTTTTTATTTATAATTTTAAATTTTCAAAACAATGTAAAACAAAATATCTGCAATGTTTTGTAATGATGAAATTGGGATTTAAAAAATAACAAATGTCTAAATGTTACCATATAAAACAATATGGACAAAATCCTTTAAAAAATTATCAAGAAATTTGTATCTTAAAATATGACCCAGATAAGCATTGATGTAAGATGTATATTTATTCTATAAGGTTATATTTAGTTTTAGTTGAAGTAATATAATTCATGGAAATATTCTCAATGATAAATTTTAAGCAATAAATTTTATTTCAGTGTTGTTTTTGAACTATTAACAAAACAATAGATGGTGGCTTTGTGAGTGCCAAACTTGTAGTTGTGTTTACTGTTATGTCTCTCATTGGTTGAGCTATGTCACAGTAAGAACAAGCCATAGAACAATAATAAACAGTATTAATTATTAGTGAGAATTATAATTAGTGTTACTATCATCAGCTTAATCCAATTAATATTTTTTTAAATTAATATTTAGACTAGATCATAAGCATAAATATAAATTCATCATTGTTAAAAATAAGCATAAAAGTTATTAAACGCTTTTGGCAACTAAAATTATTACACTAAAAAGGTTAATTGTTATTTTAGCAATGTTGATTTCCTACGTTATCATCTACTTTGTGCATTTTAGTATTGAAACTTTTAACTGTTTTTACTAACTAATCTTTTAATGAAAGGGAAAAAAAATCAATTTCTTTTGCCCTCATTGACAGCTACAAGTTTGTTTTATTTTTATACTGTGTTCTACCAAAGTAAGATTTTTACTAAAAATTAGCTATATAGATGACTTTATCGTATTAGATGACTGTTAAACCTTTTTTTGTCATTATTAATTGTTATTGATTTTGTTTGTAGAGATGTTTATTTTGTTGAATAAATTAGACTATTACAACTCTTTGTTTGTGACTATATGACTTGAAACTGTGTTAATTATGTAAATACAATGTGCATATAATACTATTACTAGAACTGTGTTTTCCTACATACTTTTTTTGGTTTTCATCTTTATACAACTTTGTTGCTGTTTTTTTTTAATCAAATATTATTTTAAGAAGCAGATGTGAAGATAGCTGGACTTAACTTGGAGAAGATGTTTTAGATATTATTAATTTGTTTTACATACATGTCAATGATTTCCAGAGCTGCATTTCTTTATGCTTGTCATAAAATTGACTTTTAATTTCCTTGTGTAATTTATTGGTATTCATTAGTTTAATCAGTGATGCCTAAATGAAGTTTAGCAATCTGGTGGAACTCATAAGTAATAAAACTTTATCTTGTGTTTGAGTGCAGAAATCTGCATTAATAGATAAAATAATGGAAAATAAATACACTTGACTTGACTTTCTCTCTTGCATTTGAATTTGCAACTCTTGTTTTTTGTTTCTTATATTACCTTTATAAATAACTCCATTTTGCTACTTGGTAAAAAAAAAATACAAAAAGGAAAGGAAAGAGATTTAATAAAAACAGAATTATTTTGTTCGTTAGCATTATTTTATGTTTTGTTGACTATTTTCACAATTTTCTTTTAAATGGAAAAAAGTACACATTTCGTTGAACTAAAACGCTGATTGATATTTACTGACCCTGTGATTTAAAACATTAGTTGACAGTTTGAAGTGTTTTAATCTTTAAAATAAGACAGCTTCGGGTGTACTGTAGGCCTAAATGTGTTAAATCTTTAAAAAAAATAAATTTAAAGAATCACCCGGTTTGACATTTTACATTGTTGAAACATTTCCGTTCAAAGCGGTGAATATGTTTTCAACAACTATTGTGATAATGGCACTATGGAGTGTCACTTGTATTGTTATCTTCAACTCTTAAGTTGGAATAAAAATGTTTTCAAAGACAAGTACTCACACTTTTGTTTTTCAGTGTGTCTGTTGTATGCTTGTATGTTTTTGTTTTACTTCATGTCTAAAATTCCCAACCACACTACAGACATACAGAAGATAATCCAGCCCATTATCTCAATATTTATCTATATAGTTCGTCCATCGTGGTTCGATGATGAGCACTTTTGTCATCCATGAGGCTGAGGGCTTTGCACTGGGGTTTCGTGCCTCCTCGTGTGGCTGGTGAGACCTATACGAGCCAGAAATGTTTGGCTGCACACTGGGCAGATTATTCCAGCTAGAGCTACTGTCATTGTCCTTGCTTTTTTTTTCTCTGGCGCTTTTCTTCTGCCAGCGCTGTTCTCTAGTCTTCAGCAGCCTGTGCGCCAGTTTTCTCAGCGCATGATGCCCTGTCATGTGCTTCTGTCTCCCAGGTGGTTGAATCAATGCTGAAGGCTTTCAGAGAAGCTTTTGGGGTGTCCCTAAAGCGTTTTCTATGTCCACCTTGTAAGCGCATTACTTCCCTTAATTGGCCATACAGGAGTCATTTAGGGATGCGGCGGTCTTTCATTCTGTAGACGTGTCCTGCTCATCGCAGCTGGGACTGCATCAGGATTGTGTGGATGCTTTGCAAGTTCGCTCTTCGAAGGACTTCTGAATATTTAATGTCTCACATCAAGCCTACTTCATAGGCCTACGTTAAAATACAGATTATTCCCAGATAATAGAATCTATATTCTAGATTTAGTTATGGGCAGGATATATCTCTATTATTTTGATTTTTTTTCTCTACGAGTCGATATGTAAAATATCTGAAGAGTTTATTGTTATATTAAGTACCATCTTCTTTGCCATTTTTGTTTTTAAGATTCATTAAAAATATCTGTCCATGTTTTTAGCAGTTCTTCGTCATTCCCACTTTCCAGTATCAACAAAACCTTGTCTCTTTGCACTTGGTCTTATGTGGGTGTTCAATTTATTTATTTTTTTCGTAAATCTTTTGGATTTTAAGTAAAGTTTCCCTTTCAGACCTTTCAGACCTTGCGATCTATGGGCAGATGAGGTAAACGTAAAGGTCATCTGTTTCTGTGGCCCACGGTGGACGAGGATGTCATGTGGCCAGCACAACGACCATCCGCCTTTACTTTCCCCAACCTACACGGTAGGCTGGATTAACTGATAAGAGCTACAGCTCAATAGTCCCGTACATCAACATGGAAAATGATAAGAGCTACAGCTCAATAGTCCCGTACATCAACATGGAGAATGATAAGAGCTACAGCTCAATAGTCCCGTACATCAACATGGTGAATGGTGCTTAAACTTTGAACGATTGAATACCTGGTATGCCTATAAGTAACGAAATAGTGAAAACCTTTGTGCTACCGTTGAATGATCCATATATTAAAGGAATGTGGAATGAAAAAAAAAAACGATTCAATTTAGATCTGGTATTAAAAAAACAAATGATTGCCTTATTTGACTAATTGCCCTGTGTCGTAGTCCCATCACCTACTTTTGTACACCATTCAAATAAAAGGTACAGGTCGAGAGTTAAAGTAGAAAAAGTGTGTAGGACGAACAAGGTCAAGTAACGGAGCCTCTTTCATAGCCTCTAACCCCAACATGTCTATGGTAGCGGGTGACGCAAGACGTTGCATTTTGGCAAACTATCAAGTCATATATTTGTATTGTTACAACTGTGACAAAAATGTTTACACCGTACAAACAGGTAGTCAAGAAATCTTTTAGATCTAGAAATCTAGTGAAGAAAAAATGTGTTTGCTAAGATCAGGACCATTGTCTTTATTTTTCTAGTGGGTTTGTTTGCTTCTTTGAATGAAAAATAAAGCATAAAAAAAAGAATAGATACGCATAGAACGCAGGATGATAGATCTAGTTGTCTAATTTCAAAGAACGTCTGTAAGATCAGATAAGGCAAAGTATGCAATTCCTGTGTTTGTAAAAATAAATTAACCAATTAACCTACGTTTGCTGAAATGGGTAGAGCTTTTATCGAAAGACCTAACACCAAAATTATTTGATTCAGATTCTGTTATATACAGAGCCTAATTTTTGGTACTGGAAGGTTACGCAGCCGTTGAGGGTCTCGTCATTAAAGGGAGTCTCTACAATTAAAAAAAAAATTTAAGCAAATGCATATAAAATGTAAGGAAAAAAATAGAAATAAGATTTAAAAAAAAACACTATTTAAATGCATAAATAATGAAGGTCCAGGGCCTCCACTTATTTAAATCCGGCATTAATAAATATATCATGGGGGTAGCCAGGATTTTTTTTCAGGGGGGGATTTTTGTCTCCCCCCCCCCGGCCCTCCCCCCAGCGAAAAAAATAAATTTATATGTATGTGTGTGTACATAATCTTTATTACATTCTGACCCTTCATTCTTTTGGAAGACGTTTATTGTGCCCTAGAATAGGTTGTTCCTGGAGTTAGTGGAAAAATTGTAGGCTCCCCGCCATTGCCGTTCGGCGCATTTGCCTTCGAGCTGTTTCCCAAAAATTCTGTCACTGGTAATGTCTGGAGCCTCTTTCCACCTGCTCTCAGTACCTCCATGATGTGTGGCGTCAAGTTTTACTAGGATGTCATCGCAACTCTTATTATGCGTAATTCATTTTGTCAGAGAACATGTCCCGCAAACCTCATGCGACGCTGTTACAATCTTACTAAGGGGTCGACTCGGCAGTTCGGCATAGGATTTCCTTGATTTAGACCCGATCTATACAACTGACTCCTAAAATCTGTCTTAGCCATCTTTGTTGAGCCACATTTAGTGTTTTTCAATTTCGGCAGATGACTATTCACTGCACTTTATTAATGGAGCCCCGCCACTGATAGAAATGTGTAATCTCTCTTGAATACGCTCTTGGAAATAGGTGACTGTAGTTTGCTTTAGATTTAATATCGAAAAGTTTTATCGTCAAAATCATCTGTTGTGGGTTTTAAACTAAAAAATCTCTGGAGTGTTTCTTTTTTTTTTTTTAATTTAAAATCCCATTTAGCTACGGTCATAGAATTTGGTAACTGTAAGTTGCTTTAGAATAATTTGGATGATAGAGGTTTTCCACATCAAAACGCTATGTAGGGGGATTTTAAACTCAAAACCATCTGAAGGGGTTTTAAACTTTAAAAAACGCCATCTATAGGAGAGGGGTTTAAACTCACACCCCCCCCCCCATTGGCTTGGCTACGTTCAAATAATTTTAGTGTGTAATTTGCTTTTTTTATATTGAAGAGGTATTTTTTAGCATCAAACCCATCTGAAGGGGGGTTTAAACTCAAAACCCCTTTTGGCAACGCTCATAGCAATTTGTTTTGTTTTTTTAATATTGAAGATGTATTTTTTAGCTTCAAACCCCGCTGGTGGTGGGTTTAAACTCAAAACCCCTTTGACTACATTTATAGAAATTTGAGTGTATAATTTGCTTTGTTTTTAATATAAAAGAGGTATTTTTTACTTTCAAACGCCGATGAAGGGGGGTTTAAACTCAAAAACCATTTAGCTACGCTCATAACATTTTGAGTGCGTAATTCGCTTTTTTTTATTGAGGAAGTATTTTTAAGCTTCAAATCCTACTGAAAAAAAGGGGGGGGGGGTTAAACTCAAAACCTCCTTGGCTATTCTCATAGAATTTTGAGTGTGTAATTTGCTTTTTTTTATATTGAAGAGGGGGTTTATTGTAAATTTTGGAGGGGGCATTAAAATCAAAATCTTCCTTAACTGTGCTCTTGGAATTTGGGGATTGTCGCTTGCATTTCTTTTTGTTTTGTTTTATAGAAGAGGGGGATTTAACTGCAAAAACCCCTGGTAGGAGGTTTTAAACTCAAAACTTCTGGTATGGGGTTTTAAACTCAAAACCCCCTGGTAGGAAGTTTTAAACTCAAGCCCCTTGGTAGGGGTTTTTAAACTCAAACTCGTTGGTAGGGGGTTTTAAACTCAAAACCCACTGATAAATTCAAAAACCCCTGGTTGGGGGTTTAAACTTAAAAACCCCTTGGCTGTGCTGGGACAAGTGATGGTTTAGAATTAAAATCTCACCTAAAATAAACAAAATCAAAGCAAAATGTCAGTCACTAAATCCCCCCCCCCCCGCAGGGAGGGGGATTTCATTTCGGGGGGGGGGGTTCATGGCTACGCCCATGAAATATATATAAATATATTTATATATATATATATATATTTATTTATATATATATATATATATATATATATATATATATATATATATATATATATATATATATATATATATATATATATAGCATATGCTAACCTAGATGTGTCAGGAGTGTGTGTGATTTGTATAGTCTATTCTTGCGTCATCAACTACGCCCAAATTTTATTTTCTCTTCTGAAACGAAAACATCTTTCAATCGTCTGCTAGAAGGTCACTGAGACTAAACATACAAAAGTTAGACGTGCAGATGATTTCATTCATTTAACATTACATTTACAATAGGCAAAAGGTCAAGGTTCAACATACTGTTGACATCAAAGATTCGCTTGCACATTTTTTTTTGCTTTAGGGACTGTTTTATCAGGAGGGGAAGTGTAGGCGGGGTTGCAGCCTGTTTATAGTTTGAACACACCTCAAGGGCACTTCTGGAAAAATGTGCAAATTAAAAGAAAGCCATGTTGGGACTGCGTAATTGCAATATTCTTTTTTTTTTTAAATAGTCAAGTGTGAGTTTTTTAAATTAAACACCTTAGTGCAGCATTTCTTTCATTTTTTTTTCAACGGCCAAAAATCTTTTGTTTGCGATGCAGTTTTTAATTCATACTTTAGTAAACCTTGTTTATTTAAAACATTATTACCAATGTTAAAAGATACATTATTAAAGTACGTGAAGTCGTTTCATCTTAACCCATATGTCAAACCTTTAAATCGTTCCTTAGCTGCACAAAACAGAACACGAAGATGATCCATTCGATGATCAAGCCCATTATACACGTGCATGAAGGGCCGGCTTTAGATAATTGGATACCCTAGGCAAAGCGAATTTGGTGTCCCCAAATATAAGAGATAAAAAACAACGAAAAAATATAATTTCGCAATTTATTTAGAACCTAGTTTACTCCAACAATAACATTTGGCACAAGTTTCGCTAGTTCTTCTCATACAAAATACAATCAGTATACTGTCGGAGTCCCAAAGCGCCTGCGTAGTTTGCATATGCCTAAAGGCCGCCGTGATGCAATCTCTGCTGTAGTGTTTCCCAAACAGTGTTCCGAATAGGTGTTCCACAAACTACTGGAATAATTAACAAGTAGGCCACCACGTGAATGAAACTCTTTAAAAAATTTAGCAAAGAGTTCTCCATAATACTCAGAATGTGTGAAAAGTTCCTTTAAGGAAAAAGTTTGGGAAACACTGCTCTATTGCCTCAAATGTCTCTCAATGAGATGTGTATAGCGTTATCTTCCCCTTCAAATACATTGTTATTCCTCTACAATTACATAATCACATTTTAGATGTATGCACGTTTCCCAGCAATGTTTCCAACTTTCAAAGACGTCTATAAAAAAGGTATTTATTGACTTCTTCCATCAAGTAAATTACACGTTTCATTTCTCGGAAACTTTTCAGATCAAATTTTACAGGTCACCTTCATATTGCCTGGTTGGGGGGGGGGGGGGGGTATGCCATTCGGGCTGTCGTCACGATAGCCCCGAGTTCGAACCCTGCTTGCTTCCATTCCCTTCCGTCCTGAAAGTGGTTTGGACTGTTATCTTCATATCTAAAGGAATGTCCGAAACTTATAAAGCAAAACAAATATGCAGGCTAATATTATCTCAAAGATGGGGTTTTATACATTTCGGACAGTCACATTGGATCTACACCTGCTAATCTAACAATCACATTAGATCCCATTCTAACAGTCTAACACTCTAACAGTCACATTGGATCTACACCTGCTAATCTAACAATCACATTAGATCCCATTCTAACAGTCTAACACTCTAACAGTCACATTGGATCTACACCTGCTAATCTAACAATCACATTAGATCCCATTCTAACAGTCTAACACTCTAACAGTCACATTGGATCTACACCTGCTAATCTAACAATCACATTAGATCCCATTCTAACAGTCTAACACTCTAACAGTCGCATTTGATCTACACCTGCTAATCTAACAATCACATTAGATCCCATTCTAACAGTCTAACACTCTAACAGTCACATTAGATCTATATATTCTTATCTAACAAAATGAAATATCTTTTAAGTTTTAAGTTTAAATATTATTCCCACTAATCTGCTCTTTGCTTGTATTTTGATATTCAATATCATAGTACAGATCTAAAAGAAAGTGAGCAAAAATTATGACATGATTTTCAAAGGCATATTTTATCAATAATTCCTATTTATGGATTTGACTCCATTTATGAAAGTCCCCTATAATATAGATAACTGATTGATTTGACCAAGACATTCAAATATAGAATCTATATGATAGAGTGTCTAGTTCCGCACGCTTAGCTCATGATATCCATCTACAATACTGAACTAACAGTTGCCTTTATTATATTAATATTATAATGAACAAATATATAGGTAGAACCGTTAATAATCTTAATCATACTAATGTGACACTGAAAATAGTTGACCTGTAGACTAATGCACAGTTAAAAATCATTTGGTGCAGTCTACGACTGACTACGACTCGCCATCTCCATCATTTACGTAATTCTACTCCTCATTAAATCATCAAGAAAAACAAATTAACTTTCTCTAGAAACAAAACAACTGATGGAAGAAAGGAACACAAATGATAATGACGCAATAAAAGCAGCAAGTTCTTGTTGTCCCACTTGCGGGACACGTGACCTCTTGCAAGAAAATCACATTAACGTGTACATTAGCATATATTATACAACTAGGCAGGAACGACATTGCTGTCATGTAGGCCTACACTACGTTGGACTCCAACGATCTTGTGAACTTTGGTTGTGATTAGATATATATTAATATAATAATCATTTTAAACTTTTTACATCATACAAGTGTTAAGTTTGTTACTTCTGCGTTCTCATGACCATGTTGGAGGATTCCGATAACTAGTCTCAGATTTGAAATGAGCTGCGTAGTGGTTTCCAGTAACCTCCATACAGTTTCTCATCCTTAAGGTTGTTCTGGGGCCAGTGCTTTGTTCCAGCCTCTTGATAAAGTATTTATCTTTGGAGGACATACCCGGCGTTCTCTGGTGACACTCCATAAAGACATATTTCACCAGCCTCCGGAACTTATCTCATTCTGTTATGTCTGGTTTTAACAATGTAGGATTACAAAGCCTAAGTAGAAAGTAGTTCTTTTCCCTTTAGTGTCCCTATAAACTAGTATAAACCTATTTAATTTAAAATCTAAATACATATATCAGCTTTTTACCTATAATTTTATTACCATGCATTCATTTGTAGCTATATAGGGATTTTCCTAAAAACGTCAAAACAGAAAAAGAAGACTAAGCAATATATGAAAAATGTGTTTGGGGGAGGGATGAATACTAGAATCTAAAGTGAAAACAGAAGAAATTGAAATGAGTACAATTAAGAGAGATTTTTAAAGAATTAGACAAAACAAACAATTTGAAACAATGAAAAGATTTTGAAAGATCATTGATGTTAATGTCCCCTTTAGGATCAAAGACTATAAAGTCAAGTAGCAATTCTAAATAAAGCACTAAACCATAATATTCGAATACAAAAACACAGCCTAATATAATACTCAATAAATACAAAAAGATAAAGGCACATTCCTCGTTCCATATGCTAGGACAAATTTGTACAAATACTCATTCTTCCCTAGTGCTATTAGAGTATGGAATGGGTTGCCTAAATCAGCCAGGAAAACCAACGTCTTAACAGAATTTTCAGTCATTGATTAACATGCATGACTAGATTGACCAACGCATATGATGTAATCATCTTTTTTTCAAGTAACGTCTGTATTTTATAAGATAAGCTAAGAACAATAATGATAACTTTGCTACATCTGGAATCGCTTAGAAGTGTAAAACAAAAAGTGCGAAAACAAAATGACATGCTTTTTTAAGTTTATATTTTTTTCAATATTTCCGTACTATGTATACAGGATATTTATAGATTTTGAACCATTTATGAAAATTCCCCTATTTGCAAAGGATGGCTAATAAAAATATATGATTTTTGCGAGGTTAGTTAAACCATTTTTTCAGCAACCTATAATCATATATATGATAATATTGGCATGAAGAAAAACTGCACAGCCATCTGATAATGATATATGTAATTTATTATCAATATAGTTTTTGTAAATTTTAGGCCTAAAGGCTCGACCTCTTTGGAACAGCCTTATTTATCTTCTGATAGTCTGTGAGTTCGAGACTTTGAGCTCAGAATTTGAATTATTTCGTAGCATGTAATCTACACTTTAAAAAAAAATATATTTTATTCTATCGTTCACCGTTCAGCTAAACTAATACATATTATGTTAACCGAATTTCGTTCTGCTTCCACGTCAGTTATCTCCCCTTTACCCGCGCATTATTTGGCACTGTGTGAGTGGGTGAGCAATGTGAAGGACAAGAAAAAAGAAAACATTTTTTTCTCTTTCATAGTCGCTTTCAGAATTGCCAGAATACGAGGGGGAAAAGAATAAACGAGACATGGTTCAAAGGTAAACTGGCGAAACAAATCTAAACATGAAACTTTGCTATAATCCATATTACAGATGTGCTGTATAGAAAATTATTACATGCTACGTATAGTCAAGTCTTTTTTTAAAATTCATTAGTTAAGTGAATTAGGTTCCTTGGTTCTGTCATATATTTATATATATATATATATATATATATATATATATATATATGTGCGCGTGTGTACACTTGTGTTGGTAATTTCTTTTTAGGCAGGGTGCGTTTTTTGCCTATTATCTAAACACAAACTATGGCTTAGGACCCCTAAGAAATATTTAGCACTGACATAATATCTGGACTTTAAAAAAGCCCCAAATCGTCCCCACATCTCAAATAGTTTAGGGCCTTTTCAAGTCTAAATACGGCCCTGTTTTTACGTATATAATAGAAGTTACTTAGAGTGGTAATGAGACATTGAAGACCTAGTCAATAACCTTTTTTTCCCTCCTCTCTTAAAAACTCACAGTAAACTGGAGGCTCAAAAAGTGTCCGACCGGTTGACGGGTCCAGTTCCACAGACTTCAGTAATAAACTTGGTAGTAGTAAGAGAACGATAGAAATGGAGAGAACAAACAAAATGTTTATGTTGACGACAGAACGATACAAAATGTCCTCCTTGTAAGACTAGGGGAAATAAGTCAATGTCATGGACGTTCGTTTCTTTCTCTGTCCTGTCAGAGCCAGATTTGCAACAAGCCAACGTTTCGGATCTGTCCAGGAATACAACGTAAAGGTGAACTGAAGTACGACTTACATTGACATGGAATCATGGAGACCGCCATATAGTGTCCAATGAAACTAACAAGGATCTATGCTCATAGTTCAAATATTTTCTCCGCATGCAAGTTTTTAGATTTTTTTTTCTCCGGGGGTGTAAGGGAAAAGTTAGTTGTTATAATTGGATAGAATAGGACATGACGCCTACCCCAACTTATAATTGGATAGAATAGGACATGACGCCTACCCCAACCTATAATTGGATAGAATAGGACATGACGCCTACCCCAACCTATAATTGGATAGAATAGAACATGACGAATACACCAACTTATAATTGGATAGAATAGGACATGACGCCTACCCCAACCTATAATTGGATAGAATAGGACATGACGCCTACCCCAACCTATAATTGGATAGAATAGGACATGACGCCTACCCCAACTTATAATTGGATAGAATAGGACATGACGCCTACCCCAACCTATAATTGGATAGAATAGAACATGACGAATACACCAACTTATAATTGGATAAAATAGGACATGACGCCTACCCCAACTTATAATTGGATAGAATAGGACATGACGCCTACCCCAACTTATAATTGGATAGAATAGGACATGACGCCTACCCCAACCTATAATTGGATAGAATAGGACATGACGCCTACCCCAACCTATAATTGGATAGAATAGAACATGACGAATACACCAACTTATAATTGGATAGAATAGGACATGACGCCTACCCCAACCTATAATTGGATAGAATAGGACATGACGCCTACCCCAACCTATAATTGGATAGAATAGGACATGACGCCTACCCCAACTTATAATTGGATAGAATAGGACATGACGCCTACCCCAACCTATAATTGGATAGAATAGAACATGACGAATACACCAACTTATAATTGGATAGAATAGGACATGACGCCTACCCCAACTTATAATTGGATAGAATAGGACATGACGCCTACCCCAACTTATAATTGGATAGAATAGGACATGACGCCTACCCCAACCTATAATTGGATAGAATAGGACATGACGCCTTCCCCAACTTATAATTGGATAGAATAGGACATGACGCCTACCCCAACCTATAATTGGATAGAATAGAACATGACGAATACACCAACTTATAATTGGATAGAATAGGACATGACGCCTACCCCAACCTATAATTGGATAGAATAGGACATGACGAATACACCAACTTATAATTGGATAGAATAGGACATGACGCCTACACCAACTTTAAAAGAAAACTCTTCCCAAATTTGTCAACGACCTTGTCATTCACATCTTGTTGCAGTTTTGATCAGAACTTTACTTTCTAATGTAGGCCTGATTGGACATCTTTCTATTGATACAGGTCTTGATACCACTGCAAATATTAGAAGAATCTAACATTTTTCAATTTTTGTGTTACGATATAATTTTTTACGTTATGCTAACATTTTGTTATTACTCTTTTTTATAACTTTTATTGATTTAGCATCAGTTAGATGGCTAAAAAAAAAGATGCAAAATATTAAAGATACCGCACTGATCTATATAGGCCTATTATTTTTCTAACAATAAGATTCGTAATATTAGTTGACAATAAAAAAAAAAGACCTAATCAATAATTTTAAATGCAAAGTACAATCTGTGTGAAATTCTATTGTACAGAAGTCTAATCGTCTATCTGAAATGTCGAGGCAAAATGTCTGTTAAACTGGACAAAGTTTAAGTAGAAAATCTCACGGTTTAATCAGGACATCTTAGTTTAGCCCCAAGTAATTAAAAATCGGTTTTGATGTGCATATTCTATCCCAGTCAATCCCAGACAAAGATGCGAAAACAAAATGATGGGGGACTTCCAATTCCTTCTGCCTAAGTTGTTGTTAACTAGAAGACCACAAGTATCCAAAAGTGCATGTCCCTTGAGTTTGTCGTTCAAGGTCGTGAGATGTAGAACCTGACAGCGGATTTTTTTCGCGGGGTAGTTTGTGAACTTTGACCTAGGTGCGAGTGTACCCAACAAAGCAGATGTAAAGGCTGCTCAGCAGTATATATATATATATATATATATATATATATATATATATATATATATATATATATATATATATATATATATATATATAGAGAGAGAGAGAGAGAGAGAGAGAGAGAGAGAGAGAGAGAGAGAGAGAGAGAGACAGAGACAGAGACAGAGAGAGAGAGAGAGATTGTAGAATTGTAACAATATGAAACACTTAAAACGAGAAAGTTTTTTTTTCTTTTTAGATGACTAAAGTAGTAAAGGACATTGTCACATAATTGAGTCTAAATATTCATATGCGTTCACTGGACATTTTGCTAGGAACCATGAACACACTATTTCTTTGTCAACATTGAAGGAAGAAAGGCTTTTACTTTCACAACTCAGTATATCAGAGTTCGATTGGCTTAGGCTCAAAACTTTTGACGTCAGACCGGTTTTTTTTTATAAGATGAGTATGAGGTTAATACTTAGAAGAAAGGTAGGGGTGGAATTCAATGCCGTTTTATTTAGCAGGTTTATTATAGATTAATGACTTTATTGTTTTTTATGCTTTTTTTATTGTTCTCGTAGATTACTATTTCGGGCACCTTAAAATGAAAAATGTCATAATTGTAAAAGATAAATTCTACATTGCTTTTATTCTTCAGATAATTAGGACCCCCTGGAGTATCGTAGTAAAGTGGTACGCTCTAGAACAAGAGGTGGCGAATGGTGACAAAGAACTTGGAATGATTGAAAAAAATATATAAAAACCTATTGGTTCAAGAACATTTCTCAAAATGTGTTTTGGGACTTTCAAGAACCAGTCATATTAATCGAAAGGGGTGAAAAAAGAAACAAAACCATTTTGTTTTTTACCTTCAAAAGACGCTTGCAAAAAAACTTTTTTTTAATCTTAAGGGCATGCCATCAGAACTTCGAGATTTACTAAGACCTTACTGCCATCTAAATCATCGAAACGCTTTAGTTTGCATGCAAGGGCAAAGAAGTCACACAGTGGGTATAAAAAATGGCGTCCCCCAAGGAGGAGTCCTATCCCCAACACTTTTCCTAATATTCATAAACGATCTTAATGAAAACCTACCAAGAAAAGTTCAAAGCAGTATGCAGATGGCACTTGCCTTAAGGGAGACTATCTGTTGATAAACAAGTATAACGTTTACATCTTTTGTGTGTGTGTGTGTGTGTACTTCTTGGCCCCTGAGCCATTGGTCGCCACTGGTCATTGTCAGTCTTCTAGTGCTTCTGGTAATAGTATACTCCTTATATGTGCAACTTTCTGATGCGGATGGTTTGGTTGTACTGGCTGGAAAGACTGATGAAATCATGAGATGCTCTGTCGAGGTTCAAGTGAAGAAATACTGGTGTGAAAGTTGAAAAACAAACGAGAGACGAGTGACAGACAAAAAAAAAGGGTTTTTTTTTTAGTGAGTTACATTTTGTTTAAAGTATCATTTTTAACGTGTCTCTTCATACATCTATACATGGTTCCGCAAGGTTGTCATTGCCGTAAGGGGTAATGGATATAAGCACTCCACTACTTATAAAATGCTTCCTAATTGCATGCGTCTCAAATAGCCTCTGACTACCTGTCCAACTTCTGGCCTTCACGCGTGGCTCAGATATTGAGTTCGGCGGAGCTGTTTTCACTAACCGTAAAGGGTCGAAGGCGAGTAACTGGCGCCTAAACCAGTAAGCTTTGGGCAGGAGGGGGTTCGTTATCTATGGCTGATCGAAAACTGTATCGGCACTTGCCATTCCTTTCGATACATCAGTTGGTGACATCGTTCCGACCAAATCTAATGCCAAGGCATTCATCTCATTTCCATGAGTGATCCATGGTCGCTTCGCAATTGAAAAAGAAAAACCTTAACATAACATCTTTATTGAAGAAGGATCTCTCTCTCTCTCTCTCTCTCTCTCTGTATTGTTAATAAACATTATAATGTTTTTCTTTTAAAAGAAGTTTTTTCAAGTTTATTAATGCGCCTACATCGGTTTAGTTGTACTAGATGTTTGGAGCTACAAGTCAACGACCGAATAACAACACTCTTCAGTATGCAGAGACAGCATTGTAACAGCTATTTTACTAAAGATTAAGTATCTCAATTTTAACGTTTGTACTTTTTAGTCTTCACCTTCACATAACAAGTGTATTAGTTTTTTGTTTTGTTTTTTTTTGGAAGACTGCCATCTTTTTGAGAGTGATGGTTTGCTTTATTCCAATTTGAATTGTTAAGTAATAATACAGAGTTGGTAAGACATTTCACGACCTACTGGTGCACGATACAATGTCTCAAGATAGTATTTTTTAGACTGCACAGTAACGAGCTGTTCAAGTAATAACACGGGAGAGGTCACATAATATAAATATATATAGGTCTGTGGGAATGGCTTTCTTTGATTTGCACATCTCTAGAAATAGAAACAAGAAATGTTCACTCTCGTGATTATTTCGTAATCGTGGCCTCGAATCAGCAGCATAAGATGTAAATGTGATCATCTTTTTGTCTCAATAACTCTGATATATTTTACACATTTTAAATACACCAAACATTGAACTCAATCGTTCTTTGGTTGGGGGGAGGAGTGTAAATTATTTATTTTCATTTATATCTATGATTGACTGCCTTATCGTGTAGCTTGAGTTCCGGATGGTCACAAGTTACGCTGACATAACCTGCTGGTCTAGAACGTAATAATCTTTAATTATGAAGGAATGTTTGAATCGTGCAAAGCACACAAAAACATAACAAAAAAAGAGACAAAACAAATAAATAAGGATGTGGTGAGGAAAATATTTTTTCACAAGCAGCTACGCTCAAGGTATTTAATTGATGTCTCGATTGCTTCCCCTGTTTCTGCAATCCCTCCCTTCCCCGCTCCTCCACATCCCCTTGTAATTGTTGGAACAAAGTTTGTTCAAAAGTAAAAGTACAGAAAAAAATTCGAACTACAATTGCAAATTCGATTTCACCGTATGTCGTGTACGCAAATGAGTACAACAATTACGTCTGACCTTTTAAAAAGCGCGAGCCCCTTTGTTCTTTTAATTAAATATGTCAGCCTTTTTTAAACACAAATCTATACAAAAAAAAAGACAGGAATTATGTTCTAAGGGTAATAGTCAGAGTAGGCTACATTTATAAGAAAACAATGAGCTAATATTTTGATAACATTTATACATAATGTTTTTGGCCATGTCTAGTAATTAAAAAATGCAAATAGTTGTTATACATTAATACATATATGTTGTTATGTGACAGCTACTTATGTTTTACATAAAACCTGCACTTTTTAAAAAAGTATACACTTAGTATGCACATATTTTATACTTTAATGGAAGTACTGAAGGTATTAGCCTATTTTTTTTTGGTCCAAACAAAATAGAAATTCAGTTTGACTACCACTCAGAAGAGTGCTCACACTTACAGACATGTCCTAAATATCTAGACTATTCTAGACTTTTAAATACTCATGTTCGTACTGGATGTCTTTGCACCTTCTGTAGAGCCTGGCTTGTACACATGGAAAAATAAGAAACACATTACTCTTTCAGATCACTCAAAAAGTAACGCTGCGAGTAAATTGTGTAAAGTGAATACTTTCAATGTAAATGGTGCAAAATATTGTTCATCAAACCTTTTCTGGGCCTTGCCCTCACCTATAACTACGTTACAACCTGGCACAGATTTGAAGACTAAAATGTGTACGTTAAGTTTCTTCAATAGACGAATCTATTACGTCATGCCCATATGTACGCCTATAGGTCAATGTTGTTCGTGTCCATTAGAGATACATAATACACTCTTTCCCATCGGTGTTGATTTCGGACGATGTCTGACGCTTGACAAATATATTGGATAAATAGTATTTTAAAAAAATGTTCCAGTTAGTTTGACCAGCTGTGACCACCTTTAGTGTGATCCCCAGCCGTAAACGGGAACACATTAAAAAGACATTAATAGGTTGTAAAATTGTTAACAAAAGGGCCTGATGGGACGCTTTGAACTGACTTCCATGCATTGTTCAACAAATCTTCCTGTCAGTTTTCTGCATCAAATTTGACAGCATCTCAATAGTCCGATTTTTTTTTTCGGAGAAAAAAAATCCTTAAGGATAATCTGAAAAGAAAAAGAAGTGTGTTGTTTTTCTATTTTAAAAGACGCTGAAGCTTCCATTGCAGCTTTTCGTTTGTGCCGTTACATTAGCATAACAAGATAAAACTTGGAGAGTTCAAGCCATCAAATTTTAGAGCCCTTAAAATGGCAACAGCTCACGCACTGTCCTCTTCATCAAATCTTTCTTTTTATCATTTTACACCGATATATGCTGGAAGCCTACCAATTAAAAAAATAATAATGTCTTATATTGACTTTTAGGTGTAAACTTTTTTAGTAACTAATTAGGCTTAGTAAACAAAACAAACAAAGTACCATTTGTGAAAAGTCATACAGTTGCAATTAATTTGCGTAGAAAAAAAAGTATTATACTAAAATTTCATATCCAGAGCAGTAGCGTAGCATCCATGGCGCGAATGGGCTTAATGAACCCGGGCCCATGACCATTAGGGGCCCCAAAGTCTGTAACTTACCAACCATGGCAAGTTTGGGTTTTATTGCGTTTAGGCCCATGGCTCTCGACCAATTGGGCCCACATGAACCGAATTAAAACTACTTACATTTGAATGTCTTTTGGTAAATATTCAGACTACTGATATTTTTATTTTTTGCCACACATTAAATTTGTCTTGGGGGGGGGGGGGCATCAACATTTTCTGAACCCTGGCCCATGGGTACCTTGCTACGCCACTGATTTCCAGAGTATCTCCCAATATCCATAAGACATTTGCAACATATATCTTGTACTCTTGCTCTTGTATGGATTAACAGTACTCTAGAAATAATAACAGATAAGTCGAAGTCCTCTCATGTAACGTGGTGTGTTGACTGTAAGCTGCATGTAATATAATGTTTAACTGTTAACACCTGTATATGTGAACATTATCTCGACCTTAAGCTACCAAGATAGGCTAATACATTACAGACTTATTCATCATTGTTTTCGAAACATTATTATAAGATTTGGTTCACATTAATGTCTCTTTAAAATAGTGCTTATTTGGCAAACATATTTTTTTCTTGGACATTAACAATTAACATAAATAGTTTGTTTTTTAAAGACGATTTCTCCTTCTTGTAGCTGATTACACTTTAAAGGAGCTGTTACTTTACTTTTAATAACTAATGAATGATAGATTTCTTAGTCTGGATAAGCCTATCATAAGAATTTTATATAGTCTAATCTAAGTAGATTTACACATTAGCTTAATAAGAATTTATTTCGGCTGGCGGGGGAGAGAATTGGGGCGGGTAAAAAATTCTAAATAATCGCTCTTCATCAGCTTCATTAAGGAAGAAGTGTCTTTTATATTAGAGAGAGAGAGAGAGAGTGTGGATGGACTTGGCAAAGACAGAAACAGACAGAAAGATACTGACAATATCACATTTAAACTTGACTTTTGTTACATCCCTACATTACGTCTATGGACCAAGACGGTAATGACACAGTTTACAGACCTTTGTCAAGGCGAATCTAACCAAAGTCAAAATCTGCTATCACCGTTTCTTTATTTAGATTAAGCGTCGCTCAGCTAAAAAAAAAATGGAGGGAGGTTTCAGAAGTGTGCCATAATTTCCTACTTTTCAGCGGATCAAAAAACTGGGGATAAAGTGCTCTCATTGAAAGTAACCCAATACTTTATAGAGTATCTAGGATTTTGTATAGAACCTGATATGTATCTCAGATTTTTTTTTTAAGAACATGCCCGTTCGCCCAGTGCATTAGCCCTCAACAGGGAAATGGAGGGTTTTTAAAAACTTTTGTAATATTCCTAAGGTCTTATAAGTTTTATGAAACTAGACAAATTGATCTATTTCTTAAAGATGTTTACTTATTTATTACATTAATTCAAAATTTAAAAAATAATTATTATTTTAGATTTTTTTAAAATTCTGATCTATTTCTCTTTTGCTAGGGAATGTTAACGATTTTTCAAACCGGAAATAGGATCGATTGGGTATCGCTCCCTTGATATTGTAATAAAATCGATACGTATAAAAATAATTGTGTTGGTTAAATTCTTCTATAAGTAATGAAAGTGTTTAAAAGATAAAAAATATTCTCATTTATAGTCAAGTAATAGCGAAAACTACATATGATTCAAAATGTACCTTTTCCTCCCTTCGTGAGAATGTTGTATGATTGTTTTCCGTTAAAAATAAATAACAAGAAATGGAATTTGACTAAACCAGTTGCAAAACTTAGGACTTCCAACGTCCTTTCTTGTGAAACTCTTGCGATCATCAGAGACAACACATTTCAATACACCGGCGGATTCAGGAGGTGGTGGTAGGGGCGATCACCCCCCACTCTGCCGACCCACCCCGAAGGGGAACGGACGAATTTTAGTATAGAATTCACACAATTTGTATAATAATTTATTACTTATGTTACTAATATATACTAATTATTTATATTTCAACATTTTTTAGATTATTTCGCCCCCACCTCTAGTATGTTGGTGGGGTCGGGAGGGGGCGATGACATCAATCCCGCCCCCCCCCCACATAAACTTTCGAGTGGGGGGGGGCCGGTCCAGTTTATTTGAAGAAAGCACAGCTTGCTAACGGAATCAATTAAAAATCTATATGATTAAAACATGTTATTGGTGTTTTAAACGATCTTAATATTATGTCGTTCCCCTGTTGGCCGATTGCGTGGGGGGGGGGGGGCGAATACCTCTATTGCTTTCCCACCTAAACCCTTTGAGTGGGGGGGGCGGTCCTACTTTTATGGGGAAATCATAGTTTGTGAACAAAATTAGTTGAATTAAAATAAAAGTTTTATATTATGTCACTCCCCTTCTGGCATCTTGGCCGATTCGGTGGGGTAATGGGGGGGGGGGCGATTGCATCTAATGTCCTCCCCACTCTAGCCCACTAAGTGGGGGGCGGTCCTATTTTTATGGAGAAATAATAGTTTGTGAACAAAATTAGTTGAATATCTATATAACATAAGCTACGTATTGATATGTGAACCATAGGTTGTACCAGGTGGAAGGGGCGATACATGCAATCGCCTTACGGCCATACTTTTTCTTTTTGTATTATAGTGAGAAATTACTTACTTACTTACTTAGGTCATTTAAAAAATCTGTCACTAATATCATTTATATATGCTATAAACTAAATTCTAATATTGAGTCACCCCACCCCTATTCTTTAATGCTAAATGCAATCATTAGCAGAAATTATAAAAAGGAGCAACATTTACTCAATCTGTTTTTCTAGTTAAATAAATTTGGGACTATAGCTCACAATTTATGCTTGAATCCTAAAAGTGCAAAACAATTTAGAATAGAATTTAATTGGTCCACTTAATTTCTCCTCCCACTTCCGAAATTTTTTGTAAGAGCTTTGAATTATAGTTCTGTAACAAAAAAAGTTACAAACTTGCCTTTTGAACAAAATGTATCACTTACAAATGAGCTTGTTTAAAAATATTATTTTTCGAATAATTTATTTTTCGGCGGCGATTCGCAAAGACTTAATCTTAATATGTGGGGTATCTTCAAATCGTTTTATTTGTAATGTAGTAAGGTCCTATAAATTCATATAAAAATATTTTTTTAAGTAAAACATTATTGAAAATGCCATTTTTATAGGATGAATAATGAACTGTAGATGTCAGGAAAATGCGTTTCTGCAGTGAAGAATGAAAAAAAAAAAAAACGCTGTTGGCGTCGGGGCTTCGCCACGAATCCCACTGATGAATAATGAGCTGTAAATTTCAGGAGAAAGCGTTTCTGCAGTGAGAAATGCAAAAAAAAACGCTTTTGGCGTCTGGACTTTGCCCCGAACCCCTCTGATGAATAATGTAATGAGCTGTAGATGTCAGGATAATGCGTTTCTGCAATGAAAAATGCAAGAAATCGCATTTGGCGTCGGGGCTTCGCCCCGAACCCCACTGAGGAGGCATATATATATATATATATATATATATATATATATATATATATATATATATATGTGTGTGTATATATAGAATATAGATAGATAGATAGATAGATAGATAGATAGATAGATAGATAGATAGATAGATAGATAGATAGATAGATAGATAGATAGATAGATAGATAGATAGATATGCTGTACGCACGTTTATGCATAGAGTTAGGGTTTACTGGACGTTAGGGTTAGGGTTTGGAAAAAATCGCCCCCCCCCCCACTCCAAAGTTCTGAATCCGCTAGTGCTTCACTATAAAATATAAACTGGCTACTTTATGTTTAACTCTAACGCTCTTGAAAATAGAAATAAAATGAGACTTATCTTTCGTACGGTGATAATTTAATGATTTGAAACATTACCAAAAAATTTTCTTAAACTTTGGATCTAATTGAAAGCTGATGAAGATTACAATAGATCCCTTAAGCTTGATACTCAACTTCTTGTTTAAAGCTGTACATCCTGACGTCATTTCAAGTATAGCTGTCCTTCTCCTTTTTTTTAAATCCCTGCTTAATAACCGCTGATTTAGAAACAACACTTCGTTTGAAAACAATAAAAGTACTGTAATAAGTGACATCCCCGATGTATCTCATTTAAATAAAGATCTTGGATAAAAATAGTTTGTTTCATTCAAGTGACATTTGAGAATTAAGACAAAACCCACTTTAGTAAGTAGTAAATCTAATTGTAAGTTTCAGGAGCTCATTCAGAAATGAAGATTATTGCGTCATAACCCAGGATGGTAGGAGTTAACTAGGGGCGGTCTATCAACTCACCACATGCCCAGGTAGCCGTACTGCAGTGTTTTATTACACCTTTATAGAAGAATTCACTCATCGGAAGATATTAATCGAGCATATAAAAAAGATAAAATACAAATATTTCCTTTTCTTTTAAGTTAATTGATAACAACAAAAGATCTAAATAATAGTTGTAAGGAAAGCAATGTATGTAATCTTACGGGGAGGCACTGTGGCTGAGCGGTAAAGTGTTTGGCTTTTGGGCGCCTCTGAGTCCACCCAGCTCTAATGGGTACCTGGCATTAGTTGGGAAAAAGTAAAGGCGGTTGGTCGTTGTGCTGGCCACATGACACCCTCGTTAACCGAAGGCCATAGAAACAAATGACATTTACATCACCTGCCCTATAGACCACAAGGTCTGAAAGAGAAACTTTACTTTTATATAAGCCTACATTATTATCATAAACCAAACAAAGAAAATGGCTTCTATTTATAGGCCTAATAGCTCAGATAGGCCTAATTTTACACTACAATAGGTGTTTGGTGAAAGTGATTTTTGCAGATCTTTGCTATTGGATAATAATTTGAGAATCACTTGTTAATCTTACATTTATGTTTCAGAGATGGCTGCACGACACACAACAGCTTTTATGTTACAATGTGTTGCATTGTATCGACGTCATTATTAGTAAATGGTCTGTTATATCTAATAAATCTATCTAGTCAACGTTAGAACCAATAAATAGGCTGTAGTTTATTTAAGTAAAAAAAAACTAAAACTTAATTTTTTTTTAAATTACCCAAATATGTTATTTTATGACATGAAAAAAAAATGTATTTTGACCTCGAGATGCAGTCAACATATGCATTATGTGGCCAGTAAAGACGCCAAGTCCCGGATTGGCCAGAAGCCCAAGTTCCCTGTGCAGTGTGAAGGACGGGACCCGTGTGATGATGCAATGTATTGGTTGTTGGTATTTCTTCACCTCGTTTCACCCCGCCCGACAGCTAAATATAGACCAGGGCATCGAATTCTGCAAAGAGAACGTGTCGGTGTAAACAAGATAATATTTATGGGGAATTGTTGAGAAATTAGTCGCTCGTGATTATTGATCTGCGTAAGGTGGGGGGGGGGGGGGAGGGAGTAGAAGCCACAGAGAGTAGGTCAGAGGAGGAATAGATGTTCGCATTTCATTACAACCATGAATTGACTAGGTTTCTTTTTAATTTTTAATTAGAATATTAGTCTAAAATGTAATAATGATACTCTCTAAATTAGGCCTAAACATTGGAGATAGAAAGTATTAATCATCTGTAACAAAATTTTAAGCAATGAAACGTTTTAGATAATGTATAATAATTAGAGATCTATCATCCTACGCGGTCTTTCGCATATCAGACTTATCTTTCATCCTTTGGCTATTAGTATGTCTATTTTAAGCTGATAGCGGGAATATGGGCTCACATACCCCTCTTTCCCTTTGGTATATACATATATTTTCTACGTATATCTATCACACATAACATACTAAACTAATACAACCCATTTCCACCCCCCACAGACTGGTTAATATTTATTTATTTTGTAATCACAATACTGGGGGGATAACAGAACATAGAGGTGCGCTCCATTATTCAACACATTCACCACTGATTATTAATGACAACCCGCGTGTTCCATTGTGCATTTACAGCAGGCCTAGACACAGTGTGTCATACTTCCCGTAGTCTACCTCCAGCCATCCTCAATCCATTCAACTTGTACATTTACTGTAGGCCTTGACACAGTGTGTCATACTTCCCGTAGTCTACCTCCAGCCATCCTCAATCCATTCAACTTGTACATTTACTGTAGGCCTAGACACAGTGTGTCATACTTCCCGTAGTCTACCTCCAACTATCCTCACTTCATGTACACTCCACCTTCTTTGAAATGTTAGACATTCATCTTTAATATAGCCTAGTTAAGACACGTTTACATGCAAGTGCAATTATATCAGCTTGTATTCATGTAGGCCTAAATCTGTTCACGCTAAATTAATTACAGAATAGACATATTATGGGACTTACGATGTCTCACTGTAATAATTTGTAAATTATAAGCCTACAGACAGATGACAGCACCACACTACAAAGCTAATGCCCACTAGATCTAGTTAACATAGACATGAAATATTTGTACAGTTTGAAAGTAAGCAAACAATGGCGAGCACACAGATCTAGTTAAAAACGTCTACGAATGTTCTTAGTAATGTATTGTATCGGCCCACTTCAAGCCACGTCACAAAGGTACTGACCTTGAACCTCAACTCTCACCTCGGAATCTCGGTTATAGATCAATACGTCCTTTCCCTTCACTGTCCAATTGTTTTCTTCAAATCAACTTTATATTTATTTATGTAGGACTAGATGGTTTGGTCAAATGCCAGGACTAACAGTATGTGATAGTAAATTTTACCAATCGAGACCTTTGTTATAGAACAGCGATATAGTGACGAACATCTGAATATAACATCGCTTAAAACAAGCATAAGCGTAGACATGTGTAGGTCCATTAAGACTTTTAAGACAAATAGTTAGTGCTCTTTTAGTGCTTTTTCATTATGTTGTAGATTTAAAATAAATAAATTTTACGTCCAAGACATAGTGGAGTAAAATATTGTAGTATTGTTTAAGTAAAATATTGACAATGTGATTCTAATTAAAGGTAAAAAGTTTATTATATTGATACAACTCTGTTGTGTTAAACCGTTAAACTATTTTTTTCAAGAAAATGTTAATGATGGCTTGCTAAAAGTGGATGTATTGACCAATCAGGGAGAAATTTAAAGTATTTAGGCTACTGCCAAAAAAACAACAGTTAATCTCAAATAAACGCTTTAGAAATATAATCAAATATATTCTATAGTTGTGCTAATATGTTTATATGATTATGTAACTTTTTGTTTTGTTTGTTTTTGATAAGGCAGCAAACCTTCTCCCTGGTTCCCTTTTTCTCCATCCTCCAATCACACACATATGTTATTGTTACATGTTATTGTTACATGTTATTGTTACATGTTATTGTTACATGTTATTGTTACATGTTATTGTTACATGTTATTGTTAGTCGAGATTTATTCAAAATAAATTGCATGATTGATTCAAAATAATTAAAGCAATTTCATTCAATATAAGCTTTTTAAAAAGTATTTTTTCATATTAGCTTTCCTGAGTAGAGACATACATAGTTATGTTCACTACTTTGCCATTTTCATAAAGCTTTTATCAACACACTCGGTCTGTCGTCTGGTAAAATGTGTGTACACGTTATTTCCCCCCACACCCAAACTCGGATCAAGCTGAAATTTTGCACAATTATTTCTTTTACCTGAAAACACGAGAATCAATATTAAAAAGTTAAAAGTTAGTTAATTTACTATTGGTAATTAATTATTTTGTTTGCTATTAAACAAGAGAAAGAAATAGTACTTCATTAATGTGGTGGTATAAGTTGAATTAGTCTCCTTTAAACTATGCAGAAAAAAATAGGTGGCCGCTTTAGAGTTTGAAACTAACTATTGTTAACTGTAAAAATGCATGACTGATCCAAATTAATTGATACAATATTACAACTACACTTAATATAAGCTTTGTATTTTTTTTTAAATATTTTTCTTGTTTATTTTTATACATCTGCTCTTGACAACATTTCTTGCTCACTAACCTACTGTATAGCACAAGGGATGGTCAGATCTAGAGAGGAACAAGAAACATGGTGGATTCCGGCTAAGTTCTAAGGAAGTAGAAAGAACTTTGGGTGTTGATGGATGGATAGTTTATATTTGTTTTTTTTTTTTTTCGTTATTTGTTAAATTTATGTGTCATTATTATGTGCCCTTCGTTGAATGTTCGTCCTAAATTTAATACAATATCCTAAAAGAACTGCCTCTTCAATGGTACACCCTTTTGTAACTGTTTACGAATGGTCAATTTAAAACAAAGGCGAATCTATAGATTCTTATAATGTAATATTTGTGTTAAAATTGTTACAGATGGTAATGTTCTATTTCAACAAACCAACAAGGCCATACGTTCGCATGCGACAGTCAAATGTATCTCGGATTGGTCTGTTTTCTTCTGCTTCAATAATTGCTGAATTATGCGTCTCTGTTGATATGTCATTAAACACTCTCACACAGACACACATATCTCACCGACATTAAACACTCTCACACAAACACACATATCTCACCGACATTAAACACTCTCACACAGACACACATATCTCACCGACATTAAACACTCTCACACAGACACATATATCTCACCGACATTAAACACTCTCACACAGACACACACATATCTCACCGATATTAAACACTCTCACACAGACACACATATCTCGCCGACATTAAACACTTTCACACAGACACACACATATCTCACCGACATTAAACACTCTCACACAGACACACACATATCTCACCGACATTAAACACTCTCACACAGACACACACATATCTCACCGACATTAAACACTCTCACACAGACACACATATCTCGCCGACATTAAACACTCTCACACAGACACACACATATCTCACCGACATTAAACACTCTCACACAGACACACACATATCTCACCGACATTAAACACTCTCACACAGACACACACATCTCACCGACATTAAACACTCTCACACAGACACACACATATCTCACCGACATTAAACACTCTCACACAGACACACACATATCTCACCGACATTAAACACTCTCACACAGACACACACATCTCTTGCCGACAGAAAGTGGAAGAGGGGACGGTTAAGTAAGAGATGGTAAAGATCAACATTAACGTCGAAAGTTGACTACGATACAGCCTCCCATGGAAAATTAATAATCTTGTCCCAAATGACGGTTGTTTCCAGTTGAACCTGTCAGATAATTGAACTTTTTCTTTTCTTTAAAGGGACAGAAGCTTATTAAAACGAAATGCATTAATTTGCGTAGTTAAAACAAAAACTAAACAAATTACTTTTTTTTTTCTCTTTCTCTGTCGAGATTACTTATAACCACTTCAGTCATGGTCCATAGTTTAAACAAGGCTTTCTTATATAGGCCTAACACTTCTGTTCAATGTACCTCACCAACTAAAACAACCATTAAACAATAGTATCTTGTGCATTTCTGTGGTTCTTGCATAGCTACGTACAGCTACATTTAAAGACTGTTCTTTTCTTTTTTCGTGTATGCGTGTTTTGCTTTGCTTTCTTTTTTGACAAAGCCTCTATCAACTCTCTCTGTCTGGTAAGTTTGTACACGTTATTTTTTTCACACTCTATCTCTGATTACATTTTGCACAGTTATTTCTAGTATCCGACAAAACAAGAATCTATAATTAAAAAAAATAAACCAATTAGTTAATTAATTCTTGTGTTTGGTATCGAACAACGGAAAGAAATCGTACTTCACAGATGTGGAGGTATAAGTTGAATTAGTCCCCTTGATGCTGCTTGAGCCCCGAGTTCGAATTTAAGTCGAACAACTTTCGTTTTTTTATTGCATTAAAAAAAACGATCACGGTAACATTCACACAGATACCTCCCTCACACCTTTTCCCAACTAGTTCAAACAAGTGATAGGATCATTACTCAATGATAAAGCTAAAAGCATGAAATTGCGCTTAGAAACCAATTTTTTGAAAAACAAACGAGTGTTAAAATTATTTCTAATTGCATAGATTTATTATTGTTAGTCTAGATCTATTACAAATTTAATTACGTGACTAATCCAAACTAATTGATGCAATTACACTCAATAACAATATAAGCTTTGTTTTTTTGTTTTGTTATATTTATTCTTTTTCTTTTTTTATGTCGAAACGTAACCATAGTAACTTACTTATACAAAAACGTTTAAAATACTCAGAAAGTTACAAGATAAAGGCACATTTCTTTTTACATATGCTAGGACAAAATCACATAAAAAGCTTCTTTTTTCCTAGTGCCATTGAACGTGGAATGGGTTGCCTGAGTCAGCCAGGAAAATCAATGACTTATCAGAGTTTGTTTCTAGTTGACATGTATAACTTGATAAAAAAAAAAGGCTACGCGTAGGACGTAATGTTCTCTTTTAAAGGAACGTCTTTAATTTATAAGAGACGTGGAGAGCTCTTCTTTAACAAAAGATTAAAAATCACGTCTTAGTGCACAATCTCATTTCATATGAACTTGAAGATGGCTATGAAGGCCTATCTTCGCGCCGAAAAGCTAGCGCACACATGCAACGCTAGCTACTAATGTAGCTGGTGAAATTGGTATTTTTAATTTCGGGATCTTTGGGCCCCTCTAAGTCTATCCTGCTCTAATTGGTACATGACATTAGTCGGGGAAAAGTAAAGGCGATTGGTCATTGTGCTGCCCAAGTGACACCTTTGTTAACAGAAACAGATGACCTTTACATCCTCTGCCCCATAGATCTCAAGGTCTGAAAGTGGAAATTTACTTTATATATATATATATCAGCACCTCTCTCTATTTTTTTCTCTTGAGGAAGTGTAATATCACGCTGAACAATTTGCCTTTTTTTTTTTTTAAAATTATCTAAAGAAAACTGTCTCATCAACAGCACAGCAGTATACGGCTGTTTTGAATAACTTCAAAAAATGGTCAAGACTTTTCTTTGTGCTTGAATTGTTACGGATGGTATTGTTTAAAACAACAAACCAACTGTCGAAGGCATGTAGAGATCAAATGTGATTGCATCCTTATTAATGGTATGGTTTGTTTTCTTTTGCTTTAATAATTGCTCAATTAGTAATCTCTGTATATGTTTGTCTAAGATCAAATGCCTCCTCTCTGGCGTCATCTTGCCTACCAAAGGGGGAAGGGGAGGTTAAATAAGAGGGAAAGGTGAACATTAACATCTTAAGTCCACCAACATATGACCTCCACGGAGAATCAATGATCTTGGTCCAAATGTTTCCATCTGTACCTGTCGGATCATTGAACTTGTCTTTCTTTCTTTAAAGGGAGAGAAGCTCATTAAATGTATTATTTATTTGGAATAGTTAAAACAAAAACGATTTTAAAAATACTACAGTTTTTCTTTTGTGGGGTGGGGTGGGGAGGCTTTCTCTGTGGAAATTAATTTAAAAAAAAACATCCAAGTCTGTACCTTAATTCAACCTAAGCTTTGTGGCGTCTACCAAAAACATAAAAAGTAGCCTTCTGCCAAAGACATTTGAGCCTCTTACAAGAGATCAACTAGGCATAATCATCTGCTTTCACTTATTATTTCTAATGAACATAACACATCATCACAATCAAAATACAAACGATTGGCCTCATTCATACCCAAGATTAGAGACCCAGTTGCTTATATTATTTCATTTTTTAAAAGGGCTACCTAGATACACACAAACTGTAATGGCCACACAATCTTTTGAGTAGCCCTGCAGGTCAGGTACTAATTCAAATATTACGTAACAATAATTACAAATAATTGCTCAGCATATTACAATTTACATGATATTACAGTGATATTAAAATGTGTAAAAACTTATATTTGGAAATAAATGCAGATGTAATAGAATGAATGTGTAAATATCTTTAAACAAGAAATATAACTATTTGATCTACTTCAACGCAATATTATTCAAATGGCAAGATAATATACAAATATATATATATATTGGATTAGATAGAGTGATTTATTGGTTAGACTGTCAGTGCCAAAATAGTTCTAAAAAAACATTACTACAGTAACAGAGAATATATTAATTAGTGGAATTTCCATTTTAAAAATGAATTAATAAGCATAAAATTTTAGGACATGAAAAAAAAAAAAAGATAACATTGTTGACTTAACAATATGACAAATGAGATCAAACAATAATAATTATAGAAATATTGTCATAATGAGGGTTCATATTACAAGGGAGGTAAATTTGTATATTCAAATATTTTTTTGTAAGCCGGTCAGCAAACAATTGACTATTTAAATCACTAAATTCTAAAGAACCCATGTTCATCCACTTACTTACTCCACTTACTTTTAGTAGTTACATCAAATAGGTTTTTCAAGGCATGTAATAAACTCTAACTAACTAAGATTGCACTTACCATTTCTTTTAACAGATTGAGATAATATTTAGCCTACTTACATTAATAATTGACATGTAGAAATAGAAGATACTTGGTATGTTTTGTAAAATGTTTTACATGTTTCGGATGTTCCTTCAGAGTTGAAGATAATTACTTCCTAGTCCAAACCTCCCGCAGGACGTCGGGGATGGGAGCGGGCAGGGTTTGAACCCGGGACCATCGATAAATCTGTACGACAGTCCAGCGTGCAAACCATGCACACATTCTGTTTTTGATGCATTATCAAACTTTAAAAAGTAAGTGGACAAGTATGAATGGATGCCCATCATATGGTAAACAATTTGTGTGTCAGATAGAATGCTAATGCCTTGGCTGATTTTCCTGCTATGGGAGAGATCTGCAACAATTTTAAAAAATCACATATTAAACATTTAAAATTCTCTTAGTAATATAATTACATGCTTTAAATTGATTTAAAAAAATGAAACCATTTAGAATCTTTCTATTTTGTAAATGCATCAAAGTTTCAAAATTCTTTTAATGCTGTTATAAACTTGCAAAATCTTTTCTGCAGTAGGTCGCTTTGAAGGCTCTAGTTCTCTGCATTGAGAATGTATGTTAAATAAGTGCAACTTTAGTGCACCAGCACCATAAGCATCGCCAATTAAAACATTGCACACATCCGGAATTTTCCATATGTCTACTTTTTCATCATAGGAAGGCATCATTGCATCAATGAAAGGCATTTCATCAAAGGGCCATAACTGTTCCGGTGCAACATAAGGTCCAGAAAGCTCTACTTTACCACATTTAATGAGATGACCACTACTCCTCCTAACCTGCGGTAAAGCATCTACATCATTCAAAACCAGTGTTAAATTATCAGTCAGAAGAAACTGGCTGAGTGTTTTCATGGGATCATTGGTGTCACACATTACATATGGCCCCCCAGGCTGGGAATGCAAAATGTGCAGGATGAAGACAAACTCAAAGCAGAGCCTAAACCTAGTTGCCAAAGTGTTTTGCTGAGGAAAGTGGTGCTCCAGAACTGATGCCACATTGTCTGCAGACCCAAGGGAGTGCTTTTCTGTTATCACCACCGCCAAAGAGCCATTGTCTACACACCAGCCCACAAGTTGAATTATTTTGGGTTGACTGCTAAGAAGCTTCAGCATCTCTAAACCATACATCAAGTCCTCAGAGTAATGAATTAAATCAAGAACATTCACAGCCACTGGATACTGATGCCATCTGCCTTCTTTCACCTATTTAAACAAACAAACAAAAATAAGCATTTCAAGAAATACCAATTAAAAAATGAAATCTATGAAATTCAATATTTTTGACTGTTCATCACAATTACATTTGGACTCTTACCACTGACAAATATTATTCAAGAAACAAAGTCATCAATCAGTTTGATAAAAAATTATTCACACATATATGTTTACAAATATGAGTACAGTGACCTTAAATGTTTGTATTCATTCAGGACCATTTTAATGTAATTTAATCTGACCAAGAGGTAAAATAATAGTTTACAATGCAAAAGTAAGGTACTGGTACTATTGAGAATACACACAACATAAATTATCCATCCTCAGACTGAAATTGTTTTATCTACCAAAAACATAAAAAGTAGCCTTCTGCCAAAGACATTTGAGCCTCTTACAAGAGATCAACTAGGCATAATCATCTGCTTTCACTTATTATTTCTAATGAACATAACACATCATCACAATCAAAATACAAACGATTGACAAGCTGGATTATTGGCCTCATTCATACCCAAGATTAGAGACCCAGTTGCTTTTATTATTCCATTTTTTAAAAGGGCTACCTAGATACACACAAACTGTAATGGCAACTTAATCCAAAAACTAACAAATCAACGTTTTTTTAAATTGATCAGACAGCAACACTGCAGAATAACAATGTTAAAAATAAACACAAATAAAAAAAAGAGTACAACACAGTGAGTACTTTAATATCCTTTAATTAGTACAGCCAGGCACTATATTGTCCATTAAATTTATTTCATAAAAAAAATACTTTCTTATGTGTTTTGTATGTATCTAAGTTTTCTAATTATAAGGTGTAAAATCTCAAAATGTATAGTCACATAGATGAATGCATGTATAGTTAAGTGGTTAATGCAATAAAAATAGTTTGGATTAAAGTTATTTCTTTTTTTTTTCCAGTAACAAATATAACATCCTTTTAACAATGTTTATATTTACTTCTCTGTATCTTTATTACGGTATATGTTTTGATTTTTGCAATCGATTTTTCAAGCATTTCTACACATCCAATCGTTATTAAACTTTGCATACAAGCTTGTGATTGATGACAACATATAAATCAATAAAACAAAAATCATAAGTTATTTTGTTTTAATATTAAAAGGGAAAAAAAACAGTAAGGAAGATAAGCCTTGTGTAGAGAAATAAGGTGTAACAAAGCTAAATTGAGTTGAGATAAGTCTTGTGTAGAGAATTAGGCAATAAGAATTGAAATATAGCTACAGTAAAATAAAATGATTATAAAGATTATTTCAAAGACTGTTTGTTAATTGAAAATTATATCACAAACATTATTTATATTCATCAATTATAAAAACAACATTGCAATAAATTGGTTAATTAACATTGTCTAAATACCATTTTAACAACTGATATTTCTTTTACAAAATTAATTGACTTGCAGTTATCAATGGCTGGAATTGTTTTTAAAAAGGTCTAAAATAAAAGAGTAGTTTAAAAAAATCAATACACACTTACATTAAAACAAAAACAGAAGTACACAAACAAAAAAAGTGTTAGGTGTGAATGTCACTTTAACTCATTTGACATGCCCAACTCTTTTTTTAAAGTTGACTATGCTGTGACAGATTTTGAGAGCTTCACTCTTTGCGACTGGACAAGCATATGTAGCTCTGAGTTAGATCTCTAGAAGGGCACTGAATGCATGACTAGGATTGCATAAAGCTTACTGGCATGACATTATGTAATAATGAAGCATTGGAGGACATGTAAAGACTATGAAAAGACTCTGACCGCTTCAGCAGAATGGAAAGATAGTTAGAGCCAAATAAAAATATTTCAATGTTAATGTTTCAAAAACTGTATTTATATTAATCATTTACATATACAAATTTCTAATGAACAGTGTCTTCATTTACATTAAATTGTTAAATCTTAGACTCCATCACTTACATAAAAAATGTCGGGTGTGAACTTCAATCAAACTCATACTAAACACACCCAACACTTTTTCATTTTTTTTCTACTTTTTAGTGCGTTTTACTTGGAGTGTTGTTTCAAAAAAAATATTTTACAATTCTTATTAGATTACAAATGGTTGGTCACTGCCTAAACATGGATCTAAAAAAATGACTAATTTTCCAAGAAATTTGACAGTTTATGTATAGCTTTGGAAAAAAAAACAATAACAAATACTAGCTTATTGACACACAGGAAAAACTCTGGTTGTAATTGTTCAAAATATAATCCTCATAAAATTAAACAGCCATCAGTGGGAATTCCTGCATGTATTCACAGACCCCCCAAGTTGAATAAATAAATAGATGTTCAGGAACATTTTCAGCACCTATAACTCTAACTAGAACCAGTACCCTAGTTGACTACTGTCTTTTAAAGTTTTTTTAAAACTCAAACCAAACCAGACTAGAATTTTCTATACTCTTGAGTAGATTTATATATGGGTGTAACCATAACAAATTTTTCTTTCTTTAATCTATCATTCACTAGTTATTAGAAGCAGAAGTAAGATGAAAAGGACAAAGTGTATTTTGTAACTTTTTCACTTTGGTTTTCAGAAAATAATTTACAACAATATCTTTGGTCATTGTGACTGAGTAAAATAAGCTTGGTTAATCAATTAAATATACTTACTATTTTTTGAGCTCCTGTTCCTAAGACAATGCTAGAAATGTTAACGTCCTTCTTGATGTCTGTGCATGTTAGCCACAAGTGGCATGAGTTCATGCCTGGCAAAAGAAACTTTCCTGGGGTACATTTGGTCTTTTCTGGCCCTACTGACTTTTCTTAAAAGAAGAATATTTACAATTCATATATAAATATATATATATAATCAAAATTGTTGCTTTCAACATTTTGAAAAAAAAAGACTCAAAATACATTTGTATAGTATAATTAGGAAATGTTATAATTTTTCTTTTTAATTCATACATTTTGTTACAAAATATAAGTAAAGTTCCCATTTCAGACTATGTGGCATATTATGTCAAACGTATCTGTTTCTAGTGCCAAGGCTTAATGAGAATGTTATGTGACTACCACAACCAATAACCACCTTTGCTTTCCCCAAGTAATGTCAAGTGCCAATCAGTGTTGGGTGGTTGAACTCGGGGACATCCTAAAAATCCACAAAGTTGAAAATCCCAGTCTTCACTGGAATTTGAAATTGTAAGCTCATGGTTCAAAAGCCAAGCATTTTACCACATAGCCACCATGCCCCAAATTTTAGCTAAATAATCTAAGAAATAAAAACTGTTTGGATGAGATTCTGAAGGAAATAAAAAGTAAATCTCTTTTAGAAACAGAAGACAAACAATAATAAAACAAATATTAAGTAATAAATAACTAAACAGTAATACACGAAAAAACTATTAAAAAAACAATTTGTTTTAATCACACACACATTATTGAGAATACTCAGATTCAACTTAAGCTCAACTCTTGAGTACTGAAACAGCATCATTATATTTAATATAATGTATTGTTAAAAAATAAGGATATAATGGAAAAGGACTTTGTTTTAAAAGTTTGGGGAAAACAGACTTGGTGGGCCAATATTACTCTTTCCATGCAAATCCTTTGAAATTAACATTTTTAATTCACTCTAGGAGTTCTTAGCCAGAGATTTAATTACTTTTTTTTTGTATTTCCTTATTTTTCACATTATTTTAAACTAGATGGGAAAATTTCTCAAGTCTTAAAGAGAGAATGTACTAAATGACAATTTAGTGGGAGAAAGTTATGATGTTATCGAGCCAGAATTCAGTGAGTCTTCCATGGCAAGCTGGAGGTTGTTGCAAAGATAATAATAATTACAAGCAACAAAGTTTGTCCATCTGTCACTATGGTATTTTCTTAAAAAAACTACTAGTCTCCAAATAACATTAATGCCAAAGCAGAAAAAGCTAACAAATGCAATATTCAAAAGCTAATAAAATAAGCCAAGTAATGTGATGCAGTTCTATTTATATATTGTTAAGTATTAGAAGCATCTTTAGGTCCAGTGAGTCATATGCAGCAAGTAAACCCCAACTAGTGAACTACTGTCTCAATTATTTCAAATATGATTTTTGTTTACCTATAAATGTTTCATAAAAAATAGCTAAGACTGCAGCTATGACTATAAAAAAGCAGATTCTTGCTTTGACCTGAAAATAACAAAATAATATTCAATATTTATTCATAAAAAAGTAACTTCTTTAATAATTATAACCACCCCAAGCCCAACCAAATAATCACATGTTGAAATTCCAAGCAATCCAGGAGAACATATTCCACAGAGGACAAAGTCACAGCCAATACATTGTAGCATTCTTCCCACTTCCAGAAAAAAAAAGAGTCAATAAAATAAGTGCTTTATCTGTATCTTGGTATCAATAGCTTCTTTATAGATATTATAGCTTTCATAAGTAGATAGATTTCTATCTATCTGAGTTATTTATAGTTTTACTATGTACTTAGGTCTACTACTTTTGATATTTTTTAAAAGTCTGTTTAAATAAAGTGTGGGGCTTCTTCTGTGTTTTCTTTCTTTTCTGTTTCCCATTGGAGAGGTAAGAAATGGTTAACATTGATCAAGTTCCATGATTAATTAGCTTTACTAATCCCAACAGATGTCAAGAACCTGTTAGTATCGGATAGGCTCAGTATGACTCTTAAATATTTCTGAAATAACCTACCAAGGATTTTATTCAAGTCTTACTGTTCTATGCAACCACCAAAGTACCACATATGAAAGTATCATAAAAGGAAGCTTTTATCAAAACAAGAGGAGTAAAATAATTCTTACCAATTTCAAAATAATAAAATGTAACAAAGTAGACAGTAATTTAAAACATAAGTGAATTAAAAGTCAGAGCTTAAACAAGGGTGAAGAGAACTTAATTGTCATAAGCAATGATTTAAATGAAACTAACAATAACTTTAAAAAACTTAATATGAAGATGCAGTAAATAGTGGGTTAGCTCAAAATTTTGTTTTGAGACACTGAAAAAGTAATAGGTTTGAAGCTATTTAAATTCTATGCCTATTGTCGCTATTAACCATTCATAAAATCATTCTTCATGTCATTTAAATGAAGAGCTGAAAACAGGATCTATTTCCCTTTACTAAAACAGAAAATAATAACTAGCAAAATGGCTGAACTACACCAACCTCAATATGTCTTAAATAGTAAAAGTAAAATTCCCTTTCAGACCTTGCGATCTATAGGACATGTGATCTTAAGGTCATTTGTTTGTAAGGCCAATGATTTAAAAAGGTGCCATGTGGCCAGAACATTGACAAACCCCTTTACTTCCCCTCTTAATGTCAGGTACCCATTAGAGTTGGGAACTCAGGGTTGCCCTTGAAATTAAAAATCCCAGTTTTCACTGATAATATACATGTTCATGCGTGAAAAAGGAGAGGTACTCTAATGTACTCCTAAATTGAAATATAGTTTTAAATAAGACTGTTCATAGAAAATGATTTCCACCTCTGGTCTAGATCTGATCCAAAAAAAAAAATTTTAATAAAAATTTTGGAGAAACTAGTTTTTCTAAAGTCTTTAGAAAGTAGTCTCCTTCCCACTTTCAGCATTAGATCTACTAGAAGTAAATCCCAGTCTATACCAATGAAACTATATTGACAGTGCTGTTACATCAAGGCACATGAAAGAGTGCTTCATTGTTTCTTGTTCCCACATTGAGAGTGAGACATTTATTTGTTGGATTATTATAATAACTCAGTGTATTTTAAAATATTTACAAAGATCAAATCTTCTTAAGACAACTGATATTAGCATGACAATGGTAATACAGATAAATGTGTTAGCCATTTTAAATACTGTACTGGTATCCCTTTTAAGCATTTTACTAAGTACTTAGTTTATAAATGAACATCAATACCTTCCAAATCAATATTGTTGACCATTTGCTGGAATGAAAATAATAATTCATTGCATTCCTTCAACTCCAAGACCAACAAGTTCTTGAACCAACTGTAAACAACATTATCACATATTAATTGTAAGTTTTATATAGACAGTAGATGTCTATACTTATAATATTATATTACACTAAATAGATATATCATATTATCTAGATCTAGAAGTGTTCAAGAATGAAACTAAAAAAATTAAAAGAGAAGTTGAATTTTAATCAATCTAAATGAATAGGCTTATATAGCTCCTCCTTCGTGGTTGAAGATGAGCACATTTCTCATTTCCTATGGACTTGAAGGTGACTGTTAAGTCCAATCCTCGCTTTAAAAAGCCAGCCGCATACATGGCATGGGTGGGTTAGGTCAGTTGCAGATAGGCCTGCTTCTTCTCTCAGTTTTCTGTTAGTTCGGTGCTCTTTCGCCCTGACCACTCTGCTTGCTTCATATCTTGAGACTCAGAGATTCACAGCTTTGCACCATGATCGAGAGCTAGTGCCTCCAAGCCGTGAATGTGTAGGTTTGTAGCTATGGCTGCCAGTGTATCCACACCTGCCACTTGCCTATCACCGCAGGGCTTTTTGGTTGATGAACATGGGAGATGAGAATGTGGCTTGCGCAATGAAAATTTATTAAAGTGAGGGAGATTTGCGCTGCATCAGCCTCACTCGCTTGCCCCTTGCCAACTGAATCCAGTGTATGTGGCTCTGTAAGAGGAGTAGTACCTCTGTCAACTGGGCAGTCAGGCTCTCAGAGCAGCTCATTGAGCTGGGTCTCCACTCAGAGCCCAGCTCTCACCTGTGGCTCCAAGCAGTTGTCTGCATGTGGCAACGGCTACACCCCAGCAAACCATCTCGAATGACGGGCCAAACCAGGTGAGGGTTAGCCAGAGGTAGTATCTGGTGAAACTATGGTATCTGTCCACCACCAGCATGTACAGTCTAGTTGCGGCTGCATGGCGCTCAAGTCGAATTGGACTCCCAGGGCCATCAGGCTTCACCTAAAAAAACGATGTGGAACGTTTTGGAGTACTGTGGGACATGTAGAGCACACTGGTCATCCACTGCACCCCAAACCAGCACCAGTTGTCTGAATAGGCTTATAATATAGTATTAGATCTAAACATAGACCTACATCTATACTCTAATTGATTGCTACTTCAATGTAATTTAGAAAAAGAAATTTATTCCAGTTAAAGTTTCAGACTACTTTAGATTTTAGATGCGTAATTAACTTCCACTTTATATATCTAATGGCAACACTAAGTAAAATATTTTTAATGAGTGAATGGTGAAAAACTTGCACAATAATGGACAGCTCTGATCAAGGCATGAACTGCCAACATGATTTTACCAATCTTTCTTGTGTCATGAATGATTACATTTCTCTAAGTGTATGCCATCTATCTGATGATGACTTTTGCATGACAAAAAAAAAAAGCCAGCTAAAAGAGATCTTGCTTAAAACAAAGATGATCTAGAACGATCATGCCCATTACTGAAATACGACTATAAGTATACTCAATAAAACCCATTAGACATATGCACTAGATATTCACATATTGTCTATATTACCTAGAATCTAGATGATGCCCATAACACATGTAGTAGCAGCACAACAGACAACCATGTATTTAATAATTTTAATTTAGAAAATTCACTACCTGCCTGACTACCATTTCAGCATCAGTCTATGTTTTCCCTTCTTTATTTGAATTACTTATTTACTTGAACCCTGCACTTTTTTTTTTAAAACTAAGATGATTAATATTATTATTAGGTGAATGTGTCTAGTCAGTCTAGTGAGTCTAGAGTAGACTCTACTTATACTAGTTATAGTAAATAAGTTATACTAAGTATATTAACTATATATAGTATAACTTATTCTAGATCTAACTCATATTTTTAATTTTACTCATAACTCTTGATCTTGTCTATATAAAATAAATATAATTATATTATTATAATTATAATATATACTATAGATTCTAAGTATAATATCTATATTAATATTATAAATTATTATATATTATATATTTATATATTATAATATATTTATATAATTATTATTATATTTATATAAATTATAAAATAACTATAAAGATTATTATTACTATTATTTAATTAGATTTTTCTATTCTATTCATGATAATTTTTTATATGAACGTCTGTATTAATTTCATTAAATCATTATTTAATTAATAATAACTAACTGACTCTTCAATAAGTTAACTCTTTCAGATGTAGATCTAATTCAACCAACGAGAGCGACATGTTTGTTTTTGTTGACATTCGATTCATATTAAATCCCTATAATACTTTTTTAAAAATCATCAGTGAAGATGCAGTTAAATAGTGGGTTAGCTCAAAATTTTATTTAGAGACACTGATAAAGTTTTATTTATCTAAAGTTTACGCCTATTAATCATTCACAGAGTAATTCCCCCTGTCCTCCTAATGAAAAGCTGAAAAAGAAATCCATTTCCCTTTACTAAAACAGAAAATAATAACTAGCAAAATGGCTGAACTACACCAATCTCAATATGTCTTAAATAGTAAAGTTTCACTTTCAGACCTTGCGATCTATATGGCAGGTGATGTAAAGGTCATTTGTTTGTATGGCCGATGGTTAACGAAAGCCTCATTATCAAATTGATCGTTAGAAAGGCTTTTATCCAACAAACAGGCTTGGACCCGGAGCTCCTTACACCAAGTCCTATCTGAAGGCCCCCAGCAGTAACGGCCATGGACCAAATAAGAGGGCCATACCTCATATGTGGGGTTTACCTCTTATTCCTATACTGTAAGCGCCAGATTCCGTGCAGGGACCGCCACTCCAGTCACGGGTCTCTGATGTCGGCCCCCTTTGTGGAACGGTGTGGCAGACTTTTTGGACAGGGTTGCTGGCTTTTGTTGCATCCCCATCCCGAAAAGCTCTCAGAGGGTATCATGCCGGTAATGTGTTAGCTTCCAATGCCTATCTAGTTCCACGGAGGCTCCACGCTAATGCGACGGGGGCTGGGTCCTCCGAGTAAGGTGACCAGACTTCCCGACTTAAGCGGGGCAGTTTTACTTTCGACTGTTTGTCACACTTTTCATAAGATGTCCTGGCGGATCCGCAAATGTCCCGTTTCAAACAAAAGTCAATGTCAAGCTTGTAGTTCAAAATCTGATCATACAACGCCTTTTCATTAATAACTTCAAAGTTACCGGCTTTCGGTTTTTCCTCCTTGATCCCTATTTCATGCACACTTGTTTTAAGTGGTGTTTCTCTGCATTTTTCTCACAAACGGATGGTTTGTCTCCCCGCATGTATGCTTTCAATCAATCCATCCTGGTTTACAGTAGGCCTATTCCTTGGAATGCGATGTGAGAAAGGTGGATCACAGTTTTAAGTCTCACAAGGTAATATAACCAAGCATCGTCATTAGAACTCTTAACAGTTTGAAGCTTCTAGTAGACCTCTCAAAAGGTTAACCAACATTATAACAAATGGTAAGAAAGTCAAGCTGGCAAGTATTTTGTACACAACAATGCGAAAATATTCCATGCAGCACTTCTGCTTTTTTGAGGAACAGAATGCCAGTAGCCTTCCCACGAAGTATCTTCTGCCATAGCCGAATAACTTCAGAAATGCACAGAAGAAGCATGAAAATGTTATCTGCCGAATAAAATACGAATGCGACTTAATATTATGGATGACTCTGAGTTGGTTAGAAAAAAAAAGATGTAGCGACAATGTAAAAAACAACGAGCTAAATACTAGATAGCAGTGTCTGAAAAATGAGTTCAATTTCAAAGTTATCTTGATGAGTTTATGGGTTTACTGGATCAACGATTAAAAACATATGATAACATCTGTTTTTTAAATTTCTCTTTTCAATTTGCAAACTCTTCATAGGTTAAAAAAAATTAGGTGGCAATTTGCAAACTCTTCATAGGTTAAAAAAAATTAGGTGGGTGAGTTAGTGGACATGGATTTAAAAAAAAAAACTCTAACGATTTTCCTTGAAATTTGACAGTTTATGGGAAAAGAATTACTATAATAGCTTGACACACGGGAATAACTTTTGTTTGACCGTTATAATTTTTCGAAATGTCTTCTAAAATTAAATTTGGTCTGGATTTGGCGGGAAGCTTGAACTTGGCTTGGCTTGGCTACCTAGAAGGGGGCTCAAGGTTCGACACCCGACTCGGGCTGAGTTATGTTTACTGAGCGCCTAAAGGCAGCACGGAACTCCTAGATACTCTGGTCCACAAATGAGATTGGACCAAAAGCTCTGAGCATGCTATAAGCATGAATGTAGCGCTATATAAAAGCTATAATAACAATGTCTAGACAATCTATATCTTAAACACACATACATCAGCGGGTATTCCCTCATCTACTCATTAAAAAGTGAAATAAATAAATAGAGGTTGAGAAACGTTGAGAAACCATTTTCGCGCCGTCTTCTAAGTCTGGATCATAGACTATGTATATTCTCTATGGTCTGGATCTATAATATATAGACCTATCATTAGAATTTTATACATATAACTAGATTTTTTTTCGGGGAGGGGGGATTGAGGCGGGGTAAAAAATGTTCCAAGTTATTTAAATCTATCATTCTTTAGTTGTTAAGTGCAGAATAATCGCTCTTATAAAAATTAGTTCGCTGTGTAGGCCTAAAGAAGGAATTGTCTTTTTTTTTAAATAATTTTTTTTTTATGTTACTTGTTTATTTTTTTAATAGCTGTCTACATAAATTGTAATCCTTTGAATCGGATAAAATAGAGTGAATTTACCCGAGGGACCGAATACATACATGTCCCAACACAGGAAAACAAATTCGTTGTAATATAAGTGCACACAAAAACAAAATCATACAGAAAGTATAGAAAGCAAAATATTTATTTTCCACAGTACACCTAACATCTAAAATCTGGATCAAAACTGTATGGAACATTGTCATGCACAGCCTCATTGACGTATTGTCCACAAGAAAAAATTGCCAGGGGAACAAATATGTAGATTTTCTTTCAACAAACAAGAAAGAGCTATTGATGGAAATACCTTCCTTGGACTGTATTATTCATGAAATAATAACCTCATAAGAACAACGCCATGATAAATAAAATTTTAGTTGCCTTCCTTGAATCCTCAGATGGAAATCAACCTTGATGGTTCGTACAGCGTCATAGACAAACACGAATTTTGTCTGGGGCTTCAGGTAATTGTCGCAGTTTCTTCCGAACTGTCCGAAAATCCAAAACAAGAATCTATTTAGCTTTAAAGTTTTATTTTTAAAAATATGTCAGTCCACGAATATTGCCATCTTGATTCGCATATTTTTTTTTTACTATTGTGGTAAGTGTGGCTACATGCAAGCGAAGTTTTTCCAAACTTACTTTGATGAAGAAATACTTACAATCAACGATGACGAATTTATGACTCACTAATTTGCCCTCTTGAACAATACTTAATGAAAAAAACTGTTTTCTGTAAAATTATCAATAGTTTGCGCGAGAAAGCAGGTAAGATTCACTTGTATTATATTTTTTTTGTAAAATCGATTCTTTGAGAAATAGCAATGTTTAAATAATGAGTACTATTTATTTGGAAATCATAAACTTTACTCTGTTTTAAAACTTTTTTTTTTAGAGGGCATCATGAGGAACTGCCGCACAGGGCATCAAATACCCTAGCTACGCCACTGGATCAAGACTTTGTAACAAATGAAATGCTACACAGATTGCGGCCCGAAGGAACAAAAGTAATTAATGAATTATCTGGGGACATTCATTTTCTATCTTAAAAAAACCCAGTCTACATAACTTAAGTTAAACAAATGAAAAGTAAATAAAAAGTAATGGAAGAAAAAAAAATGTCGAACGTCAAACAAGATTTTGTTGTCAATTACTTTGGTCAGTGCACCCTCTAATTATCACCCTTTCCGCCGGATATACTTCCTTTTTTTAACTCGGCCCAAACAAACAGGTACGTCAAAAAATTACCATCAAGTTAAATCTGGATTAATCGTTGAAATTTATTGCTTTACTAAAGTAGTTTTGTGTTTTTTCAGTAAGATTAAGTATTTATTTTTAAAATAATATAGGATTTTCCACCATATTTTCGCTCACGCATTCAAGAAATCGAAGATCAGTACACCTATTTAATCATATTTTGGCAATTCATAGATTCTATTATACTCAACTATACTCTAGATCTGCACAATAGATAAAAAATCTAGACTAGACATATCGCATATTTTTTATGATTTATAGAAGTATATTTTTTTCTTGGTTGAGTTAACCGTTGTATCAATTCAGATATTGTGTTGTTTGTATTTTATTCAGGCCTCAAAAATGAAGTTCAACAAAGCAGTATCTGGATCTCGTCGCAAAAACAGGGCTCGCCATTTCAATGCTCCTTCTCATATTAGAAGGAAAATAATGAGCTCACCTCTTTCCAAAGAACTTCGTGCAAAATACAATGTCAGAAGCATGCCCGTTAGAAAAGATGATGAAGTTCAGGTTAATCTTTGTTGTCTTATTTTAATTAGCTTAGCTTCCAGTCTACCTAGATTCTAGAACTACTAGATCTAGATTTCTATATTAGAGCATTTTAATTCTACGGTATATTAGATCTAGCACTGTACAGATGTACAGTATACACATAACTGACATAACTAAATAAAACGTTAATAATTGCTGAAAAGAACTTGAAATAACATTCCTAACCACTCAATGACATCAAATTTATTTTTGTACAAGTACTCTAGAATCAAAGATTTTTATGGTAGAAAAATTTGATGAAGTAAAATGGATTAGGTCTAGATCTGCCTCTGGGAGAGTTGTCAGCCACAAGCTCTAGTGGAAGTGATGTCTTAATACTAACATAGGTACTTCGATAAACTGCCAGATCCATTTTTTTTCTCCCAAAAAATGGCAGAAAAGTGTGTCAGCACATTTTACCCTTTTTTAGGGGTGGTCATTTCCATCAAAGTTTTAGCACATTGTATTTGATTTCAGGACTAATTGTGATTACTTTTTGTAAACATAAGATATTAGAGATCATTTTTATTTGCTTTTGATGCCAATCTGTTAAATTTTTCTTAACAAAAGTTTATGTGAAAGTTGACATTTTTACAACTTTTTTCCTATAAAAGTTACAACAATGCTGTTTGCTACAATAATTTATCATATTATGAAATGTGTATATTTCAAATTTCATTAAATTCTCTTGGCGCACTTTAAAGATATTTGATATTAAAATTAACAAAGACAAAGAAGGGTAAAATTTTATTTTTTAAATAAAATAAAAGTGTTTATAGTTACAACAATCTCACTAATTCTATTGAATTTAGCATGTTAATATATATCTGTGTGCTAAGTTTGAACTTTGTAGCTTGGCGCACTCTTTAGATATTAATTTTCAAAGTTGATGGTTAAAATCTATTTTTAATAACCAACACTGATTTACTGGAAATGGTCAATTTCTATCTATCACGTCCTATTTATAGAAGCACACATAGGAATTTTTCATTTAGATTAACTTCTATAATGTTTAAATGCTAGATTATGTAGAGGGAATGTGTCTTTATTATAATATAATGACTTTGTAATGTGCAAATTTTAAAGTAAAAATAAATATTTTAAAATAATAACACAGGGCAACAGCCAAAAAATCGTCGGGGGTTTCTCAGCTAATTTAGACTAATTTTGTTGTCCTGAGTCCGAATATCACATTGGTTTTGCTCAATCAGGTCAAATTTTTGAGCTATCTGACAATCTACACAATGGTAATAAACGCACAACAAAACACCATCGATATCTTACCAACATAGAAATTAATTTAGATCAATAGAACCGATATTAAAATAACATAAAATGTGTCACAATCATCAATTAGTGGATGTCAGATGACAAGATCTATGAAGATACTATGATAGATGTCACGTTGAAGATTATCTTGATCTATATCACACTATCAATGATCGTGATTGCAGAGGATCTTGAAATCGTCTTTTAATAAGATGATCGTATAGAAGTAGCTAGATCTAGTTGATGATACGATCATTTAGAATGTTGCCAGTTGATCATCTAGAAGTTGTCAATTGCTAAGTCGATCTAAGTATGTTACTATATTCAATGAAGAAACTTCTCTTCGTCTAAAACAATTACTTTAATTCAGAACTTGGAAAAGCTATTCACAAATAATTACAATGGTTAAATGTACTTGAATAGAATGATAGATCTACAATAATATAATAAATGCAGCCCAATTTACAATAATTAACATGTCTGCACGTGGGAAAAAACCCGAGGTACTTGACGAGCTAAAAATAGATACTGTGTACGTGACAAAATGATACAAAGACTACTGATTTACAAATATGTATTTATAGGGCTTACTCTGCTGCTATTTCATTTACTAAAAAATAACTATCTAATTAATATCTAAAATGGCTTCAGCACGACGTTCATGCACGAATAACCCTGACGTTTTCTGCTACATTTGCGGAGAGTACACACTGTCAGCTGATAGGATGAACATCACAAAATTTGTGAAACATGCCTACCAGGCTTACTTTGAAATCAAGCTGGGTGACCAAGACAAGTCTTGGGCACCGCACACGGTGTGCAAAACATGCGTGGAATACCTCCGGCGGTGGACGAAAGGCGAGAAAACATCACTAAAGTTTGGAATTCCGATGGTATGGAGGGAGCCATTTGACCACGCATCGGATTGTTATTTCTGTGCCATCAATACTGCAGGCATCAACCGAAAAAATCGGCGCAGCCTCCAGTACCCCGACCTTCCATCTGCTCGTCGTCCAGTTCCTCATTGCAAAGAAATACCCGTGCCAACGCTCCGAGAGATTCCAGGCAGCGACGACGAGGCCACCACTTCAGACGAGAAATGTGGTACAGAAGAGGAGTATGAAGCACAATATGGTCCGCAGCCCTTCGCACAATGTGAGCTCAATGATCTAGTTCGGGACCTAAGCCTGTCGAAGAATTCCTCCGAGCTGTTGGCTTCCAGGCTCAAAGAGAAAAACCTGCTTCACAAGGACGCGCGTATTACCTTCTTTCGTAGAAGGCATGAGGAGTACATGGACTACTTCTGCCAGGAGGAAAACCTTGTGTACTGCCGAGATGTCGCCGGTCTTCTTGATAAACTGGGTGGTCCTCAATACGATGCGAGAAATTGGCGACTCTTTATTGACAGTTGCAAGCGTTCTTTGAAGTGTGTGCTCCTCCACAATGGGAACCAGTTTGCCTCAATCCCGCTTGCGCACTCCACGACTCTCAAAGAGAAATATGAAGCAGTGAAGTATGTGCTCGAAAAAATCCAATATCAGCAACACCAATGGATCATCTGCGTCGACTTGAAAATGGTGAACTTATTACTTGGTCAGCAGTCTGGGTTCACGAAGTACCCATGCTATATGTGTATGTGGGGCAGTTGAGACAGAGCTCAGCACTATGTAAAGAAAGAGTGGCCGGCGCGAGAGCAGTTAGTACCTGGGGCGAGAAACATCATAAACGAACCTCTTGTTGACCGGGAGAAGATATTGATCCCACCACTACACTTGAAGTTGGGTTTAATGAAACAGTTCACGCGCGCTCTGGACAAGGATGGGAGGTGCTTCAACTACATGTGCTGAGCATTTCCTCAACTGACTATTGAGAAGCTGAAGGCCGGCATTTTCGACGGCCCACAGATACGGCAGCTCATAAACGATGCAGAGTTCTGTAGCTCCATGAACTCACTTGAGTGCGCCGCCTGGGAATCCTTTGTGCAGGTGATGAACAACTTCCTGGGGAACACTAAGGCAGCAAACCACGCAAGGCTCATCAGCACCATGATTGAGCATTTTCAAGAACTCTTGTGTTTGGTGAGCATAAAGATGCATTTCTTGTTTTCGCACATGGATAAGTTTCCGGAAAACCTTGGAGCGATGAGCAGGGAGAAAGATTCCATTAGGACATGCACCAAATGGAGGAAAGGTACCAGGGGAGGTGGGATGCAGTCATGCTGGCGGACTACTGCTGGTCGCTGAAGAGAGACAACCCAGCAGCTGCTCACACACGGGAATCTAAGAAACGCAGATTTATGCCCTGAACTTTTTCTTCATATTATGTCAATTATGCTAATAAAATTTGATAAACTAAACAAAAACTGAATTAATTGAATTGTGTTGACTTTAATTATTGAGGAATACCAAAAAAATCGGCAGGGGTTTATCGACTGGTGAGCCGCAAAAAATTTTGTTTTTTTAGAAAAAAACGATTTTTTAAAAGTTTCTGTAGCAAAACATTCTGACCTGATTGAGCGAAACCAAGCTCATTTTCGGACTCAGGGCATCAACATTAGTCTAATTCAGCTGAAAAACCCTGGACGATTTTCCAAAAAAATTTTTTTGTTGCCCAGTGTAATATTACATTTTTTGTCTTCATATTTTTAGCTCTGTGAACTATTAATTTTTTTTTTCCGTGTGTTGTTTTTTTCTATTAGTATGTAATACATGTAAATTAATAGTTAATAAATGAGTACATTATATATTTTAAAATGATGAGCTATTACTGCACAAAAATTTAAGTAAAAAATCTTTTAATAACTTCTAAATAAATCGCAAGGTTTCTTTTTTTATTTTATTGTCCAATGCAAGAAATTTTTCATTTACAATTTTATTTTTAAAGCATTTAAATTCAGGCATTTTAAAATCATTAATTGCCAGTGCTCTACAAAAATCTTTAAACTGAAGTTTATTAAACTTGTAGTCATTAAATTTTAGCAAATATTTTTCTGCGCAGTGCTATTTTTATTTATAAAAATTATCTATCTGATGCATATAAATAGCTATTTAAATACAGTAGTATTAAATTAAACAAAATAAAACACACTACAGATCTCTGATTTGTTTTATTTGTGATTTTTTGGGCTCATATGATGACAAAATCACATATATTTGTATTTTTTGTTGAAGGCTTTTTTTATATATATTAATTCACTTTTTTTCAAAGATTTTATTGCTTGGTCTTATTTTTTAAATTCGCTTTAACAGAATACAGGTTAATGAAAAAGAGTGTGAAGTTTCAACCCCATTTCTTTAAGACTTTTTATACTACAGTTAATTAAAGTTCAACTGTCAGTTGTTTCGGTCACAGATTTTTTTTTGTTTGCTTTACAAAGGCTAAAGAAGGCTAATTTAACTTCCCTCACAATTAACTCAGCAATATAAAATTCGTATCATTGGAAAGCATTTCTCAAGCTCTATCTAACCAGATAGGTTCCATTGCATTGTGATCATTTTGAAATTTTTATCGAAGTACCTATATTAACAGCTCTTCAGTCTGTTGCATTGTGATTGTGTATAAGTTAGTGAGCTAGGTTTGTTGATACTGCATACGCAATCAATATCAGAAGAAACATTTTAAAGTCTTTTTATATTTTCTCCTGGCCATTTTTTACCTTGAATATTTTGTATCTGAAACAAATTGATTATTGTTGATAAATTTGTGTGAATCAAGGGAATCAGTGCAATTATTGCCAGATGTTTTTTCAAGTACATTTGAGAATATACATAAAACTTATAAATTATGTATAAATACTTCTATTCCAAAGTCAAAGATTAAAACTAATAACATTGCCATTTGACCAGCCATTAAAAACAAACACTGTAATAAGGCATACTAACCAAAGTAACTAAAGAATTCATTTGCCTTACACAATTATTATACAAAACGATCAACTTGTTGGTGCAATTCCATTATCAAACATCAAATGTGATATATCTAGACAAAGACACAAGACAACAAAATCTTCTTTATCTGCCAAAAAAAGCCTTCCATGCTGACATGCTATTAAAAATGGATCTTGGTCAGGTTTATCAGAAGTACTTTTATTTGGTTCAAAATACCTGGTTTACATGATTGTAATAAATTAGCATTTTGCTAATCATAATGTATTTGTTTGCATTAAAAGTACCCACATGGGGACTAGCATTTAACTTTTTTTAAAAAATATAATAGTCGACTTATGAAAATTGTAATTGTAGTAGTTATATTAGTGATAAAGCTATATTTAGCCAAAAATAAACCAGCTTTAAAATATTTTAAATTTTTTTTTATTGATCACTGGACACTACTGTTGGTCAGGTCTGTGATTTAGAATCTTGTTATATTCACATTCTGCATTTCATCTCAATAACTAATAAAAAAATTATACTTTCAGGTAGTGAGAGGACATTATAAAGGTCAGCAGCTGGGCAAAGTTGTTCAGGTTTACAGGAAAAAGTTTGTAGTTTATATTGAACGCATTCAAAGAGAGAAAGCTAACGGAGCTACAGTTCACGTTGGCATTCATCCATCTAAAGTATGTAGTAAATTAAATTAGTTATTAGTAGTGGTTAGTCTTAAGTTTACACATTAGGAATTAGCCCTTAGTTCTACACTTTATTTCTGGGAAAGGACATTTAAAAAAAAATGGTAGCCTCTGACATTATATCATTCTATAATTTTTGTAAATCAGTGGTCTTGATTGTCTGTATCTTATTGTTGACTGATATTGATTTTTTTTTTATATAAGTTTATGGGCATAGGACTCAAACGGTGGCTGAGCGTTAAAGTGCCTGACTTCCGAAACAGGGTTCTAGATTCAAATCCTGGTGAAGACTGGGATTTCTTATTTTGGGATCTTTCTGTGTCACTAAGTCCACCAAGCTCTAATGGGTGCCTGACATTAGTTGGGGAAAAGTAAAGTCGGTTGGTTGTTATACTGGCCACATGACACCCTCATTAACTAGAGGCCACAGAAACAGATGACATTTACATCATCTGCAAATTTCTTGTTAATTTTGGATATAAAAAACTTAAAAGTACATATAATATGTGTATCCAATAGTTAGTTAATAATCCCACCTGTAAGATAAAAATTTATGCATTGTAAGTTTGTCAGCAAATTTTTGTGCTAACTTGGGGTACTATTTTAATTAAGCAAAAAAAAAGTGCTTTCATAAAATTTTAAATCAGCTTTTTGGTGACATCTTGGAATTATACAACTGAATGGACTTTTCTCCCCTTATGGTTTGGATTGTTTGTCACTCAAGACAAATGAACCAGTGTAAATAAGGGAACAGAAACGACTGGATAGTTGGTACTAAAACTTACATAGTTTTAGGACTTACCGATCCATCCACACTTACAACCATTTATGTAATCATTTTTTTTAATGTAAGGTTTGTGCCTCTTTAATATGATAATTCCATTAAAAATTCTGTGTCTTTTATTTCATAAGTGTCAATTGTTTTTTCCCACTTTTTGTTTTATGTGTAGTATATTTTGACCTGCATTCAAGACCTAGCTGCTTAATAAACTATATTTTAATCATAAATGAATGACACATTCACAGTTTTGTCTTGGTCTACCTGTGTGTATTCAGTATGTAATTTACTTGTTTTCTAGTGGGGCTAATGAAAGCTCTGAAAGATATTTATGTTTGGAAACTTCAAAAATATCCAGAAGTAAAGTGATAAAAAAAAAACAAGGGAGGGCAAGACTGTTTCTGAATTTTCATTATTGCACATTTTGATAAATGTATACCTAGTGAAACTATTACATTAATATAGCAGAAATACAACTGTACTTGTGTTCAAGCTCATTCAACAATGGGTTTTATTTATTAACAATTTTAGAATAAATATTTTGATTAAGAAGGGTTCACAAAATCCAGTTAGAGCAATTTAGCATCCCCCTATTCCAGGATAACAGTTAGCATTTTTTTATTTTGCTATGACAGTCCTAAACCCCAAACTTCCCCTTATGGTTTGGTTTATTTGGCATACTGGACAAATAAGCCAGTGTAAATAAGGGAACAGTAATTGTTGGATAGTTGGTACTATGACTTAGCATAGTTTTAGGACTTACCGATCCATCTACATTTTTGTAATATATCTGTAGTTTTTAATTAACATGTTAAAACTTGTGCTATAAAATAGTATGCAGGCCTAATAAATCCCTACACAGTTAATTGTATGGAATAAAGTTCGGTAAAGGGTTGTAAGTATTAAGACTTAATTTTTGTTCTTATATTCTCTAGACATAAGAACCTAAATAGCATTGTTAGAACTGCCTATCACTACTTGGTTAACAAAAATTACTGGTATATAATTTTTCATCAGTTGAAAGTTTATGTACAAACTAAAACTAATAAAACAAACTTCTCATTTTTTGGGACTTCTCACTATTAAACCATGTTAACTTTATTTAGAAATGTATCAAAGACAAAAATATTTTCTAAATTGCATTTATAATAGAATTTCTGTGACAGGATTCTTTAATACAAATAAAAGTTCCTAGTAAGAAACTATGACTACAATTTTTCAGCTACTTAAACTGATACTTTTGTATCTGACAAATTAGAGAGAAAAAAATCTTGTATTGTGTTTATAATTTGTTAAACTTCTATTTTTCAGTGTGTCATTGTCAAGTTGAAGCTGGACAAAGACCGTAAGAAGATTCTTGAAAGGAAAGCCTTTAGCAGAACTAAAGCAATGGCAGAGAAAGGAAAATACACTGAAGAAACAATGGAAAGTTAATGACTGCAAATATATTGAAATAAATCTTGAAATTTACATTTGTCAAAGGCTTTATTTTTTTTATGTTGTATTGTACTGTTATATTTTTTTTTTTACAAGGACTAGTATTGTATGTATAATTATATAAGTAAATCGTACATCCATAGAATTAATTTTAAGTTTTCTCAGCAACTAAGCAGCATTTTAGGTATTTAACAATTTTCATGTGGTACCTTATTACTTTTACTAGCAACTAGCACTGAGTTAACAGAACAAGAATTTATGAGCATTTTTAATATATAGGTTTAATTTCATTTCATGAGGGTTTCCAGAAAAAGTATAGGTCTTATTGTATGTGATCTGTGTACTAGGTTAAAGTTAATACTTTTTTAAAAAAAATTAAAAACAGAAGGAAAATGTTTTTAGTAAAAAGCTTATATCAACTCATTGTCTGGTAAAAAGTTAGTTTGCATTATTTCTCAGAACCCAATCTTGGATCAAGCTGAAATTTTGCAATTAATTTTACCTGGTAAAACAAGAATTTAAAAAAAAATGATATTATTTAGTTTGTTATCTAGAGCAAGGATAAGAAATAGTACTTGACTGAAGTGGTGGTATAAGCTGAATTAGTGCACTTTATTGGTTGCTACTGTAAATTGAAACAATATATACTGTAACTACGATCTTCTCTAGTTTTAAGTACCGGTACCTCACTAGTGGAGCGAATTCAGGTCGTTTCTTTTTTTTAAATGCATTCAGGTATCTTTCTTTCTCTTCCCCAAAACTGGTCCAGATAAGCATACTGGTATTGAGAAAGCTAAATACATCAAAACAATTGGTAAAAATAGAATAATATCAATTGAATAGATGTATTGTTTACAAATTTAATTACTGGTACGGTACATGACTGATCTAAACTAATAAATTGATACACACTTCCTATTAGCTTTTGAGTTTTTTAAAAGTTTTTTTTTTTTATTCAAATAAATTGAGCTGAATATATTGGCTACCGGTACCGTATGACATATTTAAGTGTTCGTATCACTTAAAATGTAGATTCTGTAACACCTTTTATAAAAAAAAAATAACATTAAAAGACTTTCCCTAATGCACAAAGATTAATTAGTTGTTCTATTGTCAGTTAAATGTTTTCTTAATTGTACGGGGCCAATTATAACTTGAAGCTTAACTTTTTCAATTCAGGGATACAAGAATTCACTGGTCAAGAGTATGTGTGGATCATTTAAAACTACCGGTACTTTCGTTTTGCCAATTATATTTTTCAAGTATCCTAGCAAATTTGAATTTACAGGTATAAAATGTTCAGTATTTCCCGCTGGCATGCTAAAAGGAGATGGTCTGATGTGTGAATCTAAGAATTGATCAAGACATTTCATTTTGACTTTTCAGATGAGTACATTGTGATAAATCAACAAAGGTCAAATCAAGGGCTAGCCAGGGTAAAGCTAGTCTCAGCCCTCAGATGAATCATTAGTCAATTACTTATTTAGTCTCAGCAGATACCAAGTAGCTTCCTGTTTAGTTTTAAATACCTTGCAGCAGCACCATTTTTTCCCCAGGGCTTATGGGTAGCCCATGGCTTTTCTTACAAGCCCCTGGTGAAAGCTTTCATTTCTTCACCATTTTACCTATGAGTAGGGGTGACCGACAAAATAGCGAGGACTTGTATATAATGTGTATAAAAGTACCGGATTATTAGTAATTTAATGTCCTGGGCAGCATTTCTGTTGATGGCTCTTTTTCAATATTAATAGATCTGAAAAAATGTCAGATTTGCAAGAAACGAGAGTACTTTAAATTTTATATCATTCCCCCTTTTCACCCATGTTTAAAATGCATAACTTGCTAAAAATAGGATTTTGAAATGTGTTGACCCCGTTCAAGGGTTAGATCACAGTTAGATGTATAATGATGTGTGTCATACATTGCGTTATAAGAAATATGTGGCATCTTTCTTTGATCAAAACAGGGCAAACTTATTTTAATATACATTCTATTACACCAATCTAATTAACATTTGAATTATTAATCACTTTTGCTCATGTAAATAATAACATCCCCACATTTTGACATAGCTACCCATCTTATAATGTTTGATTTAGGATGGCAATATTATTGGTCGCCAGAGACGAAAGCACACAGTGTCTCCAAGAATTCCGATAGCATTATGGAATGTTAGAGATGGTGCATCTACCACGCACAAACAATTCAGTGGAGGGATGGCACCATGCATTTCAGCTGTCTATTAACGGTCATCACCCCAATGTTTACAAGTTAATAATCACTCACTTCCTCAGAGAACAAGATTCTGAGGTACAATGCTGAAGAACGAAATAAAGCTGTAAGCAAGACAAAGTAGGCCTAATACCTCCAACTTAACAGATGTCTTGCAGCTATATTGCCAATATACGGAAACAAGCCACCGATGGAGTTTCTATGTGACATACCTACAATTTAACTGTGAAATTTTGTGTGAGTGTGTGTGCATAAATCTAACAAGTATCTTTGCCTTTTTCAAAGTACACTTATAGAATGTAAATAAATGTTGTTTTGAAATTATTCATTTTAGCTTGTTATAATTTTTGCTTACTGTTTGCATATTGATGTTTTAAGATATCTAAAGTGTTTCCTGCAAAATGACTGAAAAATAATGACATTAAAACAAAACAAAAAAATTGCTTTATTCATATTTTATGATATCTAAAGTATTTCTTTCAAAATGACTGAAATATATTTTTTCTTTGTCTGGGTACTGGCTAGTGGCTATTAAAGACTATTTAATAGACCAGAGAGCCTAAAACTTAGCAATCTTGAAGTCAGGGTTAGGGTGAAACAGCGCATCTTGTTGGTTTGTATTTATAATTTTCTTTATTGCAATAATACTGAAACAGAAATGAGTTTCCAAGATCAATTAAATAAAAAGACAATGACTACAATGTGGGTAACATTTTAATCACATCAGCAATGAAAGACATTCAGCAGTAATGTAATTTTACCATTTGTAGCACAGACTAAACATGGGGGAAGGAACAGAATGCTTAGAATCATACAATTGGCAACATGAGATTCAATAGGGGTCTAAAAAGATTATTCTGAAAATGTGTGCAGGCAATTTCCCCTGAAAGATGTTCACAAGACATGAGAGGTACAGATTAAACACAAAAATAACACACGTTATAAAAAGCCCACACAATGTCTAACAAGTAAATGCTGATAGAAAAAAAAATGTATTACATGTCCTTTTTCTTGTTTACTATAAAATAATAATACAATACAAAAGATGTTTATTTTAATGATGTCTTTAGTCAGGCAAATTAAAAGTAATAAACTAATTAGAGAAATGAACTTGTTCCAAATTTGCACGCAGCACAAAAATGAGTCGTACATAGTGAACTTATATAAAGTTTCCTTTAAAATCAATCATTTTGTAAGTTCTGTGAAAATAAAATTATTTCATCAGTCTAATTTTCCCCATTTGAAACTTTAATACTGGTATATAAATTTGACAGAATATTATTATAAAAAAAGTAAAGCTTAATTAAAATTTTGTGGTACACCCATCTCTTAATATTTAAGTCCCCAAAAAATATTTGACTAACATATGATCCGCTTTGAGCATATAGCTTGTTTTATTTATTGTAAGTGTATCATTTCAGTCTAAAAAGAAAACAATAACATGTAAAGCCTTTAGATCAGAATGAGAGTACAATTTCTTTATAAGCAATACATTATTACTAAACAAGTAAAGCGTGAGGATAAGCTACACAAAGTCAAGCTCCAGAGAAATAAAAGAAAATTTATGAAAATAAATGGAGTGTATACATATATACATTACAGTATAGGTAAGTTTATTTCATCATTATTTCAAATGCATAAAAAATGTTAAATAACTTTAAACTTGGTCATCCAAATAAGCTCGATGCTGTATTTGTTAACAGCCAAGCTCATAAAACTGTTGGGACACATAAATAAATGCTAGAGAATTTTCTGTGTTTGACTTTTGGTATGAAGTATGCCTTTCATCAAATCAACATTAGCTTCATACTATCTTGTTTTAGGTGTTTGACACCTTATAATGTAGCCTTATGCTGGTATTTATCATATATTTTAAAAACATTTAATAATATGTTTTGCCTCACCAGACAATGGAACAGGTGAAAAAAAAAGTATAAAATACAAAAGTAAAAAGTTTATATGTGAAGATGAAAAAGTTACAATGAATGAAATACTCAAACATGGGAGTATTTAGTTTTTTAATGAGCTCAACAGTTCATATAAAGATAGTAATGCATCAAAATTAATTAATAATTTAATACCATATTTAAAAAAAACAACATTATTTTAATGTCTTATGGTTTTCATGGCCCCTTTTTCACAGAAGTTTTTTTTTTTTTAATTTAACAATTCACAGAATGGTCAGAGGAATTTCCAGTGACCATTACAAGGTGACTGCCACCTGTAGAATAAAAATGACACATGTTTTAATTTCATAATTATAATAGGTACACATATCCTTGCCCATTTTGAGAACTAATGTGTTCAATTTATATTATTTTTTTAGAAATTTAAATATTCATTTGAGAAATTTCACACTAAGCTTGCATTACCGATATATCATTTAAGTTAACAATACACTATATTTAAATTAAATATTCTTCCCGATACTAAAGCTTGTGTTTATTGTTTGTATCTTTCAAATACTAAATAATAAATGATTTATTAGATTTACGAAACAAAAATCATTCAATAAAAAAAAATGTTCTATAAATTTATGATTAATTAAAAATCTTAGACCGAATAAAAAATAGGGGCTTTTAGTATAAACTCAAAGGATTTAGATTAGATAAGTATTTCAATTTTTTAAATAACTATTCTCTCACATATTCATCTTTGATAGTTTTATCTATACTAAATTATAGGAAAATTATTTCTTTTTCAAATTGTGAAAAAAATAAATAAAATAAGCAAATTTAAAAAATGTCTACCACAACTGTCTTAAAGAAATGTAACTTACCACTATTGTCTGGCAGAAATGTAACCTACAACTGCATAACAGAAATGTAACCTACCACTACTTTCCAAGAGATGATCATCTCTAGAACTTTCACGGATTCCAAAATCAGCATTTAAATCAAGCGGAGCCTCATCATCATCAAGCATTGCATCAGTATCATCATGATTATTGAGAAGATTGTACTGTCGAAGACTGCTCATTTTCCTGAAATGAAAAATTTAAGATGCCTATTACACACTTAACATGACACTACTATTCATGTACAAAATACAATAGACCACATATGTATCATATGCTCATTAAATATCTTAACTGAAAATAATATTTTTATATTTAACCTGATTGGAATGTACTGGTACATGTGACTGCCCACTAAATGCCTAGTAAAATGTAAACATCCACTATGTTAAACTGACAGACTGTTTACACTACAACTGGAACTAAAAAAAACCAACTGACTTCACAGCTGTGACACCATTCAATACTTGATGTGAAATAAAAAAGAAAATGAGGCAGACAGATATTGAGAGACAACTTACTTTCTACAGTACATAAAGGACACACCAGATACAATGACAGCAAGCACCAGTATTGGGGCAGCAATAAATAAAGCCTTCAGGTTCATGCCACTATTGGGAGATGGGTTGTCTTCATCGGCTTAAAGTAAAAAAAAATAAATTAAAATAGAGCAGAAAAATTTACGTAAATACATTTAAGTGTTGCTTTATTATTAACATAAAAGCCTGTGAAAAAAGGTTGCATAGAAAACAAATTCACAACATTGATTTTATTGTTTTCTAAATTATAAGTATAAATTAAGATGCACATTAAATAATGCCATGAAAAAGCTACTGTGCATGAGTCCTGAGTCAGAAAAGAATTCACTAACTCATTCACATGTGCAGTAAAAATAATAACTATCAGAGCTTTGTAAAACTTACTGGTGAGTTCAGTGGCAGAAACAATCTGGATAATGTTATCAGTGTCATAAGTTCTCCCTAAAATATTGACACCCAAAACTCCTTGACTTATCTTATCTAATACAAATGTTTTGATCTGTCAAACAAAAATATGGTCATTGAATATTACACACTCAAACTTATACACTTTTGTTCAAAAAGGTGATGATGGTCTTATGAATGTATATAAATCTGATGATGGTTGAGACAATACATATGGTGTTTGATGTCACAATGTTTACTTGATATTACAGTGATTACAATAAAATTGTGTTGATCAGACTAAGCATTTCTGATGATCAATTTCATATAGATCTCTTCATTTAAACAATTACTGAACATTCAAATAGTATCGTGATACAAGTGTAAAGTATATATTCAAAACTGAGATCCTTTAGCAATACAAAGCTTTTATTCTGGAACTAGGAATAAGTTTAATAATATATGCATTCTATAAATGTACAATACAATTCAATTTTAACACATTACTATCATCGTTTAAGCCCCCCCAAACTACCAATGCATCTCTTTAAATAACTTTTATTGTCTTTGTCTTCCCACCTTTTATTGAAACCATCCAATCTGCTTTTGCATGCGTGGAATTACCCAACCACTTCTATATTATTTTTAAAGCTTAAGGAAAAACCAGTGAAATAATAATTCTTATAATATGAACATGAAGGGCAATGGTCTTGTAAATCTATAAATGTGCACAAGATATTGTTGTACTAATTTAATTCTTTGTTATTATCTTTAATCCTCTTATTAAATACTCAAAATAAAAAATTTGTTATAAAGTACTTTAAAATATTTTTATGGAGAAACTGTAGTAGCATACATTTTTTTTTCATCAATGACTGACTACACACTAACCTAAGGTAAAACTGCACAATTTTATACCTCAACAAGGTTACAAAGACATTTTGTGTGGTCCACACAGGCAGGAAAAAAGGCAGGTTTCAATATGTTTCAGAAGAATTTCTGTATTAAATTCTATCAGAAGTGGTCCACCCAGGCAGGTAAAAAGGCAGGTTTCAATATTTTCACAAAGAATATCATAATGAAATTCTATCAAAGGCAAATGACAGAAAAGAATGGAGAAAGAAGGTTGACAGATCCTATGTGGTGCCCCTAAGGTCCAGCAGACCAAGGGATAGGTGAAAGTGAATGTGAAGTTAGATGTGAACCTGACCTAACTGATGACTTATAATAAGTATCTAATTGATCTAATTGTTTTGTATTGTTATTCAAAGCCACAAGAAAAAAAACATTTCCTTAAAAAAAAAAAAAAATGCTTGCATAATTGATTTAAAAAATTAGATTTTTCGCTTTCGGAAATAAAAAAAAGAAACCGTTGCATCAGAACTTTGAATGATCTAAAATATCATGATGTCTGATTTTCATTTTCTCTTCTAGTTTCTGAGATCTAAACGGGACGGACAGACAGGCCACACAAAACTAATAGCGTCTTTTCCCCTTTCGGGGGCTGCTAAAAATGCAAACAACAAACAGATATTGACTCATAGGATTTGCCATTGAATCAATTAGGTCAGTATGATTACTTCTTAATAAGAAAAATGGTATTGTTCAACACAAAGTATCCATGTTTTCAATGAAGTTGGGACAACAAAGATAGAGAAAGGCTTTTCTGCAGGGCTATTTCGCTGACTAACCAGAAAATGCTGACATTCATAAAAGCAAGATTGATTGACTGATTTCAATGAGTCAAAATCAGCATTGATTCAAGAGCAGCAATAATTTTGCTTACCAGCTAATTGAAATGGCATTTTAAAACAAAATCTTTTTTTTTTCATCTAAAGTGTCATGTACCATAATTCCAAAGGTTGAATTGTTACCTGTGTCATATTGAATTCACTATCTTCGTTTGACTGGAAAATGTACAGGTGAACTAGAACTGGATCCACACTAACCAGAACAGCTTCCAACCGGTTCATATTTACTCCAACATCCTTCATAACAAAATGAGTGATAATGTAAAATACTCTGACAGAGTAGACTTAGTAGTGATTTAATAAAATGAACATGAATAGGTAAGATAAATAAGTTACCAGGCTTACCTCAGCCAACTGTTGCCTAATTCTTTGAGTAAACAACTGGCCTATTAATGGTTGACTCAAATTATACATAGACACATTCTCACTGAACTTAAAAATTAGAATTTTAGCCTTATCTGTGGATTTTAGGAAAAATTGAAATTGCTTTAAATAATCCAATTAAATCTCAACATGAAATAAACTTGAATATCATAATGAGATAGAACTTACCAAAGATTTGTATCACTACCTCCTTGTAAAGTGATGAAATGGCATTTACAGCTTCCACTGTAAGTTTGTAGAGTCCAGATGTATTGTATGCATGAAATAATGTACTGTTCCATGTCAAGGTTGGTAAACTGTTAATGGGCTGTTGGATGTTTCATGTGAATAGAAATGAACTAGTTATGAATATAATGTACATTTTACAAGCAAATGTTTTTAAAAAAATGTCATCAACTTAACCTCTAGATTATTTGAATGCTTCTTATAATTATTTAAATTATTGAGTAATGTCTTTTGTTGGAATGACCATTTGATACTTGCAGCTTAATGGACAAGTGGAAAAAGGAGAAAAAAGAATAATGTGTAATGCTTCACTCTAGTGTTAAAATAATTGGGCCTCTTGATTTCAAGTTGGGAGCTGGTACTGAACCAGGCCTTACACTCTATTCATGATTTACTCTACACAGCAACCAATAAACCTCTGCATGAAAGCATGTTCCAACAGATCACAAATCCTCTTAAGGAGCATCCCTCCCCCAGGTAATCTGTGTTGCTGAAAAGAGTAAAATGCTCTTCTAAATATGACTTATTGACAGAAAAAGTGGAACTGCTAATGTGCAATACTCAGAATGAAGTTGTTTTGCTGCTCAATGAAAAAAAAAAGAGATTATCTCTTTAAGACATTTAACACCCTCCCCCAAAAACTAATAAAAAAAAGTATTCATTATGATAGAGTAAGGATAACATAAAGTATCTTCCACAGAGTCGAGAGACTAAAGAAACTATCAACATCACTATGGTGTTACAGAAGCGAAAAAGAGAGGAATGTTCCACTGTTGGAAGATTCTGAGACATAAGACATATTCTATAAAGATACTACAAGATCATCAGATTTCTTGGGACACTAAGACATGCCCTAATTACTCTAAGAGAGAGCAGAACAGTCAAACACTTTGCTAAATCCAGATCCACCTTGTGTTTATGCTATGTTCAGCAGTATTAAATCTTTGATGGAGTTTAGTTGGTGAATTTTCTGTTTGAGTAAGGTCGTGAAAATGTATTGACTACATTAATATCGTGTTAAGTTTTCTTATTAAATTTTTCACTTTATGTTTCATTCTAGTACAATGAAGTGTAATATCAGTTCATTTCTGACTTGAGTCAGTCTTGTAAGTCTCATTATATAACAATTATCCAGTTTGTAGTCAAATACTCAAAATTAATGCACAAATAAACAAAATTGATGTACCTCATCACCAAATCTCCAAATATAATGCATGTGGTCACTGTTAGAATCTACCAGTCGGGCATGTGAAGCCACAACTATGCTAAATGTCACCTGCATTTTGACCACACATGCCCAAGGTGCAACAATGTAAGCATTGGCTATTGGCTCTACAAATAAAATAATGCAAAAAAATAAAATGTTTGAGTAATAGCAAGAGAAGAGTGAATAAATAGATGCCACAATAGAAGCACAAGTCCTTAACTTACTTTTAGTTCAAATAAAAAAAAACACACTATTAAATCTATACTTTTTGTTGCAATTACTTTTCAATGGCATATTCTTTTACAAAACAATCTATTATTTGAAATTAATGTCAGTAAAAGTACATTTCATGCTATTCAGGTGTACACATTGCATTTGTATTTTATTTCTCTGAACTATTATTAAATAAGCCTACATCAATAAATGGGACAAAAGTTAATTGTGGACAAAATTTTTTTACAGCCAGTCATTCAACATATCTGTGGTCCTACCTTGTACATGTACATGAGCCACTGCTGTTGTATTGCCTTTCACATTCACAGCTGTCACAGATACCATGTAGTGGCCAGACTTGTGGAAAATATGTTTTTTCAGAGATGCATTATTGAATCCTATGTCCTCTTTAGAGGGACTAGAGTCATTGAAGTTCCAAGTGTAGTTTGTTTCACGAGTAGAACCCTAAGACAAGAAACGCATCTATTTAGAAAAATGGCTCGTAGAAAAAAAAAAAGTGCCAAATTTAATGTCAGTAAACTTAAATGATTAATATTTTGGAAAATTGCAACACATTTCCAGACTGTAATTTTCTTTCTTTTCTGCATGCATTAAACTAATGATAGGGCAATCAAATAGCAATACCAGAAGGTCAATTCTTCATCAAACACTTCCTTTTAAGATAAATATGAATCAGATATTTGTACATGATGTCAGAATTATGGCTGACATTTGTTCCTAATCACAGACTATAGCTATACACTGTAGATTCAGAAATATGGCTCAGGGCTAAATGATGAGTAAAATCATAGAAAGTTGATAAATTGGCTTAAGAATTTTCTAAAATTTAATGCATGGTTGGATTTTTTAAAAATTAGATAAAGTAAACCATGATTTACTCCTGCTTGCTCCAGATGAAATGTAACTTCCATCCCAGCTTGGACATTCACTGCTTCTGAAATGATGGACAATCTTAAAGGAGCAATGACTGGGCATGGCTTCACTTTTCTTTCATATTTTGAACTGATGCCACTTTCAACACAACTGTCTGTGGGTATTTTTCTGTAACTAAAGCCATACAGTTCAAACATCAATGTTTTGTCAGTTGGTAAATTAGAAAAAAGCTCAAAACAATTCATTTGAATACACTATTAGAATTCTAAAATATTAATAACGAATTACCCATTGGTTTCATGATAAGTGTCATTGACCTCACATTCACTTGGCAAATAATAATCATTCCACCATTTAGACTTATTGCAGGTATCACCAACTTTTTCAAAGCCAAAGTCACTAATTATAAAATAAAAATCTTATTAAAGAAATGTATGCACTATCTTTAGTTATACACAACTAATTTATAAACAAAAAACAGATATGTGTTCATTTCCAATCATAATAAAAATAACAAGTTAAAATCTTTACCATTCAAAGTCTTCCTGTGTGCACACACAACTTTTGTTTTCTTTGGTGGTGTTTGAAGTCCCTCCATTATAGCACAGAGCAGAAGAATTCCGTCTTCTATAATGAACAACACTGCCTAATAAACAGCTAGTGTTCACCTGGGAAAGTTCATTACAAATTTATCCCTCTGTTATACTGTAATAAAAAAATTCAAAATATGTTGCTTTCTTTTTTCAATAATATTAGAGACAGTAAAGTAAACTTACTGAATTATAATCCTTTGGAATCCAATCAATATAATCTCTGTCTTCACATTTTTTAGGCAGCAACTGTGAGAAATTTAACTTGATTAATGTCCATGGTTTCTCTTTCATTTCATGTCCAAATACACTGAAATTCACAGTAAAAAAATGATATGTACCAGCTTACAGTATGTTTCTTCACCTCGAAAGAGTTGGTTTAAATTTTTTTTCATGCAAATTAAAAATATAATTATTTGGAGTGACGGGTGATTGATAGCTTTATTGATTTTAGTTCCTACACTAATTCTGTTCTAGGTAATTCATTGGTGTATTCAGGTATGTAGTACAAGATTGTGTTTTTATCTTTGCATATTTCTGAGGGTTTTTATTTTATTTTTAAGATATAGTTTAGTGTTCTAATTCTTTTTTAATTTTTCATAAAATTATTTGTTCCCAGTCTGAAGCTTCTATTGGGAGAGTATGTGACAATAAACATGTCTCAGGTACTACACACCAATACGTCACACACTGCACTAAGTTTACCTCTCAACCATGGTGGTGACACCTGGTTCTGTCAAGACTCCTTTCACAATCAAATTTTCTTTATCAAATTGTTCACTCTGCCAGGTGTAGCCTTGGTCAAGAGAATAACTACAGACAAAAAGGTTGCATGTAAAGAAACAAGTGGGCACTAGCAGATAACTCCATCAAACAAAGAGATTACTTAAAAGAATAGAACTTGATAAAAACACTTACTATACTGTTGTACTATTAGATCCAGAGAGAAGACCATCAGAAATAGCAGTCAGAATGCCTCCTTGGTCCATTAAGTTGAAGCGAAAAATACCATTAAGAGGTTTCTGTAAATGAAATTGTTGCATTATCAAAATGATAAGTACATTATCAAGTTGGTATTCTCCTGAGTATGATATAAAATTACTATTATTTGATGGTATTTCATGACCAAACATTTCCCATCCATTACAACAATAACATTTTTTTTTCTCTGTTTCCTTTTTCATCTCAACTCTGTCTGTAATCCCATCAGAAGCATAGGTCACCAACCAGCTTCCTCCAGGAGTCTAAGTTCTGGGTAAGTCTCTCTAATTTTTCCCATATCTTGCCATAAACTTCTGATTGCTGCACCATGCATTCCTGAGCCATCCCCTCTTCCTCTTTCCTTGTGGGATTCCCAGTGAGGCCTTGCCTTGTTGAATGCAGGCTTGTGAAGGGCGAGGCCTATCCTTCTCCAGTGTCTCTGAAAGATTATCTACTTCAATAGGCTGCTTGTTTGTTCTTTGCCAGTTCATCTGATATCTTGTCTGGCCAGCATATCATAAGAATCTTCCTGAGGCAGGTAATGATAACCAGATCTCTGCATCATTAAGTAATATTGGCCGAAGAGCTTGAGAGTGTTTATTTTGTGAGTTTATAAATATAATAAAAAAATATAAAATATGGCCTCCAGTTGTAAAGCGACTATGGATCATCTGATAGAAATAAGATGAAAGCCTGGGCATTAGCTCTAGTCAAATCAATGTAACCTACATAGCAGTTCCTTCATGCCATGCAGATGAGGTGTGTGAAATAATGGTAAGTGCCTATACAGTTTGGGAACAGTGGCATCACAAGTTCTGCTAGATATGTAGCGTTGTGTGCTGCAGCTCCTAATTTTTTTTCTTCAGGTTTAACTCACAAAATCTTTCCCAAAGCAGTAAAGGCTTGGATTCAGAGGTTTACTTCTCCTAGATGGTAGCCAGCCAAGGATAACAAGTACCTCTTGCCCAAAGCGTACTGGTTTAGGCACCAGTAGCTCATCTTTGCCCCTGTTAGTGATAACCGTTCCACCGGACCCAATATCAGAGCCATGAAGGTCAGGATTAGGACTAGTTGTTAGAGACTATTTGAGATTGGAAGCATTTTATAGGTAGTGGAGTGCTTTTATCCATTACCACTTAAGGCAATAACAATCTTAGGGAACCATAAATAAATAAATATGTATCTATATCAATAGATAAAGCACAAACTCACTCAGAAGTGAGAGAGAGAGAGAGAGAGAAAGAGAGGGGGGAAGATACAAAGACAGATATTATCTTGTTAGCATGCCATTAGTGGCATAATGAGAAAAAAGCAAATTAAAAACAGTTTGTTTTACATGTTTTAAAAAGTGCTTTTCTTCCAGTATTACATTTAACAAACCTTATCTATAGAAGCTTGAATCCAATTGGCTCCCCCATCGGTAGAAGTGAATACAGAGGGAAGTTGTAGTGATGAGTTGCCAGTAAAACCATGAGCAATTATAACTCCCACAGCATTACTCTCAGAGTAAATGGAGTTTAAGAAGCCTGCCTGCATGAACTGAAGCTGCAGACCACATTCTTCAGCCTGTGATATTCAAAGTAAAACTTCTTTTTATCAATATATTAAAATGCTTACATGAAGTAGTAGAAGAATAAAAAATGCTTTTGAAATACAAGAATTATCTTCCTTGCTATTATAAAGAAGACTTTTTTTTCCATATCTTGTATGTAGCTCAAGTCTATATTATTTCAAGATTTATTTGCATTTCAATGTAACTAAAATATTTGTTAAATGTTTCATGTTTTGTATAAAAAACAAATGTACACACTCACATTTTTGCAAGTTTGGTTGACTACTAGTGGAGCCCAGTTGCCACCTTTATCATAAGAAATGTATGTTTTAGATTTTATGCCAGATTTTGTTGAGATTTGTTTGTTCACTAAGAAAGTCCACTTCATTCCTTCAACCTAATAAACACAGAATTGAATCTTGTAGATGAAGCAATTTATGGATTTAAAAAAAAGCAACATTGAAGAAAAAATGTTTCCATACAAGGTTAATAAAAATTATTCACCTCATAGAAATCAACTTCAAACCAATTCAGTCGAATGGTATGAGAAACATTCTCCAAACTGAGCGTGAAATACTGGCCAGTAATATCAGAGAGATACAGATTTACAAAGTCACCATGGTTCACTGCCAAAAACACTTGCCCAGCATCTAAGTTTAACAAAATAAAGTCCTGAAAAGAAAATTATTCCAAATTTGTATAAAAAATGTACTTTTCTTTGTTGCTTTAAAAAAAAAACAACAACAAGTAACTTCTAATTAAATCATTAAATATATTAACTAAAACAAAAGATAAAAAAGTTCTTACAAGTCTGAACTATTTCCACTTACATTCGTTTTTACATTTCCAGGGAAGTAAGCACGTTTGAATTTTTGTCGCTGATAGGAAACAGCTAAATAATTCTCTGAACCATTCCAGTTGCTTTTCTAGAAATTAAAAATCAAATAATAACACATAGATGTAGACAGTATTTCATTACTATGCATTAATCATCTAATCTTCTTCTTCTTCTAGCCAGCTTTATTACTGCTGAGCTGTGAGCTAATCATCTAATAAAAAAAAATTTGTTTTAACTGAGGAGAAAATATTTTGTAAGAGAAATTCCTGTAAAATAAAATAAATGAATAAAAGGATTGGATACATATTTAATTATAGTTGGAAGAGGAATGTGTTACAGAAAATATAAAATGTATCCTATATTTGAAAATGATATGCAGAGTCAACATGAAGAGCTGAAGTAATATTTCTAAGTAAAAATGGTCAAATGGTTACCTGAACAAAAATGAACTCTTTTTCGACAGTCAAACTACCAGTTATGAAAGGACCAACTTCACTTAACTCAGCATAGACCTCACTGCTACTACAGCTGGGTACAACACAGGATTTGTACAAAGACTGAGCTGGCACTAATAAAAGAAGCAAGCACATAATATGAACTCAATAATATAAAACATTCATTCATTTTTTTCCCCAGCTTTCTGCTGTCAACAATATGAAAAATCTTATAGCGCAATCATTTACAATTTCAGCTGCAAATTTGTAAGCTGTGAATTTTTCTAAGGTAAAGTACTGGTATTTTGTTCTGGTAAAATTTGTTAAGTAGCAGTAAATATAAAGAAATTTATCATTTTAAGAATTCACAGATATTTAAAAGTGCTGTCTAATTTATAGTAAAATTTTAGAATTAATAAACATCTTACTTCCTCCTTTGATTTCCATATGCACTATATCTGCAATTTTATCATAAACAGTTTCAGCCCTGTGATAAAATAGTTTAAAATTAAATACAAACATTGCAATGTTTATAATATAATTATAGCCTAATTTTTAAACTAACTTTTGCAGGTTGATATGTGGATAATATACTCACCAAAAGAAATTAGGCATGACATCCTCAGCTAACAAGGTCACATTAACACCAAAGTTGACGGACACATACAACTGTAAAAATAATCATTCAAATAAAGCTAAGAAGAAACAGAAAACAACTATTTAGTAAGGGGAAATAGCCTGAAGAAATGTGGTTGATTTAGTTGAAAGTTGTTCATGAACTTCCATGTTTACCTTTCTTTGAGTCAGGCTGTAGAGCAAGAACTTTGAGGGGTCCACAGGGTGTGGTACTATAATGTCTGGCTCCACATCAACTGTGTATGACTTGTTAGTATTGAGCTCATCATCTGTGGTGTAGATCTTTTTAGCCATCACATCTGTGAACATGAGCTGCAACATATCCAACAGAAGGTTTGAATTTATCCAGAAAATAGAACACCAGACAAAAGACAGTTTTAATCTAAAAAAAAATGCATACTTTATAAAACAACATCTAATTTTGAATTTAAAAACAAGGATTAAAAAATTATTTTTTTTTTAAATATTTAGTTTTAACATTATATTTATTTGTTTTTTTAAATTTCTTGTACACAAAAATTTTCAACATTAAAATATGCTTTTAATGTACTATACTATCACAAAATTCACAGAGACCCAGAGACGTATTACAAGTTAAATTGATAATTTTTAAAACTAGTGAAAAGTACATTATCCTACCAGAATATTGTAACAAAAATTCTTTATAAAATAAAAAAAAAATATGAAAGACAGTAGTATTTACTTTAGCTTTAACTTGATTACCTTTGAGGAATCAGTTGGAAATGGATACATATAAGAAATACGTGTATCTAGTCCAAAACTCATAACTTTAAAGGATGAGCCATAATCATCAGATCTAAAAGAACAAAATTATTAGCATGTAGAGTGTTGAAAGAATATAATAATGTTCACAAATGAAAAGAGACTAATTCAGATTAATTTTCCTAGCATGTTGATAAGCAAAAAAAAAAAATTATTAAAGAAATGCAAAACACAAGAAGCATAATTTAACAAACAACATGGTTCTATAATCTTATCTCAAAACCAGTGGCATAGCTAGGGTAGGGGGAGGAGAGGGGGAGAATTTTAAAATCCCCCTGAACCCCCACTCGAGGGAGGCCTTAAAATGAGTGTTTTTTACATAAAAACATTAGATATTATGCTAAATGCAGGGACCCTCAAAGAGGTCAAGCCCCCTGGGCCACAAATGATTGAAAATTCCTAACTACGCCCCCTGCTCAAAACCCTCCAAAAACTTAATAGTAGTTCAAAGTTTTGTTACCTCCAGAGCTGACTCTGCTCCACAAGAGAGATTCTATTTTTATAGTCAATTTTACATGTAAGCACAAAGATACGCTGTTAGAAGACAAACAGAAACAATATTAAAGTATAAGAATAAAAAACAACAACTTAATATTTTTTTTAAATGCACTATGGTTAAAAAAATAACAAATGCATTATAATTATTTTAAAAGTAATTACAACTTCTCTATCAAACCTATGTAACAATTTAAAAGAGCATGAAAAAACATTAGTTTGTGAATAGACAAAATATGTGTAATCATAACACAAGGTATAAGTTTTTGAAAACTATCCTCTTTCCATAACACCTTTCTTTTTAAAAAATATCTGCTTAGTACAATCATTATTATCATGACATCTAGTTGACCCCTAGCTAACTAAGAGGAAGGAGAAACATGTTATTGTTTTTTTTAGGGGGATATACATTTAAAAAGAAAATTATAGGCAAATTATAGGCAAAACATGGTGAACAAACACAAAGTATTGATAGTCTTAATATAAAATGCTTAGAAACAGAAACTTTTCTCTCATCTAAAAGCTAGTGATAGGAGGATAATGAAATTCATAATGAACGGAAACAGTAGAATATAGAGACAACTTAAAAATTGAGACATGCCCTGGTGGGATTGGGGATTCACCACTATGGGAAGAAATGATCTTCTGTATTAGCTGATGGGAAATGAAGAATTAAGTGGATTCAATGAATAATGTGTTTCTGTTCTATGTTATTCATACTATGTAGGAATTAAATCTAAATAAATGTGGTTTTGAAAAAAAACAACTTGTTACTATTAATTTTTTTTAAACTCTGATTGCAAACTAATTAATGTTAAATTAACTAAATATTGTAATGAGAAACCATATGTACATATGTGTATTTTATAATCAGAATTTTATTTTCATAAAATAGAATTATTTAGAACATAAAAATTTCTACAAATTTCCTGGGTAGGTGTATATACTGCAGTGTCACCACTTTTATATAAAAAAAAAATATGGAAAAAAAAACAAACAAAAAAAACCACTGAAACTCTAAATACATTTTGATGGGGTTTTTACGAAATAAAGTCACTTAATTTTTCATTTTGATTGACATGAGCTCTTAAGGGAAATTTTAACCCATCGCAGGCCATTTTCTATCGCACGTGCAGCATGATTAGTAGGATTTTATTTAGCTATAGGGGCCTATCAAATAGATTCTTAGTAATTCTACATCTAGTAAGTCTAAATCTATATTAATTAATATATATTCATCTTCTATGCTTCATTTATAACATACCTCACTGGTGCCTTTCCCAACCCAGTGAATGAAAGCTTGTGTTGATTTTTCTGTACCATTCAAAACAACTCTTTCTTTAATTATTTCAGCCTGAGATAGAGTAGGATTTCTCTTAGAACGATGATACCAATCAGGCTCAGTCCGAGTCATGGAATTAACATTACTTTTCAGGTTATTACTAGATCTAAATCTATCTTCTGCTCCTACTCCTAGACTTTCACTTTGAAGATCTTGGACCTGATCTATTTTTTTTCCATTTAAAAATGAGTCATATGTCACGTCTAGACCAACTGAATGCAACTTTGGACGTTGAGAATGTTTATTTGTAATTGAAAATATAGCACTGTCTACAGAAACGATAATCATCGTTATGCAACAAAAAGCCAGGACAAACATATTGTAAATTATGTTTGATTGTTTATTGTAGACTGCCATGTTGTTTTGATACAACGGCCCTTTCTCTTAGTGTCACTGATTGGTCACTTGTTTACACTTTATAAATACTTCTTTTACCTGCGTACTTTTCATCGATTGCGAACAATTTTTTGAGGTACAATATTTATTTAATCAGATCTAATGCTTTTATGTTTTTTTCCAATAAACTTGTGCAATATGTTTATATTATGCTAAATTTAAATATGATAACTACAGAAATATCAAAATATTACTGACTTAGACTTTAAAAAATGTTAATCAACCAGTTAATATATTGTTTACAGATTTTTTTCAATAAAAAATCGACTAGACCCATTAATAATTATAAAATTTATTTGCGATATCTATACATTAACAATTGCAACTAAGAGAAGTAATAAAACTATTTTTCCGGGTTAAAGGTTGTTGCTTCTTGCGCGTAAACGAAGCTAATAGTTAGTTATTCATTAAAATTGATTAAATGTACTAAAATCTAGATCTAGACTCTAGATCTATGACATTTATCTTGTTATCTGGACTAGTCTAGACTCTAGATTTAAATCTAGAAGCTATGCATTTAAAATAAAAAATGAATATCCAGAAATATTATTATTATTATCATTAGTTAATAGTTATTATCATAATTATGCTACTAGTCTAATGCTTCCTACTTCAAATTCAAGTAGTACTTGTCTTAACTAAATCACTAAATTATTAAATCTCATTGACGACTTTGACTAGATTGACTCCCATTCATTAATATCTTATATCACTTGTCACCTAGTGATATCAGATATTATGACTAGTCGTCACTAGTCAGTGACTAGCCAGTAGTGACTATTCAAATATTGACAGTATTGACTATGATTAGTATGATATTTATAACTAGATTTATAATAAGTTATAATTAAGTACTATGACTATCACAATCACATAGATCTAAATTATATACTGACCTGTCATAGTGAGTCATACTGATGATCTGATAATCATAATCTTTCACTAAAGTTTCACTTTTGACTCATACTTCAATTTAATGAATTTTAGTAAATTTTACTTGTCTTAGTTATTAAGTTAAATAAGTAAATTAATAATGTCATTAATGGTCCGTATTATCAGTATAGCTCCCCTTTCAGACCTTGCAATCTTTATACTATATTCAATATTGTCAGGTACCCATTTGATCTGGGTGGACTCAGACTCAGCGGTGCCCAAAGATCCCAAAATTTAAAATCCCAGTCTTCACCAGTATCCGGACCCCAGGTTTGGAAGCCAAGCGCTTTACCTCTTAGCCACAGTGCCTCCGCCTCCATATTATCATTATGGACATTATGGTTAGATTTGAATCCAGACTAGTTTTTGTCTGTCTAGAGTTTAGACTATTCTAAGTTCTAGATCTAGATGTTTAGGTCTCAGTCTAGTGTAGAATTAAAATAGTCAAGATCTTAGATGAAATTTTGTACACAGGTTCCTTTTACTACTTAGGTGCTCACTGTGACATGGTTTTAACAGATTTTCAACCTAAGCCTTAACACAGCAATTTACAAAAACTTCATGCTTTCTATTAAACCTTTGTATTTATTTTTGGTATTTCCCCAAAAAGTGGCATTTTAATTATAAAGCATAAATAGATATTTTCTTAACTAAGTAAATTTTTAAGTCTTATTTTTTTTTCTGCTTCCTTTCAGATACAGTCATAGCGAAGTGTAGACTAATATTTAGAATCAAATAGACAGATAGATCTATATCTTTACCTTTTTTTTTTTTTAAATCTGCTTAGATGTATTTTTTTTAATTTTTCTATACAGCAAAGGCTATTATGAATAAGTGTGTGTGTAGATAATACTAGCACTGTCTTTTTCTCTTGACATAGATCTAGAATTTAGAACTTACACAATTGTCAGGGTGGTGAATGTCAAATTCATATATTTGCAGACATTTGATCTACATAGCGACCTGACCTTCAGGGTTGTTAAACAAAAACAAAGCAGCCAGTGTATTGCTGCGTGTTCTGTCCTTAGTAGAAATTTCTGACTGTAAAGGTATTTATGAAAATATTTTATCACACCCATAACAGCCAGGAGCTCATATCTTGTGACACAGTAGTTTCTTTCAGCCCCTGACAAATTTCGACTGAAGTAGGCAATGAATCTTTCAGTTCCATCAACCTTTTGGGAAAGCACAGCTTCTCCGGTATTGCTTGCATCTATATCCAGTAACCTTTTGTTATGTCAGTCGATGAAGGGTGCATAGACATTGGGGAAACTGAGTATGAGTATGAAATGTGTATAGTACATAGAGAGTAAAAAATAACTTCTTAATTCTCAAATATTAGTTGGTGTAGTTTGTCGTTTAACTGCCTTGACTTTGTCAGGATGAGTGCTGATGCTGTCCCCCTAAAACTATATGGCTAAAGTATTTAACACTCTTTCTGAACAAGAAGCAATTCTTTTGGTTGAGTTTTATCCCTCTTCTTATCCATTGAGTATATCTTGCTAGATCTAGATACATCTAGTAGATCTAAATCTAGCTTCTAGCTACTCAGATTAAAAAATGGAAATACCTCCTATTGTACAATGCATTATAATTAATTAATGGCTGCCTGGTTGTGATAAAGCTTAAGCAGCCTACCATCAGTTGAAGAACATCTGGGGATCCAGGGAAATAAGTACCAACACCAAGATAAGTTTCTTCAATAGCATTGTTTAGCCAGTACTATTTTATGGAGCAGAGACCTGGAGAACCACTTTAACCACCATGAAAAATTTCTACCCCAGGAAAAATCTTATGATCTGTTTGCCAGACAAGAAAATCCTGGTATTATCTATCATTTTCTATTTTGTATGCCTCTTCCTGCTTACTGTCATTCTTGTTAAGCTTGGTAATGCTGAGTTGCAAACTATTTTATAGAGTACTTTTTTCTTGTTCGGGCCTAGTGACAAAGGGTTTGTTTGAAAAGTTTTGATTGGTGGATCATTGATTACCAGTTGATACCCATCATGCTGTATTATTCAATTCTTATTTTTAATAAAGTAGCAGCCTATTAAATAAAATTTTCTTCAGAGATGCTGAAGATGGATAGACCACACCTTTTGCAAACCTGCATCCCAAGGAAAGTGAAGAGGAGATAGCCCAGGAATACATGATTTGGAAACAGATGGGCAAGACGTGGAGCAGTTATAGAGACTCGCCAAAAACTGAAACATCTAGAGGAAGCTTATCAGTGGCCTATGCCCCAGATGGGACCATAGGCTGAGATGAGATGAGCACAGGCTGAGATGAGATGAGCCTGGTCGTGGTTATGCACTTTAGACTACTAGCTTCCATCCCTTGCCATCTTGAAGGAGGTTTGGACTACTTCCCCTATCACCTAGGCTATCCCTTAGTCTGTTGGGGCACCACACAAGATTTGTCGACCATACCTCACCATTCCACTCTGTCTTTTTCTTTGGATAGAACCAGGCTCATCCAATTTTTATGTTGTCTTACCATCGCTTTTTCTGTCTATCTCTTCTTCTTTTTCCTAGTACTGTTCCCTGGTGGAAGGTCTTTGTAAGCCTTGAAGACCTTGTAATATGGCCATAGAGTTTTAGTTGTTTTGTTTTTTTAAATAGTTAGCAGGTCATCATGGGGTCCAATCACTAGTAACTCTGTCTCTAATCTCTTTGTTTATGATACAGTCTTCAAATGTGATACCTAGATCCTTCTGTAGCATCTCAATTCCATTGCTGGGATCCTCCTATCTCTGCAGTCAGCGTCCAAGACTAGCAAGCATATAAGAATGTGGTCATAATCAGGGAGTGCATCAGTCTGACTTTGGTGCCGAGAGCTACGCCTTGTCTTGTTTATGCGCTTTACCAAGTCAGCTAGTTCTTCTTCTGTCCCTGATAGGCCATCTATGTTGTCAGCAAAGCGCAAGTTAGTAATTATTCTTCCTCCAATGCTAACAGTACCTTCATAACTGTTGAGAGCATCTTACATTATCCTTCCAAGGAATATATTGAAAAGAGTTGGTGTGAGTAGGCAGCTTTATCTTACTCTAACTGTGGTTTTAAACTAGTCCCCAATGTTGTTTTTGAAGTACACCACACTAATGGCCTCCTTGTAAATGGTTCTGGATTACTTTTATTATTTTTTTTATTTATATTGTACTTTTCCTTTGTTGCCTAGAGTTCCTAGTGCCATACTCTTGTTGAAAGCTTTCTTGAAATCAATAAAGACATGGAAAAGATTCTCTTGGTGTTGGAGGTATTTCTCATAGAGTATTCTGAGGTTTAAGATTTGTTCCGTTGGACTAGGATGTACTAATCTTCATTTCAGAAGTAATGTTCAAAACTTAAAAAACCAAAGACCATGAAAAGTTATGGAATCTCCTTATTGCTTTTTCTTCTTTATCTAGATAGCTTTTAACTGGTGATTTGTAAGCTTTTGTAGTATGCGCCATGGAAAAGTACCATGCAGTTCTTCGCAGCTGCTCTGAGTTACCATACAGAATAGGTTATGCAGGGTTGTTGCATTTTCCAAATGTTTGCATAGGATGTATTAATAATCCTTTTTCATTGAATGTCTGTAATTTATAAGAAGATATATCTTTTATTGTCAGTATTGCTTAAAATAATAAATCTTATCTTTATAATAGATCTATATGTACTCGACTTCAAGTGATTGATACATCAAGATTTGATTAAAATTTAACTTGCATTGTAGTTAATCCCAGAAATATTTTGGAAATCATCAAGAAAATAGAAAGTCAATGGAGATTGACAATTCCAATAGCAACTCAAGTTTTTCAACTCAAAATGGTCAAGTAATTTCTATAGTTGACAGTGAATCTAATGACTCAAATGAAAATGAATTATCAAAAAGTAATAGTGGTTCACAGCAGAATATGACAGAGCTACTAAGGACTGCTCAACAAGAATCATTATCATTTGATCAGAATGTACCTGATGATGTAAGTAGACAAACATTCAATTCAAACTATAAACATTTTTCTTTTGAAAAACTTAAAAAAAAACAGGATTCTTACTATACCTGACAAACATAAAAAAGGCAACGGGAAAAAAACCCAGTCTCAATCCACCTGATTACCATCAAAATTTGTGAAAAAAAAAATTAATTAATTAATAAATAAAAGATATTTATTAATAAATGAATATATATAAAAGATATATTATCCAAATCCTGGTATCATTTTCTATTTTGTGTGCCTCTTCTTGCTTACTGTCATTCCTGTTGAGCTTGGTAATGCTGTTGCAAACTATTTAATAGAGTACTTTTTTCTTGTTTGGGTCTAGTGACAAAGGGTTTGTTTGAAAAGTTTTGATTGGTGGATCATTTATTACCAGTTGATACCCATCATGCTGTATTATTCAATTCTTATTTCAGCTTTATCATTTTTATTATCTTTTTTTGTGAGTTAGTCTACAAAATATTTTTACTGCACATCATGATACGGCTCTGGTCTACATAAGTTTTTAGTCAAACAGTATAATTATTAATATAATGTATAACTTTTTTTTTTTTGCTTTCACAGCAAGTTACTTCTGAATTGAAAAAATTGTCTTTAGACCAAAATGGAACTTTTATGGCTGATTTTGATCCTGAAAAATCAAAAAGAGAGATGCGTAAGATGAACAGGAGATTGTATAAAAAGTAAGATGAGTAACTGTTTAAAAAAATACTAACTCCTAAATAATAGCTAAGCTCACCAACAAATGTATATCTGAGAGCTATGTAGATGTATCCATCTTGGGGGGGAAGGGGGAGGGGAAGACAATAAATTAATGGGATAATGATAACATGAATGACAACAAAGAGGTTATGAATCCAGCCTATGACTAACATTATATATCTGTCAAATGTGACTAAGACTCAATTTTATCACTAACATGCTCAACAAATATTTTCCACATTAGGTAATAGATCAGAATTTGTATAATGCAATAGAAGAGTTTATTGGATGATGTTTATAACATTGTTAGTTATACTTAATCTGACTTACATTGTAAGCTTTGCTTTTGTTTTTCTTGTAGTTCCAAGAGAGGATATTTGTATGACGAAAGGGGTTTTCTGTTGGAAAACTCATGGGATCTGTGTGACTGTTTGAATAAGAACTGTCCAGGCTGCCACTTCCCTTGTCCGAAATGTGCTTCACCTAAATGTGGCAATGACTGTAGGTGCAATAGAAAGTATATTGTTGACTTGATTGAGATTGAAGGAACTGATGTCATATACAGCTTTCCAGAATAAAGTTATTTAATTACTTAATGTATAAACAAGTGTATATACCAGAGACATGAACATTGAAGAAACTAAAAGGCGAAAAAAATGCATGTGTGTTGCTGAAAAATTCTTGTATGTGATAAATGAAAAAGATATGTTATAAAGAATTGGTGCACTACAAATATTATGGAGTACTTGTTAAGGATTTATTTATTTTAGAATGTAACTTGAAAATACTTTGAATTCTTCTTCTTTTAGAATACTACTAAACACTTAAAGAACTTATTGCATTCAGATGCTTTGAATGTGAGACTGAGTTCTTTATTCTGATTATAAAGTCAAACCTGGGCTGTTGTTTTTGACTGAGCTTGCTGCTAACAGTGTGGGTTCCTTAAACATGCTCCGGAGTTTGAGGTTGCTAACATGAAGATCTGATTTAAGCTTACTGATGGCTTTAACTATTTTCACTTGCCCATATTTGAATAAGAAATGTTTTGATTTGATTCATTAATTAAATGTGGCATTTGTTTAGTTATAGATGACTATAGGTTAAAAAAAAGGCAACAATGAAATGGCTTGTTCAGTTATAAATGACTATAGGTTGAAGTCTAAGTAGGCCTACCTAGATGTGTATACCAAACTGATCTTGCCAGTATCACAAGTTTATTATTTAGTATTATTAAAATGATATTGAAGACCTTGTTCTTCTTATGTTTCATCCAAAGTTATGTTGAGCTTGAAAAAAACAACTTTATAATCTATGTTTTGTGCACTTGAATATTTTGATTTGTTCTTCATCCCATCACCAATCTTATAATTGTCATTCATTTCTATCATTTCATCTTCAATGTTTATGTAGCTTTGACATGGATCCTAATTATGTTGGTTGTCCCATTTTATCTAAATATTCACATTATACAATCTCTAAATATATTTATTGTATAACTGTATTGATAGTTTAATGTCAATTAATAACATACCAAAGTCTCATTTTCTTATTAAATACGAAATTCCCACTCTGTGATGAACTTTTGTTTTATGTTTTTTGTTTAAAGCTATGGTAACATTATATTTTAATTGCATTTAATACAAGTACCAGGTATATGAATAAATATTTATATTTAGACTGACATGTTCCATAATAACAGAATGATGCCAACATCTGCAGTCACTGTTTGGTCTGGCAAGATAGAATTTCTACATTCAAATGGACATTCATCTGAAACTAGTTCATGGATGGTCACTTTTCCATATCCTTAAATACATTTTTTCCCTTAGTTGATCTTTATATTGATTTCTTTCCTGTCTGGTGGTTTCCAGTGAACTAAAATCTAATACATATAGATAGCACTAATCACTATGCAATGACATTTTCAAAAGGAATGTCACCTGCCAAAAGTAACAATTGAGAATGAACAAAATAATTTTGATTTTTTTTTTCTTGTGTAAAGATTAATGAAATGTATTCTCACTAAGCTTTATTCTAGAAAGATCAACATCATTCTAATGTTCTGATCCCCTCGTCACTACTTGTGTGTTTGTGAAATGAAGGTCTCATGATTACTAATGAGCTGTAGATGTCAGGAGAATGCGTTTCTGCAGTGGAGAATGTAAGAAAACGCTTTTGGCGTCGGGGCTTCGCCCCGAACTCCACTGATTAGTAATGAGCGTAGATGTCATGAGAATGCGTTTCTGTAGTGAAGAATGCAAGAAAACGCTTTTGGCGTCGGGGCTTTGCCCCTAACCCCAATGAGGAGGCTTACAGTGCTCCTCCAGAACCCCAAGCTATCAAGAGAAAGGCCTCAGCATGACTGTTTATATATATATATATATATATGCTGTACGCACGTTTAGGGTTAGGGTTTACTGGGCGTTAGTGTTAGGGTTTTAAAAAAATCGCCCCCCCACTCCGAAGTTCTGGATCCTCTGGTGGCTGAAGGCCGAGTACACCGGGAACCTCCGCCATTTCCATATGTTTTATCAAGCTAACCTTGCAGGACTCGCCATTAGTGTAACGTTCCCTTGAGGAACGGCGCATGGAAGCTCTCGCATTCCCTTAGACACTCCCACAGTAGTTTTGTTTTGCTATTCATTTAGCATAATCACTTCCTCTAGTGATCATTTCCACCCGATCGCCACGTTGAGGCAGAAAAGCGTACTCGGGCTTCCATAAGCCCGCACACACGCACACCTGCTGGAACTTCATGATGTTCGCCTCTGGTTCTCGTTGCCAGGACACCCTCTCTTTTGCCTCACGTCTTTCAGTTCAGTGCTTTTCTATGTGATGATAGTTGGCCACTCATTTTGTCCAATCCAGTCCCCTCTTTTTTTTTTTTACAGAAATTGAGTTAGTTCTTTATAAAAGATCGCTGTTACTAAGGCTGTCTGACCAACGGATGTGAAGAATTCTACGTAGGCAGCTGTTAATAAAAATCTGCACTTTTCTATTGGTAGAGTCCAATTCATTTGGTTCCAAAATGAAACTAATTAGTACCGGTACTTGGAACATCGATAACTCCTCTCAAGGCGATACAATAAGAAACAGTCTTCTCTACACGTGGACAAATAACATTAAATTCACATACAAAAATGTTGGACTAGAAACGGTAAGATGGTCACTATGTTATAAACACAACAAATACTGATAGACTAGTTACCTTTCAATTGTGCATAAAACCATTTATTGTTTTAGTTTTATAGTGTGTAAAAAACATTGGGTGATTAGTATTGTTAGGCTCAACATAATCACGATTTGCCGCTGACCCAAAGTTTCCTTTTAACAAAGAAATTTGAGGAATTGTGACAATATTTATCGAAATATCGGTAATTTATTTCGGCTATTTATGAATCATAATTCAAAAATGTTACAGTCAAAAGAATACATTTTTGCACAAAGAAAAAAAATCATCCAATCAATACTTAAAGCTATTTATGTATCGATTCGATTCAGATAGAAAAAAAAGACAATTTGGCGCCCGCATAAACACAGAATGTCCAAAAACTTAGGGCATACTTCAAACCATAGACTTATATATTATATTTAGACTGGAAACCAGAAATAAATTCTTAATCCGCGATTGATCGATTCACAGACCTATACATATATATATTTTTATTTACGTAAACTCTTTTTTTTCAGGCTCTAAACTCTAAGGGAAGTCGCCCCAATCCCTAATCAATCTTTTCTGTCTTAGAAAAGTTTCAAAGTTTAGAAATAATGCAAAATCATTTCTCGGATATTCACGCAAATATATGAAACAAAGCCATTTCCTGTTTGTTTCCATTGAGATAATGTTTCAAAAATCCTAGATGGAAATAATTCATGTTGATTTAAATCATCTGACAAAGGTGACAAAGTCATAAATAGATTGATTACCTAGATCTGTCTAGATTATGCATCTAAAAATTGCAAAATAATAATTATGAGACGCAGAGACGAGAGTACTCTCGATGTTCAATTACTAGATGATAGATCTAGATCTAAAAATTAAATTATATGTTACATAGGTTAGGGTTGAAAAAAAAACTTTACTTCTTTTAACTACTTTACAAAACAACGCCTTGATCCAACTTTCTAAAAAATGTATCGACATTTTATGTAGTGTTCAAAAATCTCCATGTCCAGTCTATATAGTATATATAAGTCTATGCTTCAAACATTAGAAATAAAAAGAAACGTGCATGACTTGATTGTAAAACCAAAAAATGTCTTTAAAAATTACATAAAACACTGACAATATTAACAATATTCGTCATAGTGAATACAATATTATTAGCATAATGTTTCTTTTAGAACATCTGTAAACATTCACAATAATTTGGATAACTCATTTTTGTAAAATGGTGCACCTTTTTCTATGACTTTGTCACCTCTTCTTACATCAACAAAATTTCGTAAATCTTGCAAGAAAATATGTCTCACTAGGCCCTGGTAGAGTTTTGTACCAATGATGCTCAAAGCTGATTGGTCAAAACGGTGACATATTCCATAGTCGTATTTTCCCTTTCGTTTGTGACAGGAGATTCTTATTGCCTGGAGGTCCTGCTCGTCTGCTGGACACATGCACTGACTACTCATAGCGCATGCGCTCCAAGGCTCTAATATCAGACGTCTGACAAACTCTTCGTTGTAGAAAACGATAACAGCATTCAAAGAGCTCATGTAAGGTTGATAGGCGCAAGCCTCGTCTCCAAAGAAGTGAAATGTTGACTGTAAAGTTTGATAAGCGATTGAGTTAGGAGACCAACCCACCTGCAGTCCTCGTGTTTTAGCTCTCTCGAGCAAATCCGCCGTATGTTTAAAGTCCTGATGGAAGCGTATAGAAGCATCGGCCCACAAGAGCAAATGGGTTTGAGTGATGTGTGCATTGACAATTATCGGTTTCCAAGTGTAACATTTGAGGTAGCTGACATGAGGGGGAAATTTTTCAAAAGGGAAACGTATCAAAAGGCAATTACAGTTGCTAGAGAGCTGCAGTGCTTCTTCCTCTGTCAGTCCTAGGTTGTACACAATGAAAGTGACGTTGTTTAAATGTGGCAGTAAGTGAACTCTAACGTTGGAGATCATGCTCTTGGCCTCTTCAAAGTGATTGGAAGATGTCGCCGTTACGACAATTATTTCGTAAGTTCCGGGAACCTGAGCTCGCATCTCCCTGAGCACCGTGGTGATGTTGTCAGACAGGTGAAGATGGGAGGGTCTCACTAACTGATTTACCCGCTCGCGAACTGAGGTAGGCAGCTGGAGCCGGAGACATCCATTGGACGCACAGCTGTTTCCTATCACCTCTTCGTTGATGCACGACACGAAGTTTTCAGTCTTTTCTGAATCGGTTACGGCGGCAAGCTTTTGGGTCAACACTGACGCCATCCTTTCGACAAAAGCGTCGTTCGATTCAACGGTTTCTTCTTGCCGCCAATAGTTCAAATTCTGACGCAAAATTCTTTCACTTTTTGATTTATTCAGAACTTGAAATATGTTATAAATTAAAGAATTGGCTAGTATCCCCGAAAGAAATAACAACACATAAAAGCTGAACTTTCCTAAGCGTAACATGTTGAAGTATCCGAGTCACGTTCAATTTTGTTTACCGACGTGAATCAATACGGAATTAGCGTGTAAAGTTTGTATACCTTTTTTATGTCTTTTTTTTTTTACCGAATTACACACCAATATCAATCACAAAGTTACATGTTTAACATGCATTCTCTTAATGATTATCGAGTTTAAAAAAAACAGCAACAAATGAGGCATGTTGGTAAGGTTTTTAAAAAAGGTAATTAAAAATAAAGAGTTCAGAAATAGCTACATGTCATTTTTTTTTAATAGTGAGTAGGCTACTGTGAGACTTTACCTCTATGGTTAGATCTCTTGACTTAATACTAAATTTGAAATGTAATATTTGGACAAAGCAACACCATAGTTTCTCAAGAAAGTGCACGCAGTGTATTGGACTCCTTCAAACTCACCGCCTCCCCTCGAAATTGAACATATTACACCAAATAATACGATGAAATACAATAGTCAAAACTTGTTTTTTTGTTGTTTTTTTGTTTACGTCAAATAATTTGAAAGACTAGTAAACCCGAGTTTATATTACATTAGTAAACCCGAGTTTATATTACACTAGTAAACCCGAGTTTATATTACACTAGTAAACCCGAGTTTATATTACATTAGTAAACCCGAGTTTATATTACATTAGTAAACCCGAGTTTATATTACATTAGTAAACCCGAGTTTATATTACACTAGTAAACCCGAGTTTATATTACACTAGTAAACCCGAGTTTATATTACACTAGTAAACCCGAGTTTATATTACACTAGTAAACCCAATGTTGTTGTTTTTTTCATAATTGAAAGAAAAATCCATGACCACTTTTATGGCTTTCAAAAGTTTATGTTTGTTTAAGTGTTCATTAATTATCCCCGCAAAATTGAGAAGCCATTTTTGTTCATCCTGTGAGACACATGAATGTTCAACCTGGGAAGGGAGGGTGATCTGTCTATTAGTAGATCTACTTTTTTTTTTTAAATTATTAAAATACACAACAATCATTTAGTAATCAGGGGGGAAAATAACTTATAATAATAAATTGTTAAAATCGGACAATGGAAAATGGAATCCCTTCTTAAAAAAAAAAAGAAAGACCAAAACACATCAAAAAACAAAACACACACAATAGACACTTTTTTTTTTTCTAAACATCTTTTCTAGGATGGTCGAGTACAAAGAAGTATAGTGGACATCTTACCTAGCGCATGCCTACAGACGAACATACATTTTATGAGGGATTGATTATGAAAAATACCTCGGTATTAATAGACATTTGTTTATATATTTGAAATTAAAAAAAAACATTCCTTTAAAACGGCTACCGAATAAAACCATTATTTCACTTTTTTTTGGTCCAAAATTGAAACTATTTCGTTGTAATACTGAAAAACTGTACGTAGTCGTCCCAGAAGACCTTTCTTACAACTTTAATTGATTTATTGAGCGGTATTTTCATAAACAAAAAGCAATGTGAGGACTTTTATAACAAAAGTCAGCAGATGTTTTATCTCCTTCTTAGCCTGTTTAACGATTCGTGGCGCACATAAATGTCAACTGTTGTTTAATTAGAGAAGTTTAAAAACTTTTTTATTTATTTTTTTTAAACATTGTAACCCTGACATGTTGTTTTGGAAACTCAATACAGAGAGATCAGATTCTTAACACAGGGAAAAGTTGGGTCCCCATATAATAACCAGCGTAGCTTCAGTCAAGACACGATAAATATTGAAAGATGGACTATCTTCACCTTCACCTATCCCTTAGTCCAGTGGTTCTTAAAATATTTTCCTTAACGGAACACTTCGCACATTCTGAGTAGTTAGCGGAACACTTTGCTTATATTTTTAGAGAGATTAATTCACGTGGTGGCCTTAAAGTTAATAATTCCAGTAGTTTGTGGAACACATATTCAGGCCTCGTGGAACACTAAGGTTCCTCGGAGCACAGTTTGGGAAACGTTGCCTTAGTCTGTTGAACCGTTGGGGCACCACACAAGATCTGTTGACTGTCTTTCTCAATTCCTTTCTGTCTTTTGCATTAGAATCTCATTCAATGGCAGACCTTTCCATTCTTGAATGTTATCTTCCCATCGCTTTCTCTGTCTGCCCCGGTACTGTTCCCCGGTACTGTTCCCCGGTACTGTGTTCCCTGATGGTCTTTGAGAGTCCCTAAGACCTTGTGGTATGGCCGTAGAGTTGCGTTTTTTTTTACAGTAATTAGTAGGTCATCGTGGGGTCCAATTGCTGTTTCTAATATTTTCATTTGTGAAATTTGTCTTTGTAAGTGTTAATATGATCTTTCTGTAGAATCTCAATCTTAATTCCATTAATAGGATCCTCCTTTTGAGATTAGCAGTCAGCGTCCAAGATTCGCAAGCATATAAAAATGTGGCCGTGACCAGGAAGAAGTCGAGGGCTAGGCCTTTGTCTTTCCATATTGTTCGGAGTTTTGCAAGTGCTGCTGTGGACTGTGCAATTCTGGACATCTATTAGCCTAAATTTATAAAAAAAAATTAATGGGAAGGAAAGTCCACTTTTGTTTTTACAACTATAGACTTGATTTGAAAGCTGTTGTGTCATCCTTAAGAAACTGCTTTTGACTGAGACATGTTAATAACATTTGTTAAATTTACCACAGAAGCGGCTTTGGCTATAGGAACAAAAAAAAAGAACTAGCCAGAAAGAATGGCGATGGAGGAAGGTGGAATCACGCTGGTGGCAGAGCGCGAGTAGAAAACAACAATCTGGTCAAACTAATGGTTCTCCAAGTTTTGTGAAACAAGAAATGAAGTAAAGCAAGCAAGATTTTTAGAAATAATAATAATAATAAATAAATCTTAAATAATACTGCAATATTTATCTCCTTTTCTATAAAAAATAATTTGATTATAGCTAATAAATTGACTTATGTCTTAAAATTGATTCATGCGCTTTTATCGACAATGAGTTTCATTTGATCCGAGAATGGCAAGTGGGAGAAAATGTACAAGAATCCTGACAGACAGACAGACAGAGCTAATGAAAGCTTTGTAACAAAAAATATGCTTAATTTTTAAGAAACACGGGGATTGCAAAAAGCTAGTTAGAAGCAACTGATATAAGGACTGTATACTATTGTCCTGTCTTGAACGCACATTTTAAAAACATTTTGGTGGTTGTTTTAAGACTAAAACCACAGATCACTCATATAAGACACAAGAATAATATGTGTAGAATACAGTGCATACAGACACATGAAATAAAATGTATACAATCTTTAGTTTACCAGTTACCTAGTAAAGCTGGAGATTGGATAGACCTACATTTTCTCAAAGTCTAGATCTAAAATTGTATAGCCTTCCAGTGTTTCCCAAACACTTTCTGTAATGGAACACTTCGCACGTGGTGGCATACTAATAATCATTCTAGTAGTTCGTGGAACGTCTATTCAGGCCTCGCGGAACACCAGGGTTCCACGGAATACAGTTTGGGAAACACTGTAATGTAGATGAAAGTTAATGTGAATTTTTTTGTTACTGGGTTCTGGGGCTGGGATATAGTTAAACAGTTATTTAATTCATGCTCATTCATCAGAGGGCCGGGTTAGGCATAGGCAAACTAGGCAGCCGCCTAGGGCCTCCGATTGAAGGGGGCCTCGCACAGAACTCAAAGAATTTTTTTTAAAAGAAAAATTGCAAAATCTGGATCAAATCTCAAACATAGCAAAACTGTATGGATCTTACTGACGGATTCAAGGTTTATTAGCAAACGTTTCGATCTATGTGTTAGACTACATACGTTAGAAGACCATTGTTTTTTCCTTTTGGTAAAATGTCGAAACGTTAAATTTATTTCAAGTCTGAAGATCATCCGTAAAGTATCACCGCTACCAGCGCTATATATTAATTTAATTTATTTGTTATATGGATACAAGGATGGTTTATAATTTATTGCATTTTTTTTTCTATTTCATTTGGGGTTACCTTATTCACTTTGCCTAGGGCCTACCTATTCGCTTTGCCTAGAGCCCTCAATTTACCTAAGGCCGGCCCTGTTCATCATACCTAACTCTATCTTATTTTCTAAATTACAGACGTTACTTCTTGACAGACGATAAAAATTACGCATTGCCTCTAAAATTGGATCAGAATTATGTCTAAATATTCTGTTTTTTAAGGCTCAGAAACAGATCACTAGATCCTAGCCCAAACCTTGTGAAGGAAGGCAAGAAATGAAAGGAAGCGGGGTCAAAACACAGGGCCACCGTTACGACTACATAGGTGCTTATCACGCTCTTCTTCAAGGTAGACTATCCATACTTATGAACGCACCCAGCTTTATTATTGTTATCTCCCCCTTTCTAAGTGCTAAAGTTACCATCACTCAACATAGTAACACACACAGGTGATTTGATTCAATATTTTTATGAATAATCGACAGCCTTTTAATGTCAAAATTATCTTCTGTACGTTCATGGAGAGATTTAGTCTTCCTAGACAAGTTATTGACAAACAATTGAATCACTCTTTTGTATATCATGTTGACGTTTGTGTACTCTAACATGCGAAGCCTTAACACAATTATCGTCTCGACAATGTTTCGGAAGTTTATTTGCTTGTCTGTGTTTTCTAGACGTTTTAAGCGACTATTATTTGGCTTAATATATGTTTCTATTGTTATTTCTTTTGTATGCTTGACATTGCTTGTTCCTCCGAAAATTGCTGTGCCTAAATTAAGCCAGTCATTGTTGAGTGGAAACTACAACAGCCATAATCGTAGGACTCAAGCCACGGACTACAATATTCACATTTTAACTCAACTTCTGCAGGAAAGATTAAAAGAGGTTTCGTCGTCTGAGAAAACTGGTCACAGCCCGGTTTGTGAGACGAACGCCTCTATTGGAGACAGTTGCTTGACTACCGGTTGTTACCGACTCAAAATGCCGACTGCACTTCGAGACAGAATAGAACAAATCGTCAGTCCTGAATATATGAGACTGTCTTTGCCTTCCAAGAAACTCTTAGAAATGATGGCTGCGAACGTATCCGGTTCCTTCAATGTCACAATCATCTCAGCACTTTCCAGCAATCATTTCATGGAGGCTCAAGGCTTGATTTCTAAAGTACATCAACATCTGTTGCCCTATCTTATTAATTTCACTTTCATTATCTACAATTTAGGGTTGAGCTCCGAAGAAAGAAGCTTCATTGCCCAAATTTGTAAATGCCATCTGATTGATTTTCCTTTCCAGACCTTTCCAGGATTCGTCTCTCTGTTGCATTGCTACACGTGGAAAGCGCTCATTGTTAACGCGCACATAGCCAAAACGAATGTCCTGATATGGGCAGATACTTCAGTACGTTTTCTTCAAGATCCTCAGTCCGTTATAAACATCTTTAACCAAGTCAAGACTCGCGGTATTCAACTTGGTAAAGGGAAAAAGAATGTTGCTCATAACACATTAGCCAGCATGTTTCACTATTTCCAAGATGAGCCTTGCATGTACCTCAAATATAACGAGGCAATGTCCGGAATGATTGTCGTAAAAAACGATCTTTTGGTTAGGCAAGCTATTTTAGAGCCGTGGGCAGCTTGCGCCCTCAACGGTAGCTGTATGTGCCCAACAGAGAGGAATGATTTACATCACATTGTCAAGGCTTCAACATGTCGTACCAGGAAAGGTCTGTATCAGTATGGAGTATGCCATCGGTTTGACCAATCGGCCATCTCCATACTGATTGCCAAACTTTATCAAGAACACTATAATCACGTGGTTCGAAATTATTCCGAGTTCTGGGCGATAGATAGAAACGACAGGACACCTTATCCTGGATTAACTTTCAGAGCAGATCGTAAAAACTAGACAGGGGCTAATCTTCGAAACAATTAATATTATTATTTGTGTTGTGTTTTTTTTTTTTTTTTTTACGATAGCCTTGTGACGTGACTGCGGGCCTGATATTGATCGACTATTCTCTGTGCTATTCTTAAAATTAATTGAGATCTTTAAAAAAATCTACTCTAGCCCGCTATCAAAATTCCACTATAAAAATAAAAGACATTGTACATTAAATTATTTTTTGACAATTATATTCAATATTTACCCTTCTATACGTCCAAAATTGCATTTATTTCGTATGGCAAACGTTTTTACATATGGCGATCGCAGTAGTAATAACACGTTGGTAGGATATTGTCTTGAAAACTGCGATAGTTAAAAATATTTGTACTTTATCGTGTTGAAAAAAGAAAGGTACCGAGAGAGACCAAGACTATTGTAGCTTTTCATGTGCTTACTCTTTGGATTTAAAAAAAATAAATTTAAAAAGTATACTTAATACATGCGCACGAAGGTCAACCATTTTTTTTAAGCATGAAAAATGGCAGTTTGTAACAGTCAATAAATGTAAGAGAATTGTGGCGCGATAGCGCCCTCCATAAAACGTTAAATTTTTTCAAGCCTGTTAATGAAAATTTAAATGATTTATTTGAGGTGACTGTTGTGCTATGTTTGATTTTGTGTGTAGTGTTATGAGTTGTGGTGTGAATAATGGTAATACATTATTTCGACAGACTCGCAGTGGCAACATTTTTTTTTCTACCTTTTTAATATTTGCAACTGTTTTCAAAATTTAATCTTATTGCAGTCTATGCACGACATGTCAATCAAAATTAGTCAATGTCTATGATGACGGTTAACGACGGTGTCATGTGACTAGTGCAATGACAAACCTTCTCCACGTATGCCAGATACGCTTTATAGTTGGGTACACTCAGAGGTAGCGTAAAAATCCATAAATTCAGGAAGCTTAGGAGAAATTGTTTTTTTAAAAAGACATAATATTGACGCGTTATCGACAGATCACTAAAATAATTAACATTAATATCTCATGCAAGAACAAAGCTTAGAAAGACTAAGACTAAGACTAAGACTGCTTTATTGATCCTTACGGAAATTTGTTGTGATTACAAGGACTCTTTTCTCATATAAAGACAACACAACAGAAAAATACACACAAATACAACAGACAACATAAAGAGTTCATTCAGCGACTACAGACAGGTATCTTGGTGCATTTCATGTTCCCTGATCAATGAGTGGCGGTGATAGAGTCTGACCGAGTGAGGTACGAACGAGTTTTTGTACCGCTCTGTTCTTGTTTTGATTGACAGCAGTCGCCCACTTCGCGACGACCTGTCGTAGTTCTGATGGAGCGGGTGGCCGTTGTCTTCCAAGATTTTTTCGATTTTTCTTAGGCACTTTTGTTCAAAAAGCTCCTTTAAATGTGGCAATGTTGTAAGTGTAATTTTAGATGCTTTTTTAATGATTTTTTCTAGACGTCGCAACAGTTTAGATGAGGCGTTGCCTTGCCAACAAGTTATTCCGTATGTTAGCAGACTCTGCATAGTCGCGCGGTAAAATGTCTCAAGGATCTTCTTGCTTAATTTAAAGCTATTAAGTTTGTATAGAAAAAAGAGTCGCTGGGCTGCCTTCTTTGCCAGAGTTCCAAGGTGGTCTTCCCATGAAAGCTTGTTGTTGATGATAAAACCTAGATATTTATATGCCTTTACTTGCTCTATAGATGTAGTGTTTATTTGCAGTTCACGTATAGTATGTTTTTTCTTTCTAAAATCTATTATAAGTTCTTTAGTTTTTGTTACATTCAGTTCTAGAAAGTTTTCGATGCACCAGTTTGTAAACTCTTCTATCGAGCTTCGATACTGAGTTTCGTCTCCTGAAATAAGCGAATTTAATGAGTTTAACTGAGTCATAGATGCTTCTTATGTCATTAGTGTAAAGAGTGTATAGTACAGGAGAAAGTACACAACCTTGTGGAGCACCCGTACATAGTACTCGAGTTGACGATTTGGTGTTGTTGACTTTAACATACTGGGGCCGTTGGGTTAAAAAGTTTAGAACCCATGCTTGTAAGTAAGGGCTTACATTTAAGTTACTCAGTTTGTTTATCATTAGATGTGGCTGTATGGTATTGAAAGCCGAGGAGAAATCTACGAAGAGGACTCGTGCGTATGTTTTGGGTATATCGAGATGCTTATAAAGCTGGTCCAAAAGCAATAGAATGGCATCCTCAGTTCCTCTAGCTGCTTTGTATGCAAATTGGTGAGGGTCTAGGCTGTTGTTGACTTTTGCTACAAGTTGTTTTAGCATATATTTTTCAAAACATTTCATAACAATAGGTGTTAGTGCTACTGGGCGGAAATCATTTAAGCAATCTATTTTTGGTTTCTTAGGCACTGGTATGATCTCTGAAGTTTTCCAGATGTGTGGAGTTACGCACGTTTGCAATGACTGGTTAAAGATATGACAGAAGATAGAAGAGATTTGCTCCGCACACAGCTTGATCAGCTTGCCACTAATTTTGTCTGGTCCAGAAGCTTTTGTTACGTCTGCTCTTTTAAATAACAAGGTCACTTCATCCTCAGTTACAAAATGACATAGGGCTCTTGTTTTCCTTTGGACAGAGTGTTGAAAAGTTCTTTGTGTAGATCAACAAAATCTTCTTTGTGAAAACGAGAATAAAAACAATTTAGTTCGTTGGCGAATTTCTCATCATCAGCCACTGAAATTTGTTCTCGTTTTGAGGCGCAGCCTGTTATTTTCTTTAATCCCTCCCAGCATTGTTTTGAGTTGTTCTTTGCAAAGAAATTCTCAATTTTTTCTTTGTATGTTTTTTTCCCTTCAATTATTGCTTTTCTCAGTTTATGTTTAGCATTTATAAACTCTTCGTGATTATAGTGATTATACAGAGATAAAATGTTCATAGAAATTATTATTTTGGTTAAAATACTTCGATTATCAATTCCCTCGTATTCTGTACGCCGGATACACCATGCTATTATAAATTTGCCTCCATGTAAATCTCTATAAGACTTTGGAATATTACCATGTCAAATGAGACAGGTACTAAAAATAACAACATCCGGAATCTCTTAGTTACCACTCAGTCACCACGTATGCTGACTTGTGTGTGTGTGTGTCTACAACAGCAGTTAGATTAATACGGTAATTTAGAATGTTGAGCAACAAATGAATGGATCAGTAGCTCAAAGTATACATTTTAAAGTTAAAGCTGAAGATTTTTGTAGTATATTAAACAATTTAAATATACAAAAATACTTTTTTAAAACTTCGCTTATATTGAGTGAAATTGCATCAATAGTTTTACAACATATTAGAGTTAGTTGAAACAAGAAGAAGGCAGATTATATTTAAATTACAAATACATTTTCTTTTATAATCATGGCTGCACACAATTGCTTAGTTAATCTCTTGGTCTTGCGAATTTTACTCGCCCTCTATCTTGCATGGTGACAAGAGTCCCATTCGCTCTTTGAGGGAAAAGCACATTTCAAGGCTTTTTTTTTTCAAGTTAGCTTAGTACATTTTTATATAAAAATAAATTAATTTATTGCGATTAATTGATTGACTAATTGGTTAATATTTTTTGTTATTGATTCACGTGTTATCATCCACAATGAATAGACTAAACGCCTAAATGTGCAATGTTTTCAATTGATCCGAGAATGGAAAATGGAAGAAATAACTGGTCAAAGATTTTGACCATACGGAGTAATTTCATAAGGGTAAAAGCTTAGTAATGATAAAAAAGGGGCAGTCGGCTAAGGACTTTCACTCCATTGGTTTTTCTGTATTTTGTCTTGTGTATCAAAGTTCATTGCCAACTTTGAATGTTGAAGTCTTATGAGTGTCAATTTAGAACATATTAGAGTGAGTAGAAACAAGATTGTCTTTTTATCACAAATACATTTTCTTCTGTTACAAATGGGATTCTTGTTATACAAATTATCATTGTTTTATTTTAGAGATGGGGCCGACTTCTGTTGCAACTGGGATCGGCCTCTGTTACAATTGGGATCGGCTTCTATTAGAGATGGAGTTAACTTGTATGTCAACAGCTCTAAGGTTCAAGGTGACTTATTCACTGTTCAATGCTCGATTAAGTATTGGGACTTATGTTCTCAGATCTACCGTAGATAGTCTCTGAACCTTCGTCCAATCATCTAGGTAATGGGCTGCACGTTAACATGTGTGCGAATGTGGTACAGATATCCCTTACAGGACACTGACCCACATTTTAACCACTCCGATGTTGTCATATTAAAGTGCAACCAACGGACTCCTAAGTCATCGAATGTAGGTCTTCGGGCGCTAGGATCAAAAGTCAGACTAACTTTCCACAGTTACGTGCAATAGTGCTGACTTTGATGTTACACCGGGACTAACAGTAATATTCAAAATAGTCCAACTATAACGAAGATACACAGTGGCTGTTTATAGGAACATTAATCATCAATTAACAAGAGTGTAGGAGATTTAAAAATATATATCTTGAACAGACTAGACGTCTTCGGGTATTTCCGCTTGTAGTCCCCTTTTAATTAAAGAGTTTAACATTTTGCGCACCGTCCATTACGTACAAATACAAAGACCTATCATGCGAAATACCCGAAGACGTTTAGTTTGTTCAAGATAAATATTTTCTAGTCCTCTAGCCAAATCATTTTTATATAACGGTCAAACTAGAGTTTACTCAGTGTGGGCAACGAGCTAGTCATTCTTTTCTCAACAATATACATCAGCTGTCAAATTTCTAGGAAAATCGTAATAGCTGTTTTCCAGAATCGTGTCAACCCTGGTTTTGTGTTTTGCCCACTCACTCGTAATGTGCGACTTGAATAGAGGTAGGCCTATTGTAAAAAGCAATGTCAAGGACACGAATTGAAGGATCAACTGTTGACAACTTAATGAAAGTTACTTCGTAGTAAAGGCGAAATAGCGTAGACATTGGATTCTACGATGCTGAATAGTGGACAAAAATTAATATCATTTATTAAATACATCTCTTATCAATACTTCCATAAGCTGTACACCAAATACACCAAAAAAACTTGCTATTTATGAATTTGTCTATGTATAAAAATCTCCAATAAACGATCCACGTCATACAATGACACTTGACTATATATTCAACAACATTGTCACGCAGACATGCAAGAAAAAAAATAGCCATGAAAATAACGAAGAGATTAGTGCCCCCTTGTCTACCTCTCTTATTTCTTCCTCTGAACAGCATTAAACCTTTTCGCCAAAATAATAAGAATAAAAAAAGACAAAACAGTCCAGTCCCAAGAACAGCTTAAGGAGGGTTAATAACTTAACATCGAACGACCGAATCAAAGATAACGAACTAACGTAGGCTACAATTACTTTTAACAATTAATAATTAATAATAATAATAAGTCAAACAAAAGGAACACAAATAATGTAAACATAAAGAGTTAATGATAAAATAGTTGCTATGATTAAATGTCGCTAGGCATTTATTGATGCATTTTATGCACCTATTCTCAATAAATAACATTTACTATTTGTCTCAAATAGTCTAACAGAGTCCGTGTTACTATGTTAATTAGACCTATATTTAAAGTTACTTTTCTTTATAGACCTAATCTATTTACACTTAGGTAATCTTTTTAGGGAGCTGACAATTAACACGTTAAACTAATTACATTAGCAGACGATATATTCACTCGTCAGAGCCTCGATATGTAAGATAAAAGTGAAAATCATGTTATCAAAACTAGTTCAAGCTGTTATCATTCCGTCAGGTCCCATCCGTTGCCATTACAATATTAGAAACCAGTGACTTAGGTACTGCCTTCATTTTGTTGGTTGCGAGACTAGAGATTCTTCACCGAACAAAATGAACTCTGTCGTTTTCCTAGCGTTGTGTTTATGTGTCAGCTATGTTGCCAGCAAAGGTATGTTCTATTTGCGGCTAAATGGTAAAATTATAATTGCTTCTGACAAACGTAGATTCTTTTTGCTAGGGTAAAGATATGTTCCATAAGCTGTTAGTAAAGGTATGTTCTTATTGCTGTAGTAAAGATATGCTCTTATTGCTTTTAGTGGGTTTTTAGTAAAGGTATATTTAAAAGATACATGAATTTGTTATGCTATGAGTAGGGTCACTAGCATTGCCAAAAGGAGGACAAAAAGGAGGACACAGTCTTACAATGTAGGACAAAATAAATGACAAGACAAAGTTAACTTTAAAATTTAAACTTACAATGTATTCGTTGAAACATATCAGTAAATCAAAGGCTGTTAATCCCCTTTCTAAAGAATCATATTTCTCAGATAAATCAACTTTTTTTCAGAAGTTTTTTTTCGAAAAAAAAAAATCACAGATTTTGAGTCACAGGAATGTTTTGAATTCTACTATGCCAATATTGCAACATCTACATGGACACTAACTAAACAACCTTTCGACTTTTAAAATCAGTCAAAGATTAGTAGCATTAAAAACAAATGAGATGATTATGATCAAAGTTTTGAATTCTTTGTAATAAATAAATGTGTGAACCGAAGGAGGTGTATGCTAAAAAAAATGGCTATAAACTGGTTCTTCTTGTGACACACAACTTCCAGATTACAGCATTCAAAACAACAGAAACGATTATATCAAGGGGAATAACTCAACTTGCGGTGAACGTTATCTGCTCTTGTTTCTCAATTTATTATACTACAGATATCACTTTCCACATTGTATAGCCTATGTATCTGTGTAGGTTTGTGTTATAATGGGGGGGGGGGTTGATTATTTAAACCTTTTGTTTTAATAACAATATTTTTGTCTTTTTTTTTTCATCTCTAGAGTCGGTTCCTCTGGTGACTCAGAACTACCAGATGACTATCGATGATATGCTTGTCCAACAAGTCCAGAAAGAGTTGACTGCCAGCTACATTTACCAAGCCTATGTAAATATTCCACTTTACCGATTTGTACACAACTATGTTTATACACGAGTAGGAAAAAGGTGTCAACCGGAAGTGTTTCTATCAGCATGTCTTCCATTGCTTGAATAATTCTGTTCATTGTGTCTTTGTGTCTGCAGGCCTCTTACTTTCAAAGAGCGGATGTAAGTCTTCCTGGAATCAAAAAGTTTTTCTCTGATGCTTCAATAGAAGAGCGTGACCACGCCCAATCTTTGATTGATTACATCAACAAGAGAGGTGGCCACGCCCAGTATGACAAAATTGACGTGAGTTGAAGTCTATGTTAACAAAATAAACGACGAATGAAGACCCTAAGGATATAACAATCAAGTCACGCGATATTCAGAACAGATAATGTGTTAACCACAACCAATGTTTATCTTAAACAAAAAGCCGTAATTGTTTTGTTGTTTTATCAATTGACTTTTAATTTGAAGCTAAAGAAATTTATAGCAATCAAGAGACAAGTTTTAAAAAAACAAACAGATTCCTTAGCCCAGGAGAACGACGAACTGTTATATATTTTTAAAGGCTAACGCATGCATTATTGGAGCTGTGTAAAATGAAGAATTTCTTAACATTTTACACGCCTTTAATAACGTGAAATCTAGAAATCTACCCGAGCTTGAGATTACATCTGAAAGTGTTGTTGTTATTTTAACCATCTCGCTAATTCAGATCCTTAAACAAAAAAAGGCATATAGCTTTACTAGTAGGACTAAAGTTTGTTCTGAACACCAATAGATAACTTGATAGTTATTATTTTAAAACTCTTTTTCCTTAGTTAAAGGCAGTTTGTGAGACAGTGAAATCCTTTGGCAGATCAGACACCAGCGGCCTGAATGACTTTGAGGACAGGAGAATGTGTGTAAGTGTTTATGTTGACTAATTTATGAACATCTACAATTATATTGTTCACCAACACTACCACACCCACTCTTTTCTTTCCAGGCTTTCTGACAGGAGCAAATAGTTATAGTGTTTAAAGTTTCTCTTTCAGGTTTTGCTATCTATTTCGGTAGCCTACGGTTAACCAGAGTGTCATGTGGCCAGCTCAATTACCAACCGCGTTTTCCCCAACTAATGTCAGGTGACCATTAGAGCTGGATGGACTCTAAAGAGGCGCTCTAAAGATCACGAAATAAAAAAATCCCAGGTTTTCATCAGGATTCGAATCTTGGACCCTCCAGTTTTACCACTCGGCCTCCATAGTTTTTAAAGCAAAAGACGTATTTTGTTATATGGGAGAGACTTTTAGAAATTATTTGAACAAGATATACAAGAGAAATTGTGACGTTTAATGTATTTGCCCTTCGACTAATAAATGTACATAAATGTAAATGATGGATACACGAAAACTCAGAATTCTATTTCTGGATCTTGTCTACTTTTCTTTGTAGAATTAGATTATATACATCTGTCAATGTGAACTATTTGAAGCTACTTTTTTTTTATCTACAGATTTGTGGATTCGTTGCAACAAAAACAATTAACGATAACTGCGTAAGTCAAAACTTAGACTCAATTTAAAAATAACTTTTTCAAAAAACATTCGAAAATAAATTTTCTGATCTATAATAACATGTAAAAAAAAAAAATAACATCTCTTAAGTTTGTATTATTTCCATCTTTATTTTGCTAGGGCCCACGGGAAGATTGGAAAGAAGGTTTGATGGCCTTTGAGGACACTTTGTTGATTGAAAGGTACGTGAATGTTCAACTGCTGGACATCCACAAGAAGGCAGACGCCGAAAATGACGCTCATGTAAGTAATTCAATCAATCTGGGCAGTGTGAACAGGGAAAGCCAAAAGTAATGACTGTGCAGTGTGAACATTGCTTTAGGCAATTATAATATGACAAAGACTGGTCATTAATGCTGCCATGGTTAACAAAAATTAGACCAATGATTTTTTTTTCTAAAAGATTACTTTATGTTAATTCTGAGTTATTGTGATAAAAAACAACCTTACCTCTTGATAGGTATATGTCCACTTCGATGAACAACTGTTTTATTACTAATTATGCAATATTTTAACAATAGCAATATCTTGGAGTATAAAGCCCGCATCAAAATATCCATGTATCAGGTCTCTTTTAAAGAAATCATTACAAAATTTCACTGTTGATATCAGATATCACGTGACTCAAGTAAATGCCAGAAATCTTAAATTTCTGCTGTAAAAGTCAATCTCCCCTTTGTTTTTACAAATCTTATATCAACTCACTCTGTCTCTCTGTTTGGTACAAAGTTTGAAACTTCGCACAATTATTCATTGACAACACATGGATCGACAAAAAAAAAAGAGTTACCGACAAGGGAAACTAATACTTCAGCATTCACAGATATAGTTAAAATTGTTTGGTTTAGTCCCCTTAATTAATTGTTAACGCCAATCCTAATCCTTACTCGTATTTTCCGATCAACTTGATGCTTTAAACAATTATTTATTGCACCTAACAAAACTTGAATCAATAAACAAAAATACTCAATTAGTCAATTAATTATTGGTAATCAATTATTTTGTTTGATATCGAATAAGGGAAATAACTTGTACATTATTGATATAGTTTTAAGGGCGGAGTTCTTCCCTTAAAATAAGCTTTTTTTTTTTTTTTTAAAGAATTTTTTCTATTTTGTTTGTTTAACGTTTTGGACGTTCCTTCAGAAATTAAGTTCATTACGTCCTAATACAAACTCATGAACATTGGACGATAAGCCTGAAGCTCATTACGTCCTAATACAAACTCATGAACATTGGACGACAAGCCTGAAGTTCATTACGTCCTAATACAAACTCATAAACATTGGACGACAGGCCTGAAGTTCATTACGTCCTAATACAAACTCAAGAACATTGGACGACAGGCCTTAAGCTCATTACGTCCTAATACAAACATGGAGTAGACGATGTATAGCTGATCTGTTTCTGTAGACAGTCAACGAGGGTGGGTTATGGCAAAAGCCAACCGGCAAATTTGAGATTCCAATTTACAATCCCTCGGTTGCAAGCCAAAAGCTTTACCACTAGGCTACTACGTCCCATTAAAGAGTTAAACTATATTTGTCTGTGCTGGTGTAATTGAATATGAAGCGAGCCAGTCACCAGTGGTGCCCAAAATGTTTTAACAGCAATATTTTGTATATATTTTGATGCATCTAACAATGTAAACAATCAAATATAATGCTGTTCTATTCCATATATATTATAATCAAATGTAATGCTGTTCTATTTGATACATATTATAATCAGATGTAATGCTGTTCTATTTGATACATATTATAATCAGATGTAATGCTGTTCTATTTGATACATATTCTAATCACTTGTAATGCTGTTTTATTTGATACATGTTCTAATGATTTTCTCTCTGATCAGCTGACTCACATTCTGGAACACGAGTTCTTAGAAGAGCAAGTCAACTCAATTAACAAGATTGCCCATCACATCACCAGGCTCCGAAGTTTCGAGAAGAACAACGGAAATAATTACAAGCTGGGAGAATATATTTTTGATCAGCACTTGAAATAAACATTTGGAGACAGTGTACAGAATCACGCTATCTTGTATAAATTGTGAATAGTTTTTTTTTATTATCAAATGAAGATAGTGTCGAAACATCAGGATAAAGTTCAAAAGATAGGTAAAAAAAATGCAATAGGACTTATTGTACTGAATGAAGATAACTAAATACTTGAATGTGAACTACTTTAAAAAATACTTTGGAAATGTGCAATATTACTTTCTTGTATTGAAAAGGCTATACAATCACAAATGTTTACAAATAAATATGTAAAAAATGGTATTTTGTTTATTATTGTTTATTTAATATTGTCAGTTTTTTTTTTTAATCTAATTTTACGTCATCGTATTTGTCATACTGACATAAAGAACTAATTGATTGGAAAATGAACGCAAAAAATCTAATTTCTTTAATGATTGCATATTGTATTTTATGTCACCTACATCTATCCCTCAGTAAGTTGCATCGTCGGGGCACCACACATGATCTGTTGACCGTCTTTCTCCAGTCCACGCTGTCATTTGCTTTGAGTAGAAGCTCTTTCAGTGACAAGCCCGTCCATTCTTGCGTATTGTTTTCCCATCGCTTTCTCTGCCTCTTTTTCTTTTCCCTGGTACTGTTCTTTGAAGGAAGGTATTTGAGAGCCATGAGGAACTTGTGATATGGCCATAACGTTTTAGTTTGCGTTTTTTTTTAAATTTATATATGCTATGATAATATTAGTTTCCTGTCATATAAAGTTGTTATTTCCAAATAATCCTGCTCATGTTTCTTGTCGATAAAAACGAGAGTATTACCTGGCCAACAAAACAACTACCAAACTATTTTTAAAAATCTAAAAACGTCCCCAAAATCCCGATTTAATTATTTAGTGTCTCTATTTGGACACTTAGTTGACAGAGGATGTTTCTAATCAATCAGCTATCTCAGCCTTTTCAAAGTATAGTCGTTCATCATCATCTGTCCCATGATTTTAGTCGTAAGAGTTCTCTGACAGTTCCACTTTTCCCGGTCAGCAGTTGTTCTTAACAGAATATCAAGAGAGAGGCCGGTCCATTTTTTTGTTTACAAAAAGCTTTTCTTTCGACGACTCTTTCTTTTTCTTCGTGCTCTCTCCCCCCTGTACCTTGAAGGATGACAGTGAATCATTTTTTACAATATGACCGAGCCAGCTCAGCTTTCGTCCCATTATTGTATTGAGAAGTTCCTCGTTATTGTCAGCCAGAGTGTTGATAAGTCAAAGTAAAAACTCATTTGTCTTCAGGTATCTGATACCTAACAGTTTTCTCTAGCATTTACTCTCAAATGTTTGAATTCTTCTTTCAGCTTTAAAGTTCAGTGTCCAACTTTCATTTCCATATTGGGTTACAGAGAATAGCATGACTAGCCCACGTATAGATGACCATAAGAGAAGAAGTAATATAAATAGAATCAAACAACCGAGAGAGATTTGTTGTCCAACTTTTGTAACCAAATTGGGTTACAGAGAATAGCTTGAATAGCCCACGTATAGATGACCATAAGAGAAGAAGTAATATAAATAGAATCAAACAACCGAGAGAGATTTGTTGTCCAACTTTTGTAACCAAATTGGGTTACAGAGAATAGCTTGAATAGCCCACGTATAGATGACCATAAGAGAAGAAGTTATATAAATAGAATCAAACAACCGAGAGAGATTTGTTGTCCAACTTTTGTAACCATATTGGGTTACAGAGAATAGCATGAATAGCCCACGTATAGATGACCATAAGAGAAGAAGTAATATAAATAGAATCAAACAACCCTGAGATTTGTTGTCCAACTTTTGTAACCATATTGGGTTACAGAGAATAGCTTGAATAGCTCACGTATAGATGACCATAAGAGAAGAAGTAATATAAATAGAATCAAACAACCGAGAGAGATTTGTTGTCCAACTTTTGTGACCATATTGGGTTACAGAGAATAGCTTGAATAGCTCACGTATAGATGACCATAAGAGAAGAAGTTATATAAATAGAATCAAACAACCCTGAGATTTGTTGTTCAACTTTTGTAACCATATTGGGTTACAGAGAATAGCTTGAATAGCCCACGTATAGATGACCGTAAGAGAAGAAGTAATATAAATAGAATCAAACAACCGAGAGAGATTTGTTGTCCAACTTTTGTAACCATATTGGGTTACAGAGAATAGCATGAATAGCCCACGTATAGATGACCATAAGAGAAGAAGTAATATAAATAGAATCAAACAACCGAGAGAGATTTGTTGTCCAACTTTTGTAACCAAATTGGGTTACGGAGAATAGCTTGAATAGCCCACGTATAGATGACCATAAGAGAAGAAGTAATATAAATAGAATCAAACAACCGAGAGAGATTTGTTGTCCAACTTTTGTAACCATATTGGGTTACAGAGAATAGCATGAATAGCCCACGTATAGATGACCATAAGAGAAGAAGTAATATAAATAGAATCAAACAACCCTGAGATTTGTTGTCCAACTTTTGTAACCATATTGGGTTACAGAGAATAGCTTGAATAGCTCACGTATAGATGACCATAAGAGAAGAAGTTATATAAATAGAATCAAACAACCCTGAGATTTGTTGTTCAACTTTTGTAACCATATTGGGTTACAGAGAATAGCTTGAATAGCCCACGTATAGATGACCGTAAGAGAAGAAGTAATATAAATAGAATCAAACAACCGAGAGAGATTTGTTGTCCAACTTTTGTAACCATATTGGGTTACAGAGAATAGCTTGAATAGCCCACGTATAGATGACCGTAAGAGAAGAAGAAATATAAATAGAATCAAACAACCGAGAGAGATTTGTTGTCCAACTTTTGTAACCATATTGGGTTACAGAGAATAGCATGAATAGCCCACGTATAGATGACCATAAGAGAAGAAGTAATATAAATAGAATCAAACAACCGAGAGAGATTTGTTGTCCAACTTTTGTAACCATATTGGGTTACAGAGAATAGCATGAATAGCCCACGTATAGATGACCATAAGAGAAGAAGTAATATAAATAGAATCAAACAACCGAGAGAGATTTGTTGTCCAACTTTTGTGACCATATTGGGTTACAGAGAATAGCTTGAATAGCTCACGTATAGATGACCATAAGAGAAGAAGTTATATAAATAGAATCAAACAACCCTGAGATTTGTTGTTCAACTTTTGTAACCATATTGGGTTACAGAGAATAGCTTGAATAGCCCACGTATAGATGACCGTAAGAGAAGAAGTAATATAAATAGAATCAAACAACCGAGAGAGATTTGTTGTCCAACTTTTGTAACCATATTGGGTTACAGAGAATAGCATGAATAGCCCACGTATAGATGACCATAAGAGAAGAAGTAATATAAATAGAATCAAACAACCGAGAGAGATTTGTTGTCCAACTTTTGTAACCAAATTGGGTTACGGAGAATAGCTTGAATAGCCCACGTATAGATGACCATAAGAGAAGAAGTAATATAAATAGAATCAAACAACCGAGAGAGATTTGTTGTCCAACTTTTGTAACCATATTGGGTTACAGAGAATAGCATGAATAGCCCACGTATAGATGACCATAAGAGAAGAAGTAATATAAATAGAATCAAACAACCCTGAGATTTGTTGTCCAACTTTTGTAACCATATTGGGTTACAGAGAATAGCTTGAATAGCTCACGTATAGATGACCATAAGAGAAGAAGTTATATAAATAGAATCAAACAACCCTGAGATTTGTTGTTCAACTTTTGTAACCATATTGGATTACAGAGAATAGCTTGAATAGCCCACGTATAGATGACCGTAAGAGAAGAAGTAATATAAATAGAATCAAACAACCGAGAGAGATTTGTTGTCCAACTTTTGTAACCATATTGGGTTACAGAGAATAGCTTGAATAGCTCACGTATAGATGACCATAAGAGAAGAGGTTATATAAATAGAATCAAACAACCCTGAGATTTGTTGTTCAACTTTTGTAACCATATTGGGTTACAGAGAATAGCTTGAATAGCCCACGTATAGATGACCGTAAGAGAAGAAGTAATATAAATAGAATCAAACAACCGAGAGAGATTTGTTGTCCAACTTTTGTAACCATATTGGGTTACAGAGAATAGCATGAATAGCCCACGTATAGATGACCATAAGAGAAGAAGTAATATAAATAGAATCAAACAACCGAGAGAGATTTGTTGTCCAACTTTTGTAACCATATTGGGTTACAGAGAATAGCATGAATAGCCCACGTATAGATGACCATAAGAGAAGAAGTAATATAAATAGAATCAAACAACCCTGAGATTTGTTGTTCAACTTTTGTAACCATATTGGGTTACAGAGAATAGCATGAATAGCTCACGTATAGATGGCCATAAGAGAAGAAGTGAAATAAATAGAATCAAACAACCGAGAGAGATTTGTTGTCCAACTTTTGTAACCAAATTGGGTTACAGAGAATAGCTTGAATAGCCCACGTATAGATGACCATAAGAGAAGAAGTAATATAAATAGAATCAAACAACCGAGAGAGATTTGTTGTCCAACTTTTGTAACCATATTGGGTTACAGAGAATAGCTTGAATAGCCCACGTATAGATGACCGTAAGAGAAGAAGTAATATAAATAGAATCAAACAACCCTGAGATTTGTTGTCCAACTTTTGTAACCATATTGGGTTACAGAGAATAGCTTGAATAGCTCACGTATAGATGACCATAAGAGAAGAAGTAATATAAATAGAATCAAACAACCCTGAGATTTGTTGTCCAACTTTTGTAACCATATTGGGTTACAGAGAATAGCATGAATAGCCCACGTATAGATGACCATAAGAGAAGAAGTAATATAAATAGAATCAAACAACCCTGAGATTTGTTGTCCAACTTTTGTAACCATATTGGGTTACAGAGAATAGCTTGAATAGCTCACGTATAGATGACCATAAGAGAAGAAGTAATATAAATAGAATCAAACAACCCTGAGATTTGTTGTTCAACTTTTGTAACCATATTGGGTTACAGAGAATAGCTTGAATAGCCCACGTATAGATGACAATAAGAGAAGAAGTAATATAAATAGAATCAAACAACCCTGAGATTTGTTGTTCAACTTTTGTAACCATATTGGGTTACAGAGAATAGCATGAATAGCCCACGTATAGATGACCATAAGAGAAGAAGTAATATAAATAGAATCAAACAACCCTGAGATTTGTTGTCCAACTTTTGTAACCATATTGGGTTACAGAGAATAGCATGAATAGCCCACGTATAGATGACCATAAGAGAAGAAGTAATATAAATAGAATCAAACAACCGAGAGAGATTTGTTGTCCAACTTTTGTAACCAAATTGGGTTACAGAGAATAGCATGAATAGCCCACGTATAGATGGCCATAAGAGAAGAAGTGAAATAAATAGAATCAAACAACCGAGAGAGATTTGTTGATAAGCATAGCGAAGCCCAATCATGCATTTTAGGCGTTTAGACGTTTTCTTTTAAAATGATAAGTCTATTCAAAACTTAAGGGAATGTGAGGGAGGAGACTTCTTTAACCACGTCTACAACATTTCTGTTGAGATAGTTGAGATATGGTGGATGCAGAGTGAGTGTGTTGGTCTTAAAGAATGTCTGTGTAAATAGCGCTCAGAAACTTGACAACAGAAATACCCACATCAACTAACCCCTGCCCCCTTCAACCGAGTTTACAAGAATATTTAGTTTTTGCATCTAGGTGGATATAGAAATCTAAAATATCATTCAGCACTATTGCTTTCAAACTCTTCTCTTGCTTCGTTATGTGAGCAGGTCAGGAGGCGTTGAGTGGACCTATTCTCTGCTCAACATTAAATTCTATAACAGTAGGCATATGTTAGCGCTACTGGGTGGGCTCAATCTGTGACACCTCAGTCTACGACCAAGGGGCTAGAGTCACCTAAGTAACCAGACATACTAAACTATACTAACCTAAACTAAATGAAAGCACCAACGAAACTTTAGTTTAGGATAAATAAACAAAACGAAACGTTATTTACATACAAAAAAAAATCAATAATGAAAAATATAATATATACACTAACCAGCAACTAACTAAAACCCTCTAAATCTACGCCACTACAAACACCAACAAACTAACCAAACCAACTATCTAACACAAACTGATAAAACCAACCATTTTACTAAATCTGAAAGACACAAAAATAAAGGCACATTCCTCGTCCCATATGCTAGGACAAATTTGTACAAATACTCCTTCTTCCCTAGTGCTATTAGAGCATGGAATGGGTTGCCTGAGCTAGCCAGAAAAAACAGTAACTTGGCAGAATTTAAGTCATTGGTTAATATGCATGACGCGTATTACGTAATCATCTTCTTTTTTGAAGTAACGTCTGTATTATATAAGATAAGAAGATAAGACCTAGATCTACACAAACACACTACAATAAACTAGTCTAGATCTACAATATTCTACTACTACAACCAACCCATAACACTAACACTAATACAAGAACACCTTAGTTAGTACTTTACTATTAGTAAAAAGTAAGAACAGACTAAGCCACTACGTAGTCACTACGTGACTAAGGCAAGGCAACTCTACAGAAACAAAAAATTACACTAGAATCTAGATCTACAGCAGCAGCTTAAAGCAGCAATATTAGATACAGCAGCGTGTATTTCAGCAGCTATATTCAGCTAACACTAACACTAAAACAAGAACACCTTAGTTAGTACTTTACTATTAGTAAAAAGTAAGAACAGACTAAGCCACTACGTAGTCACTACGTGACTAAGGCAAGGCAACTCTACAGAAACAAAAAATTACACTAGAATCTAGATCTACAGCAGGAGCTTAAAGCAGCAATATTAGATACAGCAGCGTGTATTTCAGCAGCTAAAATTCAGCAGTAATAATAGCCTGCAATACATAAAGGCGGACCCTATTCCCAACCAGTTGTGAATAGGCTTCAACCCTATTCCCAACCGGATGGATGGGTCAAATAAGGTCAAAACCCTATTCACAGTCAACAGGGTCAAATTAGGTCAAAACCTTATTCACAGTCCACTGTGTTTAGGTCAAATCCTATTCAGTTAAATGTTAAATGATTTTTTTTTTTAAAGTGATTGATTTAAAAGAAGATAATAGAAAATAGATATAAAATAAAATTTGTTTGAAATTGATAAATCTTTACAATTTATTAAACTTCTATTATTTTTTCCCTAATGTAATTAAAAGAACAATGTATACTTTATAGGTTATTTTATTATAGAATTGTTAGGTCATATTTTTGTTAAATCTTTGAGCTGAATATTTGTAATAGCTATAAGATAAATAAAATATATTTATTCACTGTTTTTGTTTTCATTCCATTCCTGGTCACATCATCTCCAATTAATTTTTTTTTTTTTACTTGGCTTTGACTTAAGCACTCAATTCAACATTTTTTTTTTTAGGCCTATATACTGCTTGTTGATATTTTTGACATGTGTTTACAACTTAGTGCATTGAGGATGGCTATAATAAAAAGAGGAACTATCAAAACTACCGTAGGTAGAGATAAAAATGTAATTGGGGAGAATGGGGTTTAAAGTTTGTTGCAAAGCAATAGCATGTGTAGACACATAGTAAAATGCTATGTATATTGTAAAGCTGAGAGTTTTTTCATTTATGTTGATTCTATTCAATATAGGATACGGGATATCAAAGTTTATTCTCAAATAGGTGAAATAGGGGAGGCAGGTGGGTAGGATATATCCTACACAGGATTTTATAATCTAAGGCCAAGTTGTGGTGGAAGTATTGGATATCTTTGAGAGATTGTACCGCAATAAGAATCAATGGATCATGTTCTATACCTATGATCATTATCCAACAATAAATAAATATTCCTCTCATTTGATGTCAGTAATATACTTGTATGATTTCTAGGTTTGAAATTTTATAAAATTGAAAACATACACATTACTTTGTTAATTTCCATTTTTCTATGTCATTTATGTTTTTTTTATATCAATAAAATATAATGCCCCTCCACCCACCAAAAAAAAAAAGTTTGTCGATCAACAGAGACTTTGTTTTTGTTGGGTTTTTTTTTTTTTGTCATATGTATGACATACATTTATTAAAGCAATAATAATACAGAAGAAATGTTATGTTCAACTACTACTGCTAGTTTGATATGTCATACATATTTGGTTTGTTATACACTTTTATGTATAGTAGAAGAGGAGATTTACTGAGAAAAAAATCTTTATTAAGTCTTTCTTTGTTAGCATTATAATTTTAATTTATTATTTATGAATGACCTATAGACTAATTATAATTTATAAACATTTTTTTAAACAATTCATATACAGGGCAATGGGACTTTTTTGTGTGACTGTGTGATCCGATACGGCATACGATACCGGCACCTTTTTAAATGTGGGGAAAAAATATTACTTTTCTTGTATTTTAACCTTATATCCTTAACAAAGCTAGAAATCAATGTGTCCTTGCCATGCAGATTTAAATCTCCTAGATAAATAGCACAACACAATCAACAGAGACTTTGGTGTTCGTTTTTTTTTGTTGGTCTTATGTATGACATACATTTATTAAAGCAAATAATATTATAATAAAAGAAATACTATTACAACATTACATTTAATTGTCATTGCTAAATTCTTTTCATGCTGTTTTTTTTAAATGTAATGAAACAACTTTAGATTCTAGATCTAGATAAAGTGAACAATACTATATCTAGATTTACTAGATCTATGTTAAAACTCTAAATCAAATCAGTGACTGTGGACAAAGCATGTATGTTTGATTCCTGCCATCTTGTTTGACCTTTAACATAAGAACCACTTCCGGTTGACTGGGAATAAGGTTTTGACCTCATTTGACCTGAAAAAACGATTGGGAATAGGGCTAAAGCCTATTCCCAGCTGGTTGGGAATAGGCACTTCGATACATAAATGCAAAACTATAAATACAAAATCATATATTCTATTAAATCTAGAACACTCAATACAGGACTGATAGGCGCCATCTTTAAATCAACATGCTCAAAACAAAAGCTGCCAACTAGAAAATAAAACTAAATTAAAATATATCTAGCATATTTACACATAGTGTGACATAGATCTAGTAAAAGAAAATATAAAATATTTCTACACTTACAGGCCGTCCCAAGTATAGAATAATAAAATAATTACACGACAGACCACAAAGATCTTCAGCTGTCACACAGACAGAGATACGGTACTGACCACTGGTCAAATGTACACTCAACTGTTTTAAGACAGCATGTACATTACTTTTTATACTATCCGCACTAACCTATATAAAAATATGCAGAAGTACAATTATAAAATCTGACACTAACCTATACAAATAAAATATATAAAAATAGCTCTAACCTAACAACAAAAATACATTAAAAGATAACTAAAATTGCATACAAAATTAGCTCTGGGAGCGCAAGCTCACACTTAATTTGTTTAGAAAATGTTCACTGTTAGAATGGTTGCAAGTTAAAAGACTTCAGAGAGGATCTCTGAATCAGTGATTGCTTCCATCTAAACCCTAGAGTACCTCCCACTATTTCATATGATTGATTTGATTTCACTGATACTTAAATTTTTGATTGAGTTTATTCTGAGACATCTCCGTAAAGGAAATGGTTGCTGTCCTCATTCTCATCCTAGACTTCATATAGTTGCTCCTTCAGTCCCCCCCCCCCCAAAGCGAAATATTGAGATGATCGTTTCGGAATAGACAAACTTAAAAGTGGTAGACAAACTGTTGTCGTCAAATCACAGTCGAAACTGTGGTTGTCAGCTCTCATTATTTCACTACTATATTTACGGGAGTGATAAATCTCAATAGTCCCAGATTCGTTCCACACTTAGAATTATTGCTTTCCGAATGTTAATGGCGGAACACTTGTTTCCGTATAATAGAAAGAAGGAGAATGAAATCATCGGGAGGCAAAGGAATGGCAGAATAATGCCCAGTGGCAGTTGAAAGTTGGTGTCCCCACCATGAGCGTAGCCAGGATTTTATTCGGGGGGGGGGAGTTGGGGGAATTTCCCCCCCTCCCCCCGCAAATATATATATATATATATATATATATATATATATAATATAAATAAATAAATATATATATATATATATATATATATATATATATATATATATATATATATATATATATGCGTGTACACACTCACATAATTAATCTTTATTACATTCTGACCCTTCATTCTTTCGTAAGACGTCTATTGTACTCTGGGGAGTGCTGTGAGCTCCCCTAACGCGGGGCGAAGTCCCACCGCCAAGCACTATTTCCGGTATTGAAAGCCAACAAAATGCATATTCTGAGGTATCTTCAGTGCATTATCCTGCTTTTAAAAGTTTTATTTCGAAAACCTTATTTGCAATTCTTACTGACTTAGATCCTCCCGCGTCGTTCGGTGCATTTGGCGGCAAGCTGCTTCCACAAAAATCTATCACTGGCAATGTCTGAAGCCTCTTCCCACCTGCTCTGACGACCTCCATGAAAGTGTGGCTTCAGGTTGTACTAGGATGTCCTTGTGTGCGATTTTTTCGTAATGACCTCCACGTCATCGCAACTCTTATTATGCGTAATTCTTTTTGTCGGAGAACATGTTCCGCAAACCTCATGCGACGCTCTGTCACAACCTTACTAAGGGGTCGACTTCCAGTTCGGCATAGGATTTCCTCGATTGAGACCCGGTCTTATTAACTGACTTCTAAAATCTGTCTTAGCCATCTTTGTTGAGCCACATTTAGTCTTTTTCAATTTCGGCAGATGACTATTCACTGCACTTTATAAATGGAGCCCAGCCACTGGTAGAAATGTGTAGCCTCTCTTGGCTACGCTATTGGAATTATGTAGTTTGCTTTATTTTTTATATCGAAAAGGGAAGTTTTATCGTCAAAATCATTTGTTGGAGGGTTTTAAACTAAAAAATCTATTGAGTTTTTTTTTTTTTTAAATTCAAAATCCCCTTAGCTACGCCCATATAATGTGGTGACTGTAGTTTGCTTTAGAATAAAATTGAAGAGAGAGGTTTTCAACCTCAAAACTTTCTGTATGGGAATATTTAAACTCAAAACCATCTGGAAGGAAGGAGCTTTTTTTATACTGAAGAGATATTTTTCTGCTTCAAGCCCGCTGAAAGGCGGTGGGGTTAACTCAAAACGCTCATAGCAATTTTAGTTCGTAATTTCTTTTTTTTTTTAATTTTGAAGAGGTATTTTTTAGCTTCAAATCCCGCTGGAGGGGGTTTAAACTCAAAACCCCTTTGTTTACGCTCATTGCATTTTTAGTGCGTAATTATTTTTTTATAAATTTTTTTTTACATTGAAGAGGTATTTTTTAGCTTCAAACCCCGCTTAAGTTGGGTTTAAACTAAAGAATCCCTTTGGCTACGCTCATTGAATTTTCGAGCGTGTAATTTGCAATTTTATATTGAAGAGGTGGTTTTTATCGTAGATTTCGGAGGGGGTTTTAAAATCAAAATCTTCTTTAGCTATGCTCTTGGAATTTGGCGATTGTCGTTTGCATTATTATTTTTTTTTTGGGGTTGTTTTATAGAAGAGGGGGTTTTGACTGCAAAACCCCTTGGTAGGGGGTTTTGAACTCAACTCTCAACTAAAATAAACAAAATCAAAGAAAAAAAACAGTCACTTAATTCCCTGCCGGGGTGGGGGGGGGGTTGAACTTTCCTCCCCCCCCCCGTCTACGCCCATGATCCCAACTAATCTTATCCTCAAATGTGGGTCTTGGAAACGATGACAGCTAATGAAAGAATTGTGTAATAAATGAATGAAAGATTCTAATTACTAAGCTTATATCAACTTACTTTGTCTGTCTCTCTGGTAAAAAGTTTGTACACGTGTTTTCTCCCACACCCAATCTCGGATCAAGCTGAAATTTGGCACAATTATTTCTTTTACCTGACAACACAAGAATCATTAAAAAAATTAATTAGTTAATTAACTATTCGTAATAAATTACTTTGTTTGGTATCTCAAACAAGGGAAAGAAATAGTACTTGACTGAAATAGTGCTTTAAGAGGAATTAGTCCCCTTTATACCTTGTCGTCCGAGGCTTATTACAAATTTAATTAATTGACACACTTTATATAATTAAAAAAAAAGTATTTTGCTTGTTTTTATGTGAACCAATTTAATTTAAAAGTTAAAATCTTTGATAGATATGTACTAATGGCACTGACATCGAGATTATTGAGACGACAATCCAGAGCGTCTACCACACTACCACAGTGAGATGGGGAGAGGGTACAAATGATCCAGAAGAACAAAGATACAAAGCCATTCAATTTTTTAAAAAGTTATAATTTACCAAAATACAGCATCTTTAAGTGTTCTATTTCAAAATCAGGGTTGTCGTAGGTCCTCAACACGCGGATAAAAAAGTTATTTATGTGTTAAAAACACATCTTTTTTACGTTTCTAGTTGATGAAGCTTGGACACCTGATGTTAAAGAACCTTGCGTCACATTTTGTAACCTATGACAAAAGAACGTAATTATACAAATAAGAGTATGCATGTTATGATACAAAATGCCGGTCTAGTTATTAGTTTGTTATTAAGTATTTAGTAGTGATTTTGGCTCTAACTTAATTTTTAATCCATAATCTTTTTCTTATTAAGACATGATAATATCAGAGGCGTGGTGTCGAGTGGTACAGCACTTGGCTTCCAAACTGAGGGTCTCGGATTCCAATCTGGGTGAAGGCTGAGATTTTTAACGTCGAGATTTTTTGGACGTCTCTGAGTCTACCTAAATTAGGGAAAGTAAAGACGGTTGGTTGTTGTGCTGGCCACATGACACCCTTGTTAACTGATGGCCATAGAAACAGATGATCATGGTCTGCCCTATAGATCGAAATGGTATGAATTAGCTACTTTACTTTTTTTTATATCAGAGGATTGCTGTTAATTCAAAACTGAATTCTGTAGCCTAATGCTATGTGCTAGTGATTAAAGAAAATGGTCGGTTCAACCGAAGTCATCAACATGTTATCAGTGCTATCAGCAGGCGTTGATAATGTTGACAGATGTTAATAAAACGTATAGAATTAATGAGTTTCAACTTTTGTGAATCTAATTAGTTTATCTCGAATATCTTCTAATCTAGAAATCACGTTGTGCTCTAGCGCACTGAGGCTCAGTTTGGGTAATGTCATTAGCAATTAACGCGAAATTTATTGTAGGCCCATCGAACACACTAACGAAATAGAAACAATTGTGTTATACCCGAGAACGTCAAGCACAGCAGCACATTGAAATCTAGACCAGGGTCAAATCAGATCATTGAGCATTTAATCTGTCTTGAATACTCTGTTGTTTTTCTTTACAAGTTCTGGACTGACACTTCAGCTCGAAGATGATACTTTATATTCTTGTGATGTTCACATTGCTTGGAAGCTCAAGTCAACAAGACCTAGGTAAGTGACATTTACTCATATCTATCCAACATTTGTTCCCCTTATGATATGTTTCGTCTTTCTGGAATTCTTAAAACCTAAATAGGATATCAGCATAGACATAAATACATAGAGACTGGCCGATAAAAGAGTTTTATGAAACGAACATTTGTGACTTGCAATTTTGTGTTCTTTATTATACAGCAGTGTAGTTTTATTTAATCTCTAAGACTGAAGGTCATGCAACTTTTCAGAATTCGGAAATCCGACAACAATAGATATACATGCTTTCAAGTTACATGAAGTTATTTCCTTTTTCCAGTCTATATTTATTTATGTCTATGGATATCAGCTTTTGGAGGTTTAATCCATAGGCGTCAAAAGAAAAGATAATCTCAATGGGTAACTCCTTATCCACAATTTGAATGTAATCTGAATAATTTGAATATATCTTTAAACTAACACGTGAATTAATGAAACATAATGTTTATTTTACTAAGTGAACTGATATATTAGGCCTCAGTGGTGTACATCTGCAATGGATTTCTCACCTAAAAAATATCTCCACTAAAAAAATTCATTTCTTTGGAATCCTTATTTTTTTCTTAACCAATGAAACAAAGAATTAATATATATTTTACTTATCATTGCCCCTATATCTTTCTCTCATCGATTTACGGATTTCTTTCAAAGCTCTGACTATAAAACCCAAAGGCATCAGTGAATTTTAAACTTCGATAGAGAAGAACATAGAAAGAATACATCCATGTAGGTCCAATGTGTAGTAAAGTGGGGTGGAGAAAATATGCTAATTTAGTTGTTGTTTTTTTTAGTAAAGGGAAATTACAGTTTACATTTTCATTTGCATTATTAAATTTTTACGATTAAAAAATATTTGTTTTGAATATTAAGTTTTTTTTTTATGATACAGGAAACACTACAGAATAGGCATTATATTTTTTAAGAAGATTGACGAAATTATTATTTTTTTATTTCTAAGAGATACAGTAACATTCACAATATAAAGATCCTTACATTTTTTCTTTATTTTAATGTGATCGGAGAGTCGGAGAAAAGATACAACACAAAAGCAAAAATTTTAGAACTTTTAAATTATAACTTTTCAACATTGTTGTCTGCATAAGAAAGTGTAGCTAAACAATAATAATAATAAAACAATAAATAATTCATTAAAAACCTAAGACTAATCCTTAGCTATAGTATACTTGGTAGTACAGAAAAGAACGAACCCTTCTTTGCTGTTAGTGAAAGATTTTCTTTCTGTCTCCAGGTTTTGTTCGACATGTCTCTCAGAATTTCTTTCTGTCCTCAGGTTTTGTTCGACATGTCTCTCAGAATTTTCATGAAAAGATAAACAGTAAACTGGAGCAACAGATTCTTTCATTTCACAATCAAGAGTTGGCGCTGAGAGCTTATGTAATACCTACGTCATCATCATCTCTCTCTCTGTCCCCCGACTCTTTACTATTGCTTTTTTTTTTAATTCCCTATTTCTCTCCTCTCTCCCTCCCTCTATCTCCCGAACACAATTATGTGTACAAAAACAAAATTTCGCGGGCCCAAGTTTGGGTAGGGATACGCATAATATAATTCGTTTTTGCATTTAATTCCTTCTTTACTACGTACAGAATTGCTTGACGAGCCTTGCGTGTAGCGAAGTCATACAGTAGGTATATCATAGAAATTATCTTTCCTACACAGATCACGCTCAATAGCAAGAATTAACAAATGTTTCAATCTATCTACGAGAATTGTTGACCTCAAATAATTCTTCATTAGTTTGAGTCGCGAGAAGCTTCTTTCACCTTCAATGAATTCCAGTAGGGAATCGGCGCCTGCAAAAGCGCCGTTATCCCGTTGATTGTTAGAAAGGCTTTTATCCCACAATCAGGACTGGACATGGGGTTCCACAACTCCTGTCCTGTCAAGGGCGCCCTGTAGTAGCAGCCATAATGACTGGGCAGGAGTGGACCGTGCCACGTACACAGCGCACCACCCAAGTTACTATTTAGTCCACACGCTATAAGTGGTCAGGAGCAGTGCTGACCATGGGGAGTTTGTCTCATATTCCTATACTGTTACCGCCACTGTTCCGTGCAGGGACCGCCCCTCCAGCTAATCCGGTCAGTGATGACGGCCATTTTTGTGGAACGGCGTGGCGGGCTATTTGTTCCATCCCTACCCCGAGTGAGTTAAAAAAAAAAAAAAAAGCTCACCCAGGGGGTCCTGCAAGGGCCTGGTTCGCTTAGCGTACTTAGCCTATCTAGTTCCATTACTAGACGTTTCAATGGAGGCGCCACGCTGTGGCGACGGGTAGCTGGAATCCTCCGGCATCTTTCACCATTTGTTTAGTAGAGTTGTGCGTTGCACTTGGAACTCTAAGGCCAGCAAAAGCCAACAAAAGCTCCCTTCCACCAGCCTGAATTGGGCGGCGAGTTTCTCCTTCCCGCCACCCTGTCCGACGGGGGGTGAGACTCGGGGTTAAACCTCATTGAGTTTTATTTTGCGTTCACTTCCAATGGACACTCTGGACTCGCGGAATAGAGACGCGGCCGAAGGCCGCACCACTTGGACCCCTGTTGTATTCATATACTATACCAGGCTAACAGTGCGGGACACAGAACCAATGGCAATTTTATCCCAATTAGGAGACCGCTAAAAACACAGGGAAAAAATAAATGAACGAAACTTATTTTGAACAAAAAATAAATCTTTAGCCTATATTTATATTGGTTTGAGATTAGGCCTTTTGCCTATTCTAATAATCGAGGCAGAATAGATTCTAACTATTTTTAAAGGAAAGTTTTCACTTCTTTGATACTACGTTTGTCTATGTCGGAATGAATAATCATGCAAGAGGTTTGAGCAATTTTGACAAAAACTTGCTACACTCTCTACAGCCATCCAACTTTCTTTGGAATGAATTTGTCTATTAGAAGTGAATGAAAGTAGATTAGCTCTGCCTTGTGATTTGTGTCTAGTTTATGTAGCTTTAATGCCTAGTTCATTTAAAACATTAAAGAATCGACTAATACGTTTTAAGGCTACGTCCGACATATATTATTATACGATTGGACTGGGCATTCCATTCACGTTGTAACCTTCAGGTTTTGTTTCTGGATCCCACTAGGCTTCCTACTTTGGTCGTGCAGATGTCAACCTGTTGGGCTTCAAGAAGTTATTGACTGGACTCAGAGACCGCGCATTGGACAATGCTTTGAGTGTCACAACATTCATCAATGACAGAGGTGGTCGAGTTAGGTTCCCTGTAGTTCAGGTAATTGTCCATTGACACACTTAAACTTAAAATGGATACATATGTAGATCAAAGTGTTCAACCTTTTAACAAATATGTTTTCGTTTTATTTAATTTGTGTGCATAATTAACCATTGTTGACGTGATATATATTACACGAAATGACAATGTTATTCTTTTAATAAAACACACAAAATAGAATATCCAGCCTTTCACGGTTGAACTTATTTTGATTATGTCTAAATATAACAATGGTTAATTGTAACTTTTCAAATCCCATGTAGCTACTGCTATAGTTAGGGAGTAAAACCTCTTCCTTTACCGATATTTTATTTTTGTACGAGGCCGCATAATCGTGATCCAAACAAATCACACGCAAAAACTCTGTGTAAATAAATACTCAAATCATCATCTAACAAATCATGAGAACGTTGCTAAGCTTAAATGCCACAACGGTCCAAGCCACGCAACTTACTGTAGATGTCAACAACTAACTGCACAGGAGGATTCAAATACAAATATCTCGCAACGTCAAATAAACTGAAAACACTCAATTTAGTTAGTAGGGAAAAGGCCGACAACCCTGATGTGTCGGCAACAAAATATCTCAATAATGTTGACGATTAAAAAACAAATATTCCTCGGTACAAGCAGACACCATGTCTGCATTCTGCTTATTTATAGTGTATTACCTTTATTATTATTATATAGTTATTTAATATTATCATAATTAAATTTGTTATATGTCAAATGATAATTTATGAAGAATATTTACTAAATATTTAATAGATAAATCAATTAGGATATATATATATATATATATATATATATATATATATATATATATATATATATATATATATATATATATATATATATATATATATATTATATATATATATATATATATATATATATATATATATATATATATATATAAGACAAACATGTATAGAACTCTTATTTGAAACTTAACAGTTGAAAGATGCGTGTAATGAAATCACTAAGTCCCTGACGTCTTATGAGATACTACACCCTTCCTTTGCTGCCTCTGGGAGAACACAGCCTCATGTACGTGCTTTTTCTTTTTTTGAAGCAGAAAAACATTTTTTAAGGAGTACCTGATAAGAACTTCCGAAAAAAATGATTGAGGATTTCTAAATAAATGCTTTTAAGTCTATGTGTAGGCTACTATCTTTCTTTCAACTAAGCCACTGAAAGGTTTGGTTTTAAAAATATTTATAAACTTGTACAACTAATAATCTACAGATTTGTAATTTTCTAACGACGAGTGTGGTATCCAAAAAGCGAAATCCTGCTGACGATAATGATAATTCAGATGACGATACTAGAGACAATGTAAGTATCTTTACAATGATGGAAAATAGAGACTGTTTTTGTTTATAATATTAAGACCACACATCTGATAAAGGCCCTAAATAGGTCTATGAAAATTAAGACATCTTGTTTCATCCACACTTTAGAAATACCCCTTACGGCTGTAGTTTACGTAACTCTGTTGACCCAGTTAACTTGAAACTTTCTATTATTTGATCTCAGCTCACGTAGACTAAGCCGTTTTCTGACGGGTCTATACACAGCCCATAAACTTCTCAGTTGTGATTATATCGAAGTTGTTTGTTCCAGTTACTGTGTCATTTTCAGACGGAAGTATCTTATGCAGGCCGATAGTGTGCACTAGTATTTTCTGTGGCTCCCCCTCCCGTCATTGCTAGTGTAGCAGAGAGACAATCAGAAGAACAGAACAACAATATAGGATCGATCAATCTACGTGTGTATAGTATAGAGATACAAGACACAAGCATCAATTGTTTTTGTCTACTTCCCACGTTTCTATAATTAGATTTCATTTGAGCCTGTGACTTGTATCCTGACAGCAGTCAACTTATAATTATTATTGTTATCCTGAGCCTGTGACTTGTATCCTGACAGCAGTCAACTTATAATTATTATTGTTATCCTGAGCCTGTGACTTGTATCCTGACAGCAGTCAACTTATAATTATTATTGTTATCCTGAGCCTGTGACTTGTATCCTGACAGCAGTCAACTTATAATTATTATTGTTATCCTGAGCCTGTGACTTGTATCCTGACAGCAGTCAACTTATAATTATTATTGTTATCCTGAGCCTGTGACTTGTATCCTGACAGCAGTCAACTTATAATTATTATTGTTATCCTGAGCCTGTGACTTGTATCCTGACAGCAGTCAACTTATAATTATTATTGTTATCCTGAGCCTGTGACTTGTATCCTGACAGCAGTCAACTTATAATTATTATTGTTATCCTGAGCCTGTGACTTGTATCCTGACAGCAGTCAACATATAATTATTATTGTTATCCTGCAAAGGGGAATCTTTCAAATCTCTTCTCCTTCCTCCCAATTCCTGACATGTCTCTAGTGTACAATTAGTTCTCAACAATTTCTACGACTCTAAATAAGGAAAAAGTGACGAAAATATATTTGCTGATTAAAAAAATGCACTTATTAGCAGCCAAATTGGAAAAAGAAAATTACATAGTAACCTCAATAACTTCATATTAACGAAATACAACCCTATTCTTTGCAGTGGCGTGCTGGACTTTACGCTTTGGAGGATACTTTAGCTCTGGAAAAATCCATCAACAATGGTCTTATCAATTTGGCCAAAGAAGCTACGAAATTTAGCGACCCTCAAGTAAGATGTACATGTTATGTTCGCTTTGGAAACTATTAATTTTCTTGTTTGAAAGCAAAATAGTGTTTAACTTGTACATTAAAAGAGGTCTGGGAAGAGTAAGGCAGATTTTTTTATATATTTTGGCGCGCTTTAATGATCAATGATCATCATTGGAACACCATAAAACTAAATTTATATGCGGTGAAACTATTTTTTTTAAAATGAAGGTCGCGGAGACTGATACTTTTGTCACATTGGCAGTCGCTGCCTAAGAGCCTGTAGCTGTAAAAAAAAAAAAAAAAAAGGGGGGGGGGAATTCTAATGCTAGAAGTCATCAATGGCTATCGTTAATGTGTCTTATCAAGAGTTAAAAAAACATATACAAAGTAACCTTGGCGCATTCAGCTCACAGACACGGCCAGTACGCAAAGCCCTGGGCGAGTGTCATATGCGGGACCGAAGTTTAACTCAAAATACCATGCTAAGAGCTTTCTTTGCAATGGTTATAAATGCCGGATATGTTTCAATAACACTGAGTGACAAGTCCTTGTTTAGGAGACCTTTTTTCAGGCTACAGCGTATTGATACGGTACATTAGAATGTGTAGGATGATAGGCTAGTGGTGACAAAAATTATATCACGTGGCCCCTCAGGCCTGGGGGGCGGGTCGCCCATGTTCGCCACTTTCAAAGGTTGCCTTTACTGAGGGAGATAAACTCGAGACGCTTGAGACCCATTGAAGTAAGGTTTTAATATTGACTTGACGAGATCAAATGGCTTCACGAAAAGTATCCACACACAGAAAATGTAGTCGAATGAATTATAAAAAACAAAAACAATTTGAATATCCGCATGGTAAGAACCGGCTTTTACCCAAGGCGAAGGGCCTAATCTAATTGTAGTCAGCAGTGTGACCGAATAAGAGCTCACCCTCTTTTTTTTTACACCAGAACTAAGGGATAGTTTAAGTGCGAGAGTGTTAACATGAATCTTGCCTATGGCTTAAAGGTTCGAGGTAATAACGCCATGGCTTCTCTCTCTCTCTCCAGACACGTGATCACGTGGAAAACTTCATAGACAAACAAGTTGAAGTCATTCAGAAGCTGGCGGAGATCATCACCAAACTACGAAGGTACCAACAAGATGATGAGTACATTCTTGGAGAATATCTGATGAACAACGAACTCGAGTCCTAGAAGTTCATAACCAAGACATAATTGACCTCTGTCTACTATCTGAACATGACAAAAGCCATCGGTCTACAACACTAAAATACATGCTACTGTTAGTGATACACTTGCTACACAGACTAATAAAATGCAGGTCTATCGAAAACTATTGTTCAAGTTTTCTTTATTGATTATACCAATATGACTCGTCAATGTCTTTCTGTGAGATAAAATATTTCCTCTAGTTCAAAACAAAATGTGTCCACTTAATTTCCTTAGAATAACTTTAAAAGACAATCCAACGTGTTTCATGTACAACTTGTAGCATACAGTCGTGGCTGATTGTTAACAATGAAATTCGGCCAAGAAATTACGAGGGTTTAATAGTTATAGTCACCATTTGGTGATGGGCAGACCACGTGACTGCTTCAGCTAAACCACATTGTACTCTACCAACTCAGTGCTCTAGTCTATATCTACTATTAAACAGTGTGTTGTTGAACTTTGACAAGCTATTTACAGCAAAGTATCAAAATAGATGTATTCTTTTGTTCCTCACTAATTATTATAGAAATAATACAAACACAAAAATGTGAAAACTAAAACGTATATAGTGTATGGAAAGATTTACTATTGCAAATGAATTAAAAGAAAAATATACCATAACTTCATTACAAAAGATTTCTAAACTAAACATCTTGTCAACATATTTTATCCTTTAAAAATAAAAATGTCTTTGCATTGAATGTTTATTTCACGAAGAAAAAAAAAATATCCACTCCAGTGCTGGCAACCTTTTTATTGAATGTTTCCAAACATTTTGTCTCAAACAAAGGGAAGTAAATAACAGACAAATAGAAACCAATGGATTTCAATGATTTATAGTTACCTGCCTTCTGAGAATCTAAAAGACATTTAGAAATACAATCCAATTATATGTTTGTAGATTAAATTAAAATACAAGTACATGTACTTTTATGATTAGATCGTGACATCAAAACTATTACACACAGAATAAATTTATCTCATTGAAAAAAAAAAGTTTTTTTTTTTTTTTAAATTTTTTCCTGTAATCAAATATGCCTCAGCTATTTCCATTTGAAAAAAATTAATGAAAAATATATAAATATTGTACGTTTTGTTGTTTTTTCTGAATTTTCTAACACTAAGTAAACCAGTGAAAGGCTTAGATAAATATTCTACTTAACAACAGGGTTAAATACATGTATGTGCATTACAATACAAGTCACAATACCATAGTCAATGTGAACAATGTACAATGATAAATATACACAACTCTAGGTAGATAAACCCAATCACTGCAATACAAGTAAGGAATGTCAAGGATGACATCATCTTTCTTAAACGTATATAAAATCAAAAGGCCAGACTCTTGGTGGTATAAATGAGCGAAGACATCACAACCCACAGAATACACTACAGGGGAATACATCCTAGTTCATTACCATAGAAATATTACAGACCCTTGTCAAAAGATAAGAATACATATATCAACATATAATCTAGTGGATATAATTTAAGAACAACAAAAACCATGATCAAGGCCAGTGTTGGCAATGTGAATATGTTTATGATTACCAATCACCGGCACCAATAAAAAGGAAATGTTTCAAACCAAGTCTTGTAGTAACAACAACATAGTTACAAGTTCCACAAAATGACACATCACATAAAGGATATTATAATATGAACACATCAATATTTTCATATTTGGTAGAAATACAATACATATTTCAATAATACATGGTGATGGAGAAGAGCTCTTAACAAACAATAAGACCTGAGTTCAAATTGGTTTCTCTGTGGTATTAGAAGAACACTTGCCCAGCATAAATACAAATATGTAACATCTCTTGTAGTGAGTAAAGGTGGTTGTGCTAGCCACATCAATCTTCCTTCACTATTGCTACCAAAAAAAAAGTATATTTTAAGTACCTTAACTTTACTTACTTGTTCACATATGAAACTTGAAATGCTTGATGAAGTCCATTTAAAGCGCTGCCATAAGGATATCTTATGCATGAAACAATTATTTATTTAATTGTTGCACACAAAACTAGCCTAAAAAAGCTCTCCATTAGTTTGTTATCTCAACGTAAGAAATGAAATGATCTTTCCTCTATTTTCTAGACTCACTCAGAATTGGAGGACTGGTTTGATTAATTTTATATTCAGTGAAATATATTGTAACAACACAAACTTCCTATGACAGATGTAATGTTTGTTAGTTTTAGTATCCTCTGTGTAAATAGGCAAAATGTGGCTATTACTTAGGTTTCTCCCACAGTACTGTCAGGTGGCAGATGAAGACCTAAGGATACCACAGAATTTTAGGTTCATATAAACTCAACCTACAGGCTTAATAGGGCTTTACCGAGAATTGACTGAATTTACAGGCAAACAAGAATAGTGTAAGTCTGAACTACTAGCAATAAGAAGAAAGAGAAAAAAAAGGTAAAAAAAAAAAGGCCTAACAAGAAAAGGATATTATTATCATCTTACTCTGTAGTAGCCCCTGAAATATACCCATAATCAATACTTTTTTATGCTAATTATTATACTACAATGTTCTTTCTTCCATATCTAAATTGTTTATGAATTAAAAATACATATGAAAAAAGATGATGCAACACAAACATGGGATTAAGATAAATTTGAGAATTTTATAAAAACCCATTTGGGAAAATGCATTTTCAGCAATAAAAGAATTAACCAATTGAGTTTAGGATAATGGAGGTAAACCTTCAAAATCAAAAGTTCCTTGTAAAGATCAAAATGTCTTTATTTTTATTATGTACTATCATTGCATTTTTTTTTTTTATCTGGTTACAGTAAAAGTTTTAAAGAAACAGCTCTTCCAATGCTTTTTACAAACAAAACAATGACCTTATGAAATAAAACAAACAATGAAATGAGCAAGATAAGCAAACAAAAAATGAAATGTGTTGAGCAATAAAAGCATGACTAAGTATTTCTTCATTTACTGGTATCTCTTCATATTTAAGACTGGACAACTTAACAAATTGAATTTGTTTAACAATATTTTTCTACCTGACAAAGCCTAAATAACGGCTTTTATATTTTTATGCCTTAAAATTTATACAAGAAAAAAAAAAGGCAAGACCACAAAAAATACCCGTACTTAAACTCCAGTTTCATTTCTTCATTCAATCTATATATCAAAAGTTATACAGAAAACTAATCTGGTAACTGCAACTTTGAATTTATTAGTTCCCAGAATTAAAGTAAAATTAAATATTAATGATTAAATGTATTCTTTCATAAAAGCCTCAATACCATTTCAGATGATTTTTACATGGCCATATGTAGAACAAAGCCATATTGAAACAAAATGAGTTACTGTTCTTGCTGATTTCATCAATCTGGAATAAGTTAGTGGACAGGTGTGTGTGTGTATTTAGAATGCAAGAACATAGACATTCCAAAACTTCTCTCAAATGGAAACAGGAAAATGTCAGAAGAAAACTTAAGATAACTTTTGTGGGCAGCATACAGAGAGAGTGATGACTGCCCTAGGCAGTAAGGTAGCTTAGAGCATGTAAACAACTAATTATGTCTTCAATCACTCAATGCTAATTTTCAAATTTTGCATGCATAACTTTTTCTGAACTGCAAAGTCATAAAGTTAAAATTCTTAAATTTAACAGTAGATAGCTTATAATTAATCATACAAATTACTTTATTCAAGGTCTTGTTTAAAAAAAAACAAAAAACAGTTTATTTAATTTTTATAACTCAATTACTATAAAATATGCTGGATGCTGATAAACAATACTACTCAAGTTATTAAACTACAATAAGAATTTCTAGAATTGAAAAAAATAATTATTTAAGCAATCTGTAATATAAGAAAAAAGTCCAAAGTAGGTCACTACAGCTGTTTAAATAAATAAAAGAGTAATGAAAAAAAGCAACTGCAGAAAAGTTGCGTTTGTACTTAAATATGAGTGAGTTCTTTTATCATGTTGTCCATAGCATTTGGGTTGGATAATCTCTTCCTTAGACATGGGATTTGAAAACAATGCCTTCAACATTGTGTTAATATAAATTAGGGATCATACAACCACCTGAGCCCATTAATTTACAGTATTTGAGATAGAAGAGCTAGAAACCATCTCAAGCCATCATAATTATTAATTATACTTTTTCTTTATAATTATTTAAATGGAAAATAATGCTTGGAAATAACACATTGCTTTAGAAATCGTGATAATGAAAAATTATGTTGTAAACCAAAGATTGTGATTAATTAACATTTTATAAATCCATTAAATACATTAACAGAGCTTAAATAATAGCTGATTGTTTTGAATTTAAAGTTGTATAAAATTTTCTTCTCCCTAATTAAATTCAGACAATAGTAAATACCCTAAAATGTGACAGACCATTGTAATTTGATCAAATCAGTAAGATTCAATTATGCAGTTAGTGTAACTTTTGGGTCTAATGTATGCATTCATAAAAATGATGTTCCTTCAGATGCAAGGCCAAAATACAAATTCAAAACAGAGAAGTATATTTCAATTACACCCATAATGAACTGTTGTTTGAAATTCCTTGAATCAACTTTTACTTGCTTAATTTGAAGTTTACAGTTTGTTGACATTTCTATTTTATTTCTTTCAATATTAAAAACTAATCATTTACAGTACTGGTATAGCAACAATATTTCTCTATTAGTAAATTATCACATCTAGACAACAAATATATTCAAAGATGTATACAATCAAAATCACAAAATGTTGTGGTTATACAATTCCTGTTACTTTTGTAATTTTTTTTTTTAAATAAAGATTAGTTTTTGTCTTAGTAATCTATTAATAACTTTACAAGTCAATAATCAGTTTTATAATAACATTGACAGTAAGATCAAGAAGTTAAGCTGCTACTAATTATTAGTAATAAATTAATTTATAAAAAGACCCAGCAGCAAAGGCATGTTAACAAAAACACATTTAAAATTACATTTTTAGAAATTATTTAATCATATTTTAACAGTAAGAGGCAACGCATTGTAAACAATTTCTCTATAAATATGTATGATGATAAAAGGCCATTTGTATACTACTTAGAGTGTGAAAGCCATGACAAGAGTAACAACAAGTGTAACATGACATCAAAAGAGACATTAAGACACAAGTTTTATGTTAACATTGAAAAAAAAAAAATTTTTTTTTGCTTGTCTTCTTCATATATAATGACAAAGATTTAAACTCATAAAAAAAAAAAATGGAAAAAACTTCAACATGCTTGGCTTGGTTTGGACACGACTTCGATGCTAGTTTCAATAGTTCATACATAATAACTAAAACATCTATCAGAAAAAGAAAATGATTAACGCCTGATTGAAACAGTGCAACTAGAGAACAATTAGAGGACACGCTATTTCGTAACACAATTTTAAAATGAGGTAAATGAGTCAAGTAAATTAGCATATTTATAATGAGCAACAAAGCAATGAATCAACTTGAACGTTAAAGGTGGCAAACAATAAACACAAATTTAGTACAGACTAATTTGCCTATGTAGGTTAACAGGATCACAGATATTTTATTTACACAAGAAACTAATAAAGATACAAAAAAAATATTGTAACATTTTGTTATGTACAAAGGTTTATGTAACAAACAAGAAAAAATGGAATAGCATTTCACATTTTGTTGTAATTAAAATGGACACTTAACACTATTTTGGAAGGAAAAAGCACTTTAAAAACATTTCTAACCATTATAGTATTGATAAAAGCAATTAAAAGAAAAATATATCTTCATATCTTAAAATTTACCATTTCTCTTCACCTGTATAATAACATACTAAATCATAATAAAAAATTATATCTTTTTAAAAAATACGCTCTCAAATCTAGTTGTAATACTAAGCTTATGAATAATTAATTAATCTACATAATTATCTTTAAAATAATAATACAAAATTATATTGACTTGGCAAAAATAAAATGACAGCATATTGAGTTTAACTAGTTTTTTTTCTAAATATTTCCTTTTCTGGTATTATATTACAAGAATGGAAATCCACACACAAATAAGATAATTTGATGACAATAATCTCACTTGTGTTAAGATAAAAAAAATAAAACATATAGCTGTCCTCTGAGTAATAATTATAAGCCCAACAAAAAACATTTTTAAAAAAAATATAACAAATGGCACACTGATTTAAATTTAGTTAATAATCCAAATAGTGTGAGACAACAAATTCTTTTACATTAGCTCTCTCTGTGTATTTTAACTATTGCACAAATGAAAATCACAAATTATGTAGAGCTACTGTATTGATAGCAATGAACCAAAAATTAAACTACAGTGAATTACATCATAAACCTTAGTAATTTTATATTTTTTTCAGCTAATAGTTTTTGTAATGGAACATTTCATGGAAAAATGGTTTGAGTACCTGGACATTTCCCAAGGAATCTGAGAGCATACGAGTCACTCTGACTGCACCTCCTCATGGTGGAGGCTACTCAGGCCTGAACAAGCTATAATAGCATACTGCTGGATGGGCTAGTGTTCCATATTTTGTCTCATATTCTATTCACTGTCCAGGACTTGCAGAATTTATTTTTCAACAAGTCTTGGAAGCTATATGCTCTTGACCTGCATGGTGACAACCTCAGGCTTTGTCCAGGGCTTTTGGAAAACGGATTAGTGAATAACTTTAAAAATTTCCTTTGATGTTATCTTTAAGAGTTTAAGAGACTAAACTAAAATATTAATCAACTTATGAAAGGGTAATAATTTGTTAAGTTTTTAATGCTTCAAAGAATGTACTATATTATCACGACACCCTTTGTTGGAGATTTTAATTCCATTCTCTGTGTGATTCATAAGGTGATGTAACAATTAGTTGATACTGTTGACTTGCATTTACAAATTATTTTCTTTCTATTTCAATTATGTTTTAGATACCCATGATGAAAGCCATTAATCTGCTTGAAGAATACATTTTGATAGACAATCTGATATAATTTTATTTTATCTAAAAATATATACACATTTACAAAAATAATCTTAATGAAATATACTAATGATATGCTACCTAGAAATTGAAGGCATAAGATGTAATTACATCTACTCCAAATAATAAAGTTTTACTTTGTACCTCTCATTAGAAAGCTTCAAAGAAAGCAGGACATTAATAGTTGTAGGTTATACACAAAAATGTATATTTACTCTCAATGTTGTGATTGTAACATTTACAAGCGCGGGTACAACTGACTGGTGTAATATTATAGTTAAATGGGATATGGCACAGCTGACTGATACAACTCAAGGTAATTGAATGAATTCGGATATAAATAAATAGTTAAGACAATTATTTAAACTTAAAAAGTGTCAAGCTAATTTTTTTTTTTAATTATTTAATTTTATACAAAAAAAAAAAAATTCTGAAAGAATTAGAGATAAATATATTTTGTAAGCATTTACGTCAGTGGTTTTGACTTGGCCAGAACATGAAACAGACATTTCATCATAAAAACACACAAATTTGCACAAATAGACTGACATATACTTTACAATCAGCTGACTGTGCTAAAACAGAAGAGATCACTTGAGATTCAGTACTTCTAGCATTAGGGGTTCCACATCCACAGGATTGACCTGAAGAAGAATTTTAGCATGCTCTTCACTCAGGACTCTCAAGTCACTGAGTCTGTCCAAAGCACTGACATAGTACTCTCTTGAGTAGTCATAGGAGAACTTTGACTCCATATAATGTTTGAGCAGAATTAAATATTTATCCTGGATGGTAGATACATACTCTCTGCTTGTTAGATTTAGTCCAGCAGGATCAAAGAGAATTAAAGCCTTAAATAGAAGTTAAAAAACAAAATGTAGAAAATTAAATATTAAACAAGAAAAGTATAAAAATTACTTTAAAAAACAAAACAACAACAAACAAAAAAGCTTATATTAATTAGTATCAATTAGTTTGGATGAGTATTGTAATAAAATTTTTATAGATCTACACTTACACTTAGACATATTTTTACTAATAGTTTTTGGTTAGTGCTATTTCATGTTTTTAGCTTTCTCAATGTGCTATGATCCTATCACTTGTCTGGACCAGTTTGAGAAAAAGAGTGGGAAGGAAGAGGGTATTTCTGTGAATGCTACTGTGATCGCTTTTAAAATGCATAAAAATAACTTTTTTGCTTATAGCTCAAGCCTCATCAAGGGGACTAATTCAACTTAAACCACTATATTTGTCAAGTAAAATTTCTTTCCCTTGTTTGATACCAAACAAAATAATTGATTACCAATAGTTAATTAACTAATTGGTAATTTTTTTATATTGATACTTTATTTGTAATTGTGCAAAATTTCAACTTGATCTGAAATTGGAATGGTAGAAATAACGTATTAGCTTTTTACCAGACAGAGTGAGTTGATATAAGCTTTGCACAAATTATGAATTTGAAGTGGAGGGAGACAGAAATGTAAACATTAAAAGAGCTGTAACATAAAAGTTCCTTTAATTTAAAAAATATTTAATCCTGAAAATATTGTACAAATCTTTTTTTATTTCTATGAATTCTGAGATTTTGAACTTGATTATTGAATCCTATTGAACAAATATTTATGTATTAACTTCCTTTATACAAGGTTATATTTACTTAAAAATGTTACCTGTAAAAGTGAATATATATGTAGATCATCCTGAGCCATGGACTTAACTCTTCGACAATAGTAAACATGATTGTTATGCACAGAGACAAAGCCTGTAGATTTTTTCAGTATACTAGAAGGAATTTCCCCCTTAGGCGTTATCCAAGCATCTTTTTCTATAATATAGAACAAAGCAGACCGCAACAAAACAGTTTTCATAACACTGGCTTTAAGAGCAGCTATCTGGTCATCCTGGCTTAAAAGTTTGAAATCAGCTAAATATTTTACAAACAAAATCATTTTACGCACACATATCTCTGAGTGGTTAACGAGATCAGCTGCTCTATTATATTTTTTTTCTTCTGAATATGGACCCATCTCTGGCATGGCAGCTAAAGTTTCCTGATAAGCATGGGTCAAGTCCTTCAGTAAAGAGGATTCTTCTAAGCTTAATGTATAGTACATGCTTTTGTTTGCTGGTAACAAGTGTTTTGGGATGTGTTTGAAAAGAATTTCTGGTTTGTCACCATGTGATTTTCCATAAGGTGTTGGTGGCCTTATAAGTTCTGTGTTGCCCTCACATGACATTGAGTCATCTGTGTCAATCTCTGTTTTTATGTGTATTTCCGAAGAGGATGTAGATGTAGGCTCACGTTTTGCTCTGTTTTCTATTACTTTGCTCATACGCTTCTTTCTTTCTGAATCATCTAAAAATTAAAAACATTTTAAAACATGTTAACTTCAAATTAAAAGTATTATGGGTTTTTTTTATGGTTGATCTACAGTGTGAAGATATAAGTTTTAAAAAAAATGATTTACCTAAAATCATATCCCTGTTCATTCCAATGTGAAAACATTTTTTTATTCTGCAAGCTGGACAAAAGCGCCTTGTTCGTATATCCACAACACACTTGTTTTCAAAAAGGCACACCATTGTCTAAAGAAAAAAATAAATGAAAAAGAATAAATTAAAAAATTTCAAAATGTCAACAGACTTTCTTACTTGACCAGTGTTAAAGAGTTAAAAAAAAACAATCTACAAGTAACATTCATGCTCATTCTTAAATATATATACAGGGTGCGTCAAAAAAATGTATACACACTTTGAACTGTCATAGACAATTTATTTCCCGTTCTACAATGCTAAATTTCAGCACATTGAAAGCTTAATGTCTAATTGGAAAAATAAATGTGAAGGTGGTTCTATACCACACACAGTGCCGGAGCGGCAAGGAAGTAACTGCAACATGGCGGACGAGCGTTTGAGTTTTTGAAGAGCGGAAGCAGATAATTAAGTGGTACTGGAAGTTTGAGAATGTTGCCACGGTTCGAAGACAGTGGAGACATGAGTATGGTACAGAACCACCTTCAAGGTTAACAATTACATGTCTACGAGACAAATTTGAAATTCACGGAACAGTGTGTGATGTGCATAAAGGTCGATCAGGGCGACCTCATACAGCTACAAGTGATGAGCCCACAACTGCGGTCTTGGAACTGCTTCAGCGTTTACCCTAAAAATCGTCAAGGCAAGCCGCACGTGAGAGTGATGTAAGTGCTAGTAGTGTGCTACGCATTCTGAGGAAAGGCAAGTTTCATGTGTACATTCCAAGGCTGGTGCGACAGCTAAATCTCAGTGGACACTTTGGTACCATGTACGGAATCAATGTTGGCTCGTACTCAGCAATGTATTGATGCTGAAGGCCACCAGTTTGAACATTACTCACATTTATTTTTCCAATTAGACATTAAGCTTTCCATGTGCTGAAATTTAGCATTGTAGAATGGGAAATAAATTATCTATGACAGTTCAAAGTGTGTATACATTTTTTTGACACACCCTGTATATCCAAGCTGGTGCAGAAGGTGCGCACTGTTGCAGACAAGACCGAGAAGAATTTGACATTACGAAGAAGATAACTCCCAAGTCTATAGCTTATGCAGAGGATGTGCTCAAGGCAGAAGTTGTTCTATGTATTTATGATGTCTCCATATAAATAGACAACTATATCATTGGGTTGCCTTTCTTAAGTTATTACACTATATATATATATATGTTTACCTTGTCTTTTAAGGCATTTCTCCTGAAAAAGGCTTTACAAGACTCACATGTTATAGCATTGAAGTTATAACCCAGAGCTTTATCTCCACAAACACCGCACAGCTTTTCATCTTTTAACTTCATTTTCCTCCTTGGTAAGCAAACTGCATCATCACACTCTGAAGTAGTCGGTCTTTCAAAGAGATCATTAATAGTTGTACTTGATGAGGCAAACATCTCATCATCAGATACCAGTCCAGACGAAGCCTATTATGACACATTTAAGAATAGCATAGTATTTTAGTACAAAAAAATAGAAACAGTTTTAGGTTGTTTTTAACTTCCTAAAAAATAGCAATTTTAAGGTAAATTTTAGACTACATTCTTAACAGACCTAACAGAGTAAGTTGGACTGATCCTATTACCATTTAGACATCCTTCACTTAAAATGATGAAGTCATGTGTTTACTACATTGCAGTGGAGTCTCAACATTCATCAGTAAACCATTCTAAAGAAATGAATATCAAACTGATAATCTTAAGTGCTTTTTTTTATATAAAAATAATTATCCATTAAAAGAAACAAATTTTCCCTCTATCAGCTGTGCTTAGTGAAATAGTTTTGTCAAGTAAGTATTTTTTGAAGAGATTACAATTACATTTTAATTATGCATTAGTCACTACATTGTATTGCTATAGTGTCATGATACATTTACTCATAATCAACTATGAAATACTGTGAGTATATATAAACATTTAAAATAAGACAAAGGATTAGAGTATTTTGTATTTTGTTGGATAAACACTTTTGATGTCTAGCCTTCACATTATGACACATAAAATAAGATAGGCTTGTTTACATTCATATCTAGGGCCTCATTGACAGTATTTGCAGTCTGCATTGCAATCCTAAACTAAAGTGTGTTTTTATGAAATAAGATCTTTGTTTTTACATATGAAAGTATGAAGTATAAACAATATATGCAATTCACTGTTAAATGAACTTAAGATATTTTTTTTTTATTTGTAGGTCTTACTCTGTGCTGGTTGTTCACTATTTAATCAGTAAACAAACTAATACAATAGACCAGCTGTGCACACAGGACACATTTTCATTTGTTTATATAAAACTTTTAAACTTTTAATTAAAGTATTGATGAGAAAGCCAGCATGAAATTTCCTTTTGGATAGAATGATGACATAATTAAAGTTATAAACCTATTATCTGTAAAACATAAAAGTAGATCTCAGAGTAGTCCTATACATTTAAACTACAGTATCAATCTGAATATTTTGATATTGTCAAAATAGAAACAGTTTCTACTTCTTTAAAAGGGAAGATCCACATGGTCTCTTGAAAATGGAAGTGGAATAAAATCTTTGCTTTGATTTTTTGGACAGTTGACCCATGGGTAAATTTGACTTGTTTACTTGATTTCTGACATCATCAATTTTTGTGTGGTCTTTTTCTCTGCATTTTGTTTTAACATCTAACATTTTTATAATGCTAGACCTACAGTAATTGTATGATAATAGAACTTTTCTTCTAATCTGAAGAATGAAGAAGAGTACGGTGTTTCTTTTGACTATGCAGAAGCAATTGTGATCTACATATTTGTGTTCCATTTTTTCATAATGTACCATAGATAAAACAGTTGCCTGGCAGGGATTAATTCAGTTCACTTTTCATTTGTACAGGTCTCTGTGAGTTCTCTAGCTGTCTTTTTGAAAAAGTTGCTGCAAGATGCAGAAGACTAAATCATGAGTTGCCTATAGTATAATTAAAAATTTAAGTAAGGAAAAAAAAAAGATAAGACAGCTTTCAGTAACAATTTATCAGTTTTTGTCTTATCTGGAATTATATATGAGGCCTACTTACTTACTATATGTATAGACTAATCTAGACCAAAGAAATATTTTTACTGTGATGATTGGCATAGATATAAAGAAGTGATGTAGAGTTTAAACTGTTTCTATTTTGACATCAAAATATTCAGATAGCTACTGTAATTAAATTTATAAATTTTGACAGTTTTTGGAACATAAATCTATCTAATAAAGATGACAAGCATTCAAAATCTGTTATCTCTAAGATACAATTTCTTTGTCCTCAAAATTCCATACTGCATCAGTGAATGGCCATTCAAAAAAATCTCTTTAGTTATCCTTTGTCAGTAATGGATTTCTTTTTTGTCTTTATAAACATTAACACATTTAAGCCTAATCTACCTAAAGATGATGGATTATTAGAACATAAAAAAATTAAGTGTCTTACAATTTATTATATATATTGGGTAATACTGGGTAATTAACTAAAAATCAATGATGCTTAAATTGTAATATTTTTTTTATGTAACATAACATCTTGGTCAAAATTGATATTTTAGAGGTCTATAGTCAATATTTATTGTCTAAACCTATTATTAAATTACATTTTACAAATATATGCCTATAACTCTTTATGTTGTGTCTCTTCTATTTATGAGTATGTTTCTGTTGTGTTGTCTTCATATGAGAAAAGAGTCCTTGTAATCACAACAAATTTCCATAAGGATCAATAATAATAATAATAATAAATATAGCTTTTATATAGCACTACTTTTATGCTTATAGCATGCTCAGAGCGCTATGGTCCAATCTCATATGTGGACTGGTGAGGGAAGGGGTATCTGGGAGAAGGTTTTTCCATGCTGCCTTTAGGCGCTCAGTAAACACAACTCTGCTTGAGTCAGTTGTCAAACCTCGAGCCCCCTTCATAGGTAGCCAAGCCAAGATCTAGCGTACTTAGCCTCTCGACCACGCTTCCCAATAATCAATAAAGCAGTCTTACTCTTAAACATGGTGTATTCCTCATAAACACAAATATATAAATATTAATTTAATTGTTGTTTCACTATACAATATTAGATCTAGTAGTTTCTGATATACATTTCACTTGGTTATAATAAAAAACACACCTCCTATTAGAATGAGCTTTATAATATCAAAGAGACTAGCCAAGCAAGGAAACTTGTTCTAGCAGACTTAAAAAAAATATCTATAATAATTGTATCTGTATCCTATTCAAGCATTTAGTAGTATCTGTAATTGTATAATTAGATTTGCATCTAAACAATACTTCAATCTAATTCTATGAACATATTAATAAAAGTATCCCCAGGGTAACTATTAAAAAAATACATTTAACAAATGAAAATAACAAGATTACAAACTCAGGTGGCATGCATCGTATCTGCCCATGGGTCCAAAATGCAGATTTCAACATTTTCAGCATGGATATCACAAGATATGAAGTAAAATCTACCCTTAACCACCACAATCCTAACTCCATCTGTTTAAAATGCTTATTTAAAGCATGATAGCATCTAAAAGACAACTTGAAATGGATGATTAACTTTCTAAATTCTATATATAAATGTTTCTTTTAGTTATAGTTTAAGAAAACAGCAATTTAAAAGAGTATTTTTGTCTTTTATCTTATCTTATATATTACAGGTGTTACTTCAAAAAAGAAGATAATTAATGAGCCACTATCTTTGTGTCCTTCAGAGTATTTCATTAGAATTTGTTTTTCTATTTGTTAATTATGGTTCAATGTTTTATGTATTTAGCTAGTTTACTTTTTTTTCTTCTGTCCTGAAGTGTTTCAAAGTTTATAGTGATTTTACTAATGGTGTTAATCTAATCAAATTGGAATATTCGTTTGTTATAAATCTCACTGCTTTATTTAGTATTTGTTCTAGTTTCTTTATGTTTTTTGAGAGGATGCATTATATTCTAATATTGGCCTAACTTAAGTTAAATAGCATTTTAGTTCTATGTTCTTGTTAGATTTGTAAAAATTAATTTTCCCACCCTTCAAAAATAGAAGCCAAATTTAATTTTAATTTTTAATATATGGGACCTGAAGACAAGCCTTATTATTTATTATTTTGAAAAATTATAAAGGTCAGACTGGAATTTCCCCTATGAGGCTTATTACCTACTGTTATGGTCATAGCGCAGCACGGTGTGCATGAATAATGGTGCGAATTTGTGTAATGAATGGAAGGGATGTTAAAAGGGGAAACCCGGAGAACTGGACAGGAAGAGAAATGAAATGTTATGTGTACATAACTTGTTATAATATTAAAGTATTTATAGAGTAAAACCTGAGAGTGTATTATTATTTTGAAGAGTCTTGTGTCGTAACACCTACATAAAGTAAAGAGAGTAAAGTTCCCTTTTCAAACCTTCCAATTTATATAGCAGATGAAGTTATGGTCATATTTCTTAGGCCAACAGTCAACAAGCAGGATGCTATGTGGCCAGCACAATGATCAACTGCCTTAACTTTTCCCATTAGATTGCTAGACTCCGGGCACCCTAAAAATCCCAAAATTCAAAATCCCAGTCTTCCCCGAGATTCAAACCCAGGACCCCATGTATGGAAGCCAAATGATCTACAGATGATTAAGAATACAATTGTAAATGTCACAATGTGTTACATAGTGTCACATAGAAAAGAAGAATTCTAGACCTGATTTATAATAATTAATAATTTAAGGCTCTTTCTTTGAAAATTCCTTTTTCTTTTCTAGCCTAGATGATGCTAGAGTCTAGAAAAAGTAGAATAGTCTTGAGCTAAGTTTCTAAAATTTGTTCTTTAATGGAAAACTCTGTACATTAGGAGAATTCAGCGGAACACTTTATTTTTTAGGTTGGATTATTTCCTATTGGCTTAAATAAGATGGTAGGCCTACTAATGATTAAACAATAAATTTAGCTTTATTATTTATGTTCTAGTAGATCTATATTTAAGTATTATAAGTGGATCTATAAGAAAATACATACAAAAAACATATAAAAAAAATAAGGTCTTGTAGATTAACTTTGATGATATTGTCAATTATTGTGTACACTTAAAGGTCATTTTGTATCAGGCACAATACTGTAAGATTGATTTCTAAAATCTGGTTTGTTGACTTTGACTTTATTACAACATAGCCTAATATTACCTAGAATAGATCGAGATCTCGATCTAATGATGCCTAAAGTAAATGTAAGTCATATATCATGATCATGATGATATATTAAAATTATTAATAAATAGATCTAATCGATCTATAAGTTGATTCCAATCAATGATTTCAATGATGATCACTACAGCTACACTACTCTAGTCAGACTCATTTACTGGGTCTGAGTGATTTGAGTTACAGTTGAATTATTCAATCTGGATCATCGATCTATAGATTTAGATTATCTAGATCTAAATCTAGATAGCTAGTCTATTTCATACTTACAACAGAATCGGAGTCTCCGGCCATTTTACATTTCCGGAATGTAGATCAAGGCCTAGATATAGACTCTACATAATAATATGAGATGATAGACTATTGCCCTTTAGTTTAGACATTTTCGCAGTTGTAGGCCTTGGACCTCTTTGACCTAATTAGATCTATGCATTTATGTAACCATTTTCGCCTGGTCCGGTGTCTAATCTAGCTAAAAAAGAGTAAAAGTTATGTAATGTGGTTTTATTTTTTATAGCTACTGGTAGGTTAGTGCATGGGTGAGCAAATTACGACCCGCGGGACACATGTAGCCCGCGGACACCTACAAATATTAGGTGTGTCCACACACATACAGACACAAATATAGACCTATATATAGAGAGAGATCTAAGGCCTCACAGAACACTGAATGCATATAGGCCTATATTAAAAATGAATAATTTCAAACATCAATTATTGAAACTTCTTATTCGTATGATGAAGAGGCTAAGAAACAGCTAGCTAGTGTCTATAGCCTGCATGTCATTCTACAAATTTAAAGCAAACGGAGATTATTCACTATGGCGAGTGTAACAACTGATAGAGCCAAGGTCGGCCTCAGGCCAAATTTACCAATTGCTCCTAATTGGGCACTGCGCCTTACAGGGGTCCCACAATTTACATTCAGCATGTCACCATCAGTCATCGCTTTTAACGCAGGATTTTAAAGATGTAGGCCTATAGGACTTATTTAGTGATTCATACTGCGCTGACAAATTTAATAGTCTATATGTAAGACGTAATTATCTTCTTTTTTGAAGTAAATCTGTAACATATCAGATAAGATTAGGCCATATACAAACATTCGTTATAGGCCTACAGCATGCATAGGAAGCAACTCAAACGCAATAGGTGCCAGTGGGTTAATTAACGTAACGTTACGTCAATCGCATATGCATATGTAAACCCTCTATTATCAGTCCTACATCTTTAAATGTTTGTGATATGCTTTGTGTAAATTGCGGGGCCCTATCAGGCGCTATGTCCAATTGGAACAATGGGTCTAAGACCGGCCCGCCCTGCAAACGATTTGGGAATCTTTAATTAGCTAACGTCATGCATATATATTTCTAACGTATTTGCTTGGGAAAAAATTCATGAGCGCCAGAATTTTAATCTTGGAGATATATCTAAGACGTTTTTAGGTGCCTTCGCATTTTTTTAGCCCTGCGGCGTATATAGGCTTACACTTTTTGCTTCCAATACGAAAAGATAGACTGTTTTTTAAAAAGCATGTGAAAAGTCTGTATGTTAAACTAGTATCAGAAACACTGATGGGAATGTAGAATGGAAAGTGTTAAACTCTAAGATTCCAAGCTACAGAAGTGTGTGATGCTTTAGAAGAACTAGCAGGAAACATAGAAGATGCTTAAGGAAAAAAGTGAGTCTGAATCCTTAGGAAGCTAAATAAGAAACTATAGGTTTTTTAGTTGCACTAGCTTTCTGACACTTTTTACTGTTTCAAGTAAATTTTATTAGCAAGGAACTTTAAAGTAACACCATAGATAACTGACGCAAGGCTGACATCGTTTTCAGACTTCAAGACTGAATTTTGATTGAACATCACAAATTCTTTGGATTTCTGTATAATTGTCAGAATATGACAAAGCACAATATCAGAATGTTCAGCCGACCTGGAGATTGCCCTGACAGACACATCAAAAGACATAGCTGGATTATCTACATATGCTTTCTGAAGAAATGGAGACAATAAAGCCAATACTGCCCGCTCAGCAACAAAAGCCCTTGGAACTGTTTCAATATCTTGATAGTAATGATATGTCTACATCATTTCCCCATTTTGTTATTTTCTTTAAGAAAATTGATAACAATTCCAGTGACAGTCGCTTCTTGTGAAAGAAGCTTTTCCAAACTCAGATCAAGACCTACCTTAGGTTAGTAATTCACCAAGAACGATAGAACACGTTTATCTACTGGATTTCCAATAAGCCGAAGCATTAATTTTCTTACAGACTTTGCTAGGAAGTAGGCTATGTAAGAAAGGCCCAGTTTTAAATTATTATTAGGCCTATTATTAGGCCTAATGGTAACTAATTTTGGAAAAAATCATTTTAATACTTTGTTATTATAGCTTAAATATACAGCAATTCACCCGTGAAGTAAAATTTTGGGTTGCTTACTATGCATAGGGCATATTATAAAATAAAAGTTGTTATGCCTACTGTAAAAAAAAAAAAAAGAATAGAGGCCTCGAATGCATCCATTAAATTGGGCCTTCAATTCGTAAGGCCGGCTCTGGATGGAGACTGAGCTTTTACTCAGAAAAAGTTAGGGTTGTTACTAAGATTAAAGAACAATATCCCAACCATAAACTCTTAATTTACACGAGAAATTTTTTGTAAAATGTTTTGAATATCAAACATGTTATTGACCCTATTGTCGCAATAATCTTAACTACAGGCTGTTCCGATAAGTACTTGAAGATTTGGAAACAAAACATTCCTATGTTCGGTAACGCAGTAGTATCCGCTGGCTTAATTTAGCATGGGCGAGGTATTGAGAGAATATGGGATCTCAAGGAAGAAATTGTTTTGATGAATAGGATCCTTGAAGGACATTGCCTGTGACTTTGTTACTAATATTTCTAATGAAGAGAGGAAGACAAGACTTTATATTTTCCATTGACATCATTGCAGTGAGTTGTTTGCACATGAAATGTTTGTGCATGTTCATTAAAGTTTTGACATTTCTCCAGGCAAGCGAAAACAGGTTTAAATCTTAGACATAAATAAATATTGACTGGCCGATAAAAGAGTTTTATGAAACGAAAATTTGTGACTTGCAATTTTGTGTACTTTATTATACAGCAGTGCAACTTTTCAGAATTCGGAAATCCGACAACAATAGATATATATATCTACATGTTTTCAAGGTACATGAAGTTATTTCCTTTTTCCAGTCTCTATTTATTTATGTCTATGGTTAAATACTTTGCTGCTATATTTTCGCATTATTTGGGTGCACATAAATCTGCGAACAATTTCTTGTTTGAAAATAAAGAAGTGTTAGAACAGATCAATCCTGACTGTAATTTGAAATTAGCCACGAGGATAACAACTAGTAAGCTAGTTCCACAGTTCCAGAATCAAACAATTAAATACTTCACATAAAGTACAGCTGTGCATCTGTGGTGTAGTATTGTGATGTAAAAGACAATAATAAAATGTAAAAAATATTAGTAAAATTAGTTTAAGAAAGTGCTTACTCATGTTGTGATTCCTAAATTGGGAATGTAAAAATTTAAATGTAAATGTATAATGCAGTAAAAATTTGAAATAAAAGATAGTATACATATTTAGTATTTTTCTGTTGTAAGTACACAATTTGAATCCCCTCTTCCCAAAGTTTGTTTGTATGCAACCCTCGATAGAAAAAGGTTGCCCACCCCTGCTCTGTGTGCGCCCAAAAGTATTTAGAATCTAAATCTGATTCTTTAACATTTAATTTAAAAATTTAAATAAAAAAAAATGACGTAAAAATAAGCATATGAAATTGTATTTTAAGAACACGAGCACAGATCTATCACTGTCTCACATATATATTCAATGGTTCGTCGCTGTATGGGGGCTTGGGTGCCAATCGCACCCATACAGGAGGTGCCGGTATTAAGGATACCAGACGTCCGGATAAAACGTAATATGGCCTTACAGTTTTAGTTTGCATTTTTTAAAAACAGTGGTAAGCAGGTCATCGTGGGACTGAATCGCCAGTGTGATCCTGATTTGGTTTTTCTCATTTAGGTTGCAGTCTTTGTAGATGAACCCTAGAATAGTAGAATCCTTCTATAGCATCTCGGTTCCATGAGTAGGACCATAAGCTCCTCTCTAGTTCTGCAGTTAGCGTCCAAGATTTGCAAACATACCAGAATGTCTCCATTACCAAGGAACTTAATTACAAGTCTGATTTTAATGCAGAGAGCTATGCATTTGTATTTCCAGTCTGATTTGAGCTTTGCAAATGCTGTTGTAGACTGCAATTCTGGCCAGTAGTTCGGGTTTGCTTCCTCCATTTGAAAAAAAGCACTGATTAAAACTTCTGACACTCGCCAGTTTTTCGTCTTTAAGGGCATAAATACTACAATCCGATGTCCACAATGCAGCATATTATTAAGTCACTAACTATCATGCATGACTAGATTGATAAGTGAAATGCGTCGGTCGTAATTCTTTTGAAGTAACGTCTATAATTTATAAGATAGGAAGACGTAAAATTCTACATAAAACACCGAAATATTTTTTTGTAACACAGAAACATGCATAGTAATCAATAATCGAGAAAAATTAAAATAGACCCTACTAGTTATTATAATTAAAACAATAAAAAACATTATTTATAGATCTACAAAAAAAATCATGAGAAATTACAAATAAACTGAAATGATTATATTTAACAATGAAAATGAAATCAATAATATTAATGAAACTATTTCAAAACTAAAAGAAAAACAAGGTTACAAAGACAAACTCAAAATCGGCCATCGAAGTGGTCCACCCAGGAAGGTAAAAAGGCAGGTTTCAATATTTTCAGAATGAAATTCTATCAAAGACAAATGACAGAAGAATGGAGAAAGAAGGTTGATAGATCTTGTGTGGTGCCCCAGCGTCAAGCAGACCAAAGGATATGTGAAAGTGAATGTGAAGTTAGATGTGAATCTGGCCTAACTGATGTCATATAACGAATATCTAATTGATCTAATTGTTTTGTAAAGGGTCAATCTCGCATTCAAATCCTCAAGAAAAAAACATTTCCGTAAAAAAAAATAAAAAATAATTAGTTAAGTGTTCTACGGTCATTAAGCATGTCTGCAGTTCATGCGATAATATGAAAAACTACTTATTAATTGTTGTTTTAAATTATGTCCAACTTATATGCATACTAAATAGTTTTTTTTCTCTAAAAAAAACATTTTTTTTTTTTTGTAAATGTAGTAGTTAGTATGGCAGAACTTGGCAATACAATTGTAAAAAAAAAATAATTTTTGACAACAAATCTGAAACCGTTTGCATAAATGTGTTAAAATTATGGTAAATATCTATCTCCCCTACTAAAGAGTCTCTCGTGTTTGTTACTATTATTAATATTGAATAGTTGTAAAAGTGGTGTATTTATATGAAAAAAAAAATGCTTGCATAAGTAATTTTAAAAAATTAGATTTTTCGCTATTAGAAAAGAAAAAAAAAGTAGCCATTGCATCAACAGAACTTTGAAAGGTCCAAAATATAATGATGTCGGATTTTCACTATCTTTTCTAGTTTACGAGATCTAAACGGGACGGACGGACAGACATTACACACAAAACTAATAGCGTCTATTCCCCTTTCGGTGGCACTAATAAAAAGCTTATTTTTACAATATCTCTATTCAAGTCAGAACTTCATGCAGGAATCTGGACATTGATCCCCAAAAAGACTCCAACGATTTAACTAGAAATTTAACTGCGATCGTTGGCCACACTGGGAAAACTCAAGTTGATTTGTTATAATTTTTCAAAGTAAAAAAAAAAGAATAAGAAAGAAATTTGAATTTGGCTTAAGTTTTAAGAGGGGGGGGGCGGAGTAAATTTTTTCCCATTGTTATTTTAAACTAACATACATTAAATATAGAATAGACCTAAGTTCTTTAACTTAGTATTTTGTAATAATTTTCTTGTTTTAAAAAATTGTCTCGTAACAAGTCTCAATACTTGTTTTGAAACCATGGGACTAATATTAAATCTGTGTATTTTAATAAAAAAACAATCCTGGGATTTCTCTGGAAAGCATAGACTCAATATAAACAAAGATGGCACACCATAATTTTTTGTATTCAATCAAATCAATCATTCAATGGCATCATAATCATAGGTCTACTTATTTATAGACATCATGAATCAATCAATTTTAAATGACTACTAACGAACATTTGCCTTCTCCATCTCCTCAGAGGCAGAGAGCTTTTTACGGCTTTGTGGTGTATTTGTTATCATTTATTGGTTTTGGTAAGAACTTGAAGTAAAAACTAAAAGATCTATTGTAGATTCTTATAACTGAACACCGACTTTCGGGAACTAGATCTAGGTCAAATTTTTATTTGGTGAAGGTTTAACCTACAAAAAAATTGAAAGCAGGTTCTTATTCTTCAACTAAAGGACAATAAAAATAGCTGTGTTCCTTTGTATTACCACCCATAGTCAAGATTTTATTTTAAAATAAATTGGGTCACTTCATGCTCCTATTTTGAACGCAGTTTTTGGGCTTTCTCCTTCAGTTGAATAGTGAGCACCGTTGCTGTTTATGTAATTGCTAATAAATTATATCTGTGGTACTTAAAACTATTTAGATTTTAGCAAAAGAAGTAGATTCACTTTTGCAACATGTATTTATAGTCTATTTCCTCATATACTCTCTCTTTCTCTCTCTCTCTCTCTCTCTCTCTCTCTCATATAATGTTCCGGAACCATGGAACTAGTTTACTAGTTGTTATCATTGTGACTGCTGTCAAATTACAGTCAATAAGTGATATTTGATATTTTGGGTTTTTGGCACATCAATAAGCATCGACCAGTTCTAACACTTGATAATTTTCAAACAAAAAAAAAAGCATGTTCACAGATGAATGTATTTCCAAATAATGTGAAAGTTTAGCAGCAGAGTTTTTTTAAGTGCGGATATACAGGTTCTGGCACCCATGAATTCCCGCGAAAGAACTAACTGTAACTTGTCTTTCAGGTCATAATTTGCTAGGAGGTATGTCATCTGAGGCTGAGTCAGCTTCTGCATTAAATGATGTGCTGGGGGTATTGAAAACTGGTTCCAAGTTGCGGATGTCTTAAAATTTGCTTTCAAATTTCACAATCAAGGAATACAAATAAATCTTTTACTTTTCAACCATTTCACTAAACTAGAAATAGTTTCACCTTTGAGCTAAGGAAAATGATAAAGCCTAACTAATTTCACTTGGTGGCCTTAAGAAATGCACATATGTTTCATGTGCAAACAACAAATTGCAATGCTTTCGATAATAAACATAAAGTCTGTCTTCGACTCTTCATAAGAAATATTAGTAACAAAGTCACAGTCAATGTCCTTTAAGGAACGTAGAATTTTTTCCATGAGATTCCATATTCTTCTAATGCATGGCCAGAGGATACTACTGTGTTACTGAACATTGGAATGTTTTGTTTCCAAATCTTAAAGTACTTTTCCGAATAGGCAGTCAGGGCCGGCCTTAGATCATAGGAGACCCTAGGCGAAGTGAATTTGGTGGCCCCAAATAAAATAGAAAAATATAAATTAACACAGAAAAAACAAAAATTATGCAGCTTATTAAAATCCTAGTATACTTCAACAATAACAAGTTTCACAATTTTTTTCTCTAAAACAATAATATATATATATTCTGTGCTGGGCCTTAATCAGTTAAGCTATGCTTAAGGTTGGACATGTATGCCTTTTTTGATATAGATTTACAAATTGTGTGCAATAAAATGATAGGTATTCAATGCAGATTTGTGTAAACTTTCCCCAAATGAGTTTATGGTTGGGATATTGCACTTTATTTTATTACAAAGTCTGTTTTTTCTCAGTCAAAGCACGTATCCATCAGTTGTTACTCTTGCCATCTTGTACAAGCCAATCCAACACTTTCAACACAGTTCTTCATAGCATTGAATAAATAGTGGCTTGGGCTTGTGTCTTTAACTGAATTTTTTGAAATATTGCCATTTAAAATAATCTTCTAAAGTTTACTTTGAACTTTTTAGAATGAATGAAGAGACAATGTTTCTTTAGCTTCTTTATTATTAGTGATAAAATCAAAAAGTTTCAATAATATCTATAGATATTTACAATTATTTATTTTTAATATATTTGCATTTTTATGTGTAATGTGATTTCTTTAAGTCAATTTAAGTGTCTGCGGGCCCCATAAAACACTTTGGCTGGCCACATATGTGGCCTGCAGGCCGTAATTTGCCCACCCCTGGACTATAGTATAGTAGAAATCATACCGAAATCATACAATCATAGTTTCTTAGTGTAATATAGTACTATAGAGTCTGTTACTAGATCTAGTAGTATCTAGAATCTAGATTTATAATTTATTAACAGAATTATCTTTTGTTTATTTATATATTATATTTTAAATTATATTATAGATTGAAATAATTTATCTTTGTGTCTGAGTATTTTATTAGCTTAGGTTTTGTTTAATACATATTTAAAGTTTTGAAGATATGGTTCAGACTAACTTCAGACAGTCAACGTTTTATGTATTGATGCTACTTGACTTTATTTAATGATTTTACTAAAGGTGTTACTCTAATCAAATGTGAATATTTTTCAATATTCATTATTTGATTAGTACTGATCTGTGAAATCTAGATTTTATTATATATATATATAGTCTATGTCTATAGTATAGTAATTAGATCTAGTTACAATCTAGTACAAGTATTATTATTATTTAAAGTAGTATAGTCTAAATATAATTAGTCTAAACATAATCTAGATTAGACTTAGACTGATTAGTCGTTAATCTAATAATTTAAATTATTATAATGTCTATGTTTATTAATAGACTTAATTGATAATGAATGTTTGTTTTTATCTGCAAACTAGGTAGATAAGAAATAGACTTTCAATCATAACCAAAGTTTACTCTTATTGATATTGATTTGGAACCATTTTAATTATTATCACAGTTCTGTACAAATCAGGCAATTCTGAATCCAATGGTGTAATGGACCAGTAATGACAAAATATTTAAATTTTTTAAGTATGCCGGCTATGGTGGTGAATAGTCTTCGACCTAGATTAGATTTCTAAGTCTAAGTAATAAGTTTACAGACATTAGACTTAAATTAGATATTTAGCTTTTCTCAAATTGTGGTTAGGTATTTACATTTAGATCTATAGACTATACCAATTTTTTAATATTAACCAAGTGAAGATTTAATTTTACCTGTTTTAAAATAATGTATTTTTATTTTATCTATTTTTCTAGACTGTAACATTAGGATAATTAATCATTTTCCAATTATAGGACTGTACATTGTTTGGGCCTATGTGCCAGATGAATGGTTGCACTCCATTGGCCTCACATATTGGCCTCAAAAGTAAGTATATTTATTGTAGTGTGTTATTTTTTTGCAAATGTCATACATGTGTAGAGTGTAGTTAGTTGTTAATGCAAATTATGAAGATGAAAACAATATCTTTTTTTTTTTAAATGTAACATGAACATGGCTGTGGAGTCAGATTTTCAATTTAAAAAGATGTTAAAAAGATGTTTACATTTGGGTATGCATTGGTTCTGCCTAATTCAGCATTTTTGGCTATTTTCTTTTAATTTTAAATACTATACAAAGTGATTTATCTGAAAAATATTTTCTTTAAAACAGGTTTTTCTAGAAATCAGCTTTTCTAATAATTGTGATGCTGACCTTTGAATGTAGTTGGTTGTCATATTTTTAAATGGAATATTTGAAAAATAAAGTTAATCATTTCCTTATCATATTGACCATTTGTTATTATCATTGAGGCAAGTTCTTGTAACTGCTAATAATATGCAATACCGGTAGTCTTTTATTCTTAACATAGACAAAAGTAAAAAATTTAAAATAATTAAATAATAATAATAATACCAGATTTGTTTTAACAATGTAATATTTGTTTTCATTCTAGATACTGGGCTATTGCACTACCTGTGTATTTGTGCATGATAATAGTGCTAAGCTATATTGCTTATACTGGCTTAATACTAATCAACACAGCCTCTTTGACAGATTTGAATACCATTACAGGTAATTTCCTTGATGTGGAAAGAGAGAACTGTGTAAGGTCTGGGCTGTGACTATGTAGTCTGAAATTTATAGAATTGGGCCTACTTTTATAATAGTTACATGAGCTTAACAAAAATCTGATGACTTTAAATTTTGTTTCCTTGCATAAATTTAAGTTAAGGCATAAAACCCCAATGAAAGAAATGAATAAAATAATTGAAGATACACTACTTTGACATTTCTGTCACCCTTCTACATTCCTGTCTAAGACTTCTCTAACTCTTGAACAGTCTTCTTACTATCTGTCCCCTTCGTTTTTCCATCCTAGCAAAGTTTTCTAAGATTGATCATATTCTGAAGTCCCTGAATGATTGTTCACAGCATTTGCTCAAGTGATTACATTTTGAACTAAGGGGCAAGGAAAGGATTACACAGGCTTACAACACTGTTGTGTTATGACACAAGCTTACACTATGTTGTGTTAGGCTACCATTGCTTAGTAATAAGCATTTATCAGTGGTGCTCTATTATTGGAAATAACATTAATTCAAGTTTGCTTCATTCTCTTATGCTACAGATTTTTTAATTAGTTAAGTACTGGTAATTAAAAACTTTCATTAACGAAGTGTAACTATACTAAATATTTATTGATAATTCTAATTTGAAATGTTTCCAGATAATCATTCCCATTATGAAGACTTGACTGTAATGCATCCTGACTCAATACCACCTTTGAGAGACATGGATATCTCTGTTGTGAACCATTTGTTGTACCTCAACAGTGACTCCTGATTGTTCCTGGTGTGACTGTAAGAGTACAATTTACAGGAAATTTTGCAAACAAGAAGCTTGGAATATTGATTATAGTTGTGTAAAAAAAAAAAAATGTGATAATTTTTTTTGTATTGTATATATTTCAAAACGTTTTTTCAAATTATTATGTTAATTTATTTGTTAATTTATTTTTGTTAACTGACATGCTAGTTTTAAAGAGATGTTAATAATTTGTATATCAACTTGTAATTTCCTTTGCTGATAAAAACAAATATTTGTCCTGATATAACATTCATGACTTGAATTAGGAAAGCATACATATATTATCTTATCTTATGTAATACAGACGTTACTTCAAAAAAGAAGATGATAACATACTACGCGTCATGCATTTAGTCTTGCATATTAACCAATGACTTAAATTCTGCCAAGTCACAGGTTTTTCTGGCTAGCTCAGGCAACCCATTCCATGCTCTAATAGCACTATGGAAGAAGTATTTGTAGAAATTTGTCCTAGCATATGGGACGAGGAATGTGCCTTTATCTTTGTGTCTTTGAGAGTATTTTATTAAATTTTGTATTTGAAACCAGTATGTAATTTTTTATTTTTTGCAAGTAATATGCCATATGGATTATTATTTATATAAATACAAAAAAAAACAACAAGTGCTGTTTCTGCCTACTTTTTAAACATCATTATTATCACTGTACTAGGGCTATTAGCAAAAAAAAAATACTCTTAATAATTATTATGTATTTTATAAATGAATACTAATGAATAGTATAAGTATAGTATAGTATGGTATAATAATAAAAAAAAATAAAAAATTGGCAAAACAAATATCTGCTTGATGATATAATATTATGGTTGTTTTTAATATGAATGTTATGATAAAGATTTAGAGAGAAAAGAAACATTTGCACAAAACAAAAAGCATGATAAAAACTAATTATTATTAATACTTACATTTTTCATACTCCCCTATTATACAAGTATCTGTCTATTCTTAAAATGCTGTGTTTGTTTATATTGGCGACAAAGTTTCTTGTTTCACACAATGACAAGAGAATTAGATTAGTTGTAGAGCTTATAAAAAAAAAATACAATTTTGGATTTTATTTTATTTACATACAATCAACTTTTCTGGCAATGACTAATAACATTGCTCCTAACCCCAAATAAGAGTTGAAAACTTTAATGCTTAGAATCTATTCAACAATGATCAATTTGAACACTACAGTCACTCTGCAATGGATCACATGGACCATATTCATAAACAGAAATGAAAAAGTCCATGTTAGCCAACCATTATAAAGGAGAGTGGCTCAACCAGTTTGCTTTAGTATGTGTAGACTAAACTAAGCAATCTACAGATAGGAAAGTATAATTTTCCAACAGTTCACACCCTAAATAAAATAAACACCACACAGCTACCCCATTATTCTTAGAATGTCCCAGTGTAGAATGGCTGAAGTATGCTTTATTTCATGGCACTGACTGCACAAGAGACTAGATCTTGGCAGCAAAAAGTGGTCTTGAAGAAGACTATTGGGGACAATGTCTTTTGTTTTATACAATGACAAGAACATTAAGATCAATTGAGTGGCTTAGAAAAATAAAGTCAGGACTTAAGTGAATTATATTTATTTGAATTTAAAATGAGAACATTAACATTTTAGTTCAAGTAAGATTGGATTGGTTGTTAAATAGAGCTATGCGCTTTATTTTTAAATGTCAGAAAACCCTTACTTATATTTAAATGAAATGCTTGGTTTGTTGACATTGAAATATAACCATAAATTAAAACATAAACGGCATCAGGCAAGTAGTTTACAGAAGTCAAAATGTGTCAAAAAAAACATAGCACCATGTTAATATCATACTGATATCAAAATGTAGCTAAAAAACAACAGCAGTCAAATAACTTTCAAATATTGTAATAAAGCACAACTGCAGACTAATAATGTACACATTCAATGATGTAATAAAACAAAAAAACTTAGACACCAATGTTGCAATAAAAATAAAACACAACAGCAGTTAACTAACTTACAGACACCAAACGTAATAAAACACTACTGCAGACAAATAACGTACAAACACCAAATGTTGTAATAAAACACACACAAGATCAGTCAAATAACTTACACAACCAAACGTTGCTATAAAACACACATGACTGCAGTCAAATGATTCACTTTATCAACAAATTCTTTTATTTCAATAAATTTTTGTTTTCTTTACAAAAATTTAACATCTTCATTTTAATCAGCGGCCATTATTGGGTTGATTTTGTTGAAACTGAACTGAATAAGAGCCAGAGCTTGGGTCTTGTTGAATATTGAAGTTGTTGACTGACAAACCAAATGGACGTAAGACAAGATTTCCAAGGTCTTTAAGTTTCCCTAAAGAGAAAATGTTTTCTATTTTACTTTTTGGTTTAATTTAAGGCTTAAACATTGATAGGTGTAGCCTGATATATCAATACACTGAAATATGTTGTTACATATTGAAATAGTTTATATGTGGCTGTTATAGGCCTTTGACAAAATTTATTTAAAAAAAAAGAAATAATTTCCTTTTATTTCTTACCTATCATTTCATCCTTAAGCTTCTCATTCCTGTCCTTTATCTGTTCTGCCAATTTCTGAAGAGAAATTTGGATAACTTTCATTGCAAGTAAGAGGAGAAAAAAATAAAAGAAACACTGGTACTACCTAAATATTTATCATTGATTCATTCAGAGGAAAAAAAGAAAAAAAATGGATATACACAAAAACGATGTATATTGTAAGATTGATTTGAAATAAAATATTAATATTTCTCAAGCTTAAAAGTTTTTTCAATTGACGTCAATAATAATTTATCTTGAAAGGCAGCAAAAAAAAAAAACAGACTATAAAAAAGATGGGGATAGTTAGGTATAAAGTGAAGGAAAAATTTGCTATAAAGAGAATCTTTCAACCACATCAACAAATATGTTTTAATGAAAATGGTCAGTGCCTCATTTATTTTAAACAATCTAGTTTTTAATACATAAGTCCAGCTTATAAAGGTTACATTTTAAGTGACCCCCCAAAAGGGGAAAAGCTGTCAAAAGTGTTGTGTGGTCTGTCTGTCCGTCCGTGCCAAAAAGATCATGAAAATAAGATATTGAAAATCTGTATCATATTTTAGATTTTTCAAAGCTCTGGTGCAACCACTAATTTTTTTTCTGTTCTGAAAGTGAACATTTAATTTTTTAAATTTTATATGCAAGCATTTTTATCATAAAAATTGGGAGCGTGGTTTGCTGGGAAAATTGTTTTAGCTGAGCAAAGCGTCAGTTGTAGACATGATTTTGTAGAGAGAGGTTGTAGACTAAAAGTTTGTAGATGGAACTGAGAGAGACAAGTTGCATAATTTTGAGTTGTAGAATTAATACATTTGTTTGAATCTATTTTATAAAGATATTCAACTTGTACTGTTTTATTTTGTACAATATGTATATTGTATATTATGTGTGATTCCTAGTTCCTGAATTAAAGTTTTTGTATTTTGAATTAAAGGATCTTCATTATTTGAATTTCTAAAGATATTTAGAGTCTATATAAAAATCCCAGGCATCACAGGATCTTCTTTGAGTGTTTAATAAAGATCAGAAATAAAAGTCTTCAATAAAACAAGTATTAAAAGAGCATTGTCTGATCTACACAACACTATGGTAGCCTCAAGTCATCTTCACATTTTAACACCCAAAATAAGTTCACACTGTGACATTCTGACACCTCAAAGAACCCTGTGACAAAATTCATACACGCCCATTCCTTTTGTATGGAAGGAGATAGAATTTTGGTTGTTGATACTTTGCAATTTTTAGCATCAGATATTCATGCTGGAAATATTGAAACCTGCCTGAGTGAACCACTTCAGGGGAAGTTCTGAGTTTGTATTTTCTTCACCTTCACTTATTCCTTAGTCTGATGAAACATTAGGGCAACACTCTGTTGACCTTCTTTTTTCACTCCTGTCTTTTTGATAGGATAGAATCTCATTCAAGGTCCATCCATTCTTGAATCACTTTTTCTGTCTGCCTTTTCTTCTTTTTCCTGATACTGTTCTTTGAAAGGTCTCTGAGGGGCACTGAGGATCTTACAATATGGCTATAAAGTTTTAGTTTGTGCTTTGACAGTGGTTAGCAGGTCATTGTGGGGCCCCAATTGTAGGTGTGATCCTGTTTTTAATCTCTTCCTTTGTGATGCAAACTTTGTGTTTCAACACTAACTATATTTGTAACCATGTTATATTTTATTTCCAACAATATTATTTACAATTATTTTAGAATTTTGTAATTATAGTTAACTATTATGTGTTAATATTGGGCTACTAGCTTTTCTTTTAATAGAACTGCTAATCTTGTTAGTTGATTGTTTTTTTTTATATAACCAGCTTTTATTTATTTATTTTTAACAAATGTTACATTTCTGCAGTGCTAGTACAAGTTTATAAGTGGACAGCGAAAAACTGTACCGGTATCATTTATATTAAGTATGACATGTTTGTTTGTATTATATTGCATTTTTTGACCAATAAAACATTTTATTTCAACATAAACTCTTTTTCTATAATTGTATTTCCTAACTAAAACAAACCTAAACACTTAATCTACAATTGAGTTCTTTTCACATGGTGATTTGGTAATATTTGGAAACTAGCAATTTAATCTAGATCAAAGTAAACAAACCATGCAGGCAGCTCTAGCCATATGCTGTGATGGATCAAGTTCTACAACTTTTTTGTAGTCTTGAAGTGCTTCATCTAATTTGTCTGTTTTCTCATACAGCTCTGCTCTCCTAAGAATAGCTTTTAAATAATGGGGATGTAAATCAATAGCCTTTGTACTGTCCTTGATTGCCTCTGTATATAATTCCTTAAAGACATAAAAAAATTTTTGATGATAAAAAATAATAATAAATTTTTCCACTTATTAGAAATAATGTACATAACAGTTTTATTTGCAGCTTCAACATTTATTTTAGATGATCTTATAACTTTTTGTTCTTAACTTTTAGAAAAGTATGCATATAAGATTTACCTTTTTCATGTAGCAAGCAGCTCGATTAGCAAACATGATGGATATTTCTTTGTGAAATGTAAGAGGGCAAATATCAAGTGCTTCAGTATAGTGTTTAATGGCTTCATCATATAAACCATTTCGAAATTTAGTATTCCCTTCATCCTTCAATTGTTGACTTTTATTTTTTCTTTCCTTGAAAAAAAAAAAAAAGAAAAAAAAAAGAGAATCCCTATTAAATTATGTTGCAGGAAAAATTATAACCTTTTATTTTTTTTTCTTTGCAGTAATATAACTTACTAATATTTCTTCTGCACTCAAAAGCTCTTCAGTCTTTTTCCTAATCTCTAAATCGTCAACAATTTCAGTTTCTTTTTCATCTTTGTCAGATTCAATGCAGCTATTTTCTTCATCGCATTCTGTGGCATTAATCTCACCAGTGTTGTCACTATCAGCATTTGTTTGTTTAAGGAAATCTTTGTTATCACAGTCATCATCCTCTGGCACAAAGTCATCACTGCTGCAACTTTCTTCAGCAGAATGATATTCTTCTTCACTGTCATCCCCAATATGTGTTTTCTCAAAGTTTGTACACACATCAGAGTCTTCACTGACTTGTACAGGAGTTTTTAAATCCTCAACAAATTTTGAATTTGTACAACATGAATCTTTATCTAATGACCAGCTGCAATTAGTTAGTGGGGAACATTCTGAATTTGCTTGACAGTCAGTTTTACATACAGATTCATTGTCAGTGTATTTGACAGGTTTCTCATTAGCATGAATGTCTATGAAATCTTCAGGATTGTGAAAGTATTCTTCATTTGTTGAACTGGCATCATCTGGCTCTGTTGTAACGTCTCCTTCTCCTTTATGGCAAGACGCCATATTTTATCTGTCTTCAAATGACTTGTATATTCAGTTAAAAAGTTTTCTGAAAAACCACAATTAAAAAAAAACACTATTATAATGAATATACACTCTGCAAACACTGCACAACATAACCACTAACTCTAGAACAGCTTTGCTTCCAAATAATATAATTCTTTAACATCTAAACCAGCATCAATTGTCACTGCAGTAAGCTTGCCCGTGCATATATGTGGACATGGCTATCCCTACCTGCACTGCCACCACATTTATAACAATAACTGGTGGATACAGGGATGAGTTAAAATCCCAAACTAAAAACATCCAGTCTTTATTGTTGAAGCTCAAAAGACTGTTTAATACTAATACTCTTTAAAAAAAAATAAATCCTGATTTCAATTTGTTTTCATTCCTTCCATTCATTTATTTCAGAGAATACGCCCACATTTGTATGGTCAAAGCCCTTGGATTCCTATCCTTACAACACATTTCCCATACACCACTTAATTTTCCTCGTTTAAAAAAAAATATAATTGCTATTTATGATAATTGTATATTTATTTCAGTAATAGTAATAATATCTGTGCCTTAAAAATAGAAAAAGACATATCTAGATAATATATCTAAATCTTGTTTACAGCTGATCTCCTAGATCTAGACTACCTTTTCTATCTAGATTTATTTTGCCTATAAATTACAGATTTTACTTAAAAAGAGAAGATAATTGCTTCCTATGTGTATCCATGTGTTTAAAATCTAGTCATGCATGTTAATTAGAGGCTTAAATCTGCTAAGTAGTTGTTAGTTTTTGGTTTTCCTGGCTGATTCAGGCAACCCAATCCATGTTATTTTTATATTTTCAATAGTAAATACAAATATTTTTATCATTTAGATTCTCTAAGCTCTAGAACCTATCCTATCTATGAAAAACAAGAACCTCAAGCCTCCTTCATAGGTAGCCAAGCCAAGCCAAGTTCTAGCGCACTTAGCCTCTCAACCACGCTTCTATACCAACAACAATAAACCAGTGCAATTATAAATATTTTTACTAATTGCTTTTGTTTAGCGCTATTTCATGCTTTTAACTTTCTCAATACCCTATGATCCTATCATTTATAAATCTGGATCAGTTGGGAAAATAAAATGGTGTGGGGAAGAAAGAAAGGGATAACTGAGTAAATTTTACCGTTATTGTTTTTTGAAAGCATTTATTAAAAAAAAGGGGGAGGGGAAGGATTTGGATTCGAACTCATGGCTCAAGCTGACATACTAATTACATTGCTAGTAAGGTGCTTATGATTATAGACGATTGTATAGTTATCTATAGCTTGTGGGATAACTGAGTAAATTTTACCGTTATTGTTTTTTGAAAGCATTTATTAAAAAAAAGGGGGAGGGGAAGGATTTGGATTCGAACTCATGGCTCAAGCTGACATACTAATTACATTGCTAGTAAGGTGCTTATGATTATAGACGATTGTATAGTTATCTATAGCTTGTGGGATAACTGAGTAAATTTTACCGTTATTGTTTTTTGAAAGCATTTATTAAAAAAAAGGGGGAGGGGAAGGATTTGGATTCGAACTCATGGCTCAAGCTGACATACTAATTACATTGCTAGTAAGGTGCTTATGATTATAGACGATTGTATAGTTATCTATAGCTTGTTTCTAACTTACTAAGCAGCGACCTATAAAGGGGACTAATTCAGCTTATATCACCACTTCAGTCAAGTACAATTTCTTTCCATTGTTCGAGATACCAAACAAAATAATTAATTACCAATAGTTAATTAACTAATTGGTTTTTTTTTTATTGATTCTTGTGTGGTCAGGTGAAAGAAAAAAAATTGAATGAGTTGCTTTGTAAAAATAGTCAATAAATCTACATAGATTAGATTTATATATATCTAGACTCAAGAAATACTTTTGACAATTACTAATACTTACTAGAGTCTAGACAGTGTCTATTAAATATAAAAAATATAATAATTTGTTTTTAAATGTTTCTTACATATGAAAGTTTAAGCATAGTCTAGATCTAGATTATTCTAGATCTAATCAAAATAAGATATTATCCTTCAGATTATATAGTTATATACTATAAACTATAATATACTATTTAAGACTATTATACTGTTATAACTCTACTCCAACTCCAGGCAAATAGAGTGCACTGTTCAACTTGAGTGATAGATAATAGATATTGACATATTGAAATGAGCAAGGAAGGATGGTTGACTGAATCTACTATGACTATATTATATAATATATCTATCTATCTAGTCTAGGACTAGATTGACTAGATCTAGCATATTTCAGTATATGCTATTATTTCAATCAATTTATGATTTATAATTATCAACTAATCAAGTATTTCTCTGTATCTTTGTAAAACACAAAAAAAAAAAAAGTAAAAGTAATAAAAGTGTGACTGAGTCAGTGTGACCTGTCCTGTGGCTGTGTTTTTGACCATCTAGCTGTTAGTGTGTAGCCGTAAATAACAATTTAACAGAGACGTCAGAGATCTACTCTAGACAATAATAGTAATACTAGTCTAGATAACTAGATATAGCCTTATAGGAATTAGGATAGATGATAGTCAATTATACTATAGACTAGATTTCACTAGATAGTCATAGTACTACTAGGTCTAGTACTCCTAGATCTATAATCTATATAATTATATAGTACTATATAGTCTATAAATAGTAAAAAAAAAAAAGTATATTAAATAAAATACTAGATCTATAGTAGATTCTTATATAAGGCACAGCTCATCCAATTCTCCTTCAAGAAACGCATCGCTTTTTTTGTTTTTATGTTTGGAGCTTAAAACGATGTTTCGGGACAACACATATCTAATTTTAGATAAGTTCTGGTATTTTTGTTCCGCTTTTCCAAAGCAGATGGCAAGTTTTTAGATTCTTGGTAACCATGTATGTAAAGCTATTGTTTTAACCTCCCCCAGCAATTCATACCCATATAAGGAATGAAGGTAATATTATGAGCCTGTTTGATCGTAGGTTGATGGATATATCAAAATAAGCTTCCAAACATCTTTAGAAAGACATTCCAATCACATTTATACTGTTAGCTGTTAAAATTAAAAAAGGAGGTGTTTCAACAATAATAATGAATTTAACATATTCTCCTATAGTGCACAAGGCAAAATCGTAATAAGAATTATTATTGGGATTAATAAATCTATGATTTTTCCAATGAATAAACATGACCTAGATCGAGATATCTAGAATATATAATTTGTGAATGAAAGAAAAAGTGCGGGCTGCTAATTTGAAGCCAGAGACCATGCCCAAATCATTTGATCACGCCAGGCGAGCGCTGGCAGTGAGGAGAAGTATACACTAAACGTGTAGTGTCACAACCTATCAAACAGGCAGTGGAGGGAAGGGGGAGAGAGTCATGAAAAGAATTATGAACATCTATGGGAGGAAGGGTGTTAAGGTGTAACAAAACGAACATCCAAATTATGAAAAGAAGAGGGTCATTGGATGGGAATTAAAAGAAAGACGGAGAGAAAATACAAGTGGCCTAGTTGAAAATATCATGTTTATTAAATTAAAATAATGAATTTATAGATGTATAATTTATACAGATTTATTTCTGTCTGTTTCTATACATAGATTATATAGGTAGGCATATATAAATAATTAAACTATAAATGATATATATAGGCCTATATAGCCTATATGTAGGCCTATATATATTTTTTATCGAACTACCTAATATATATATATATATATATATATTTTATATAAATATATATATATATATATATATATATATAGAGAGAGAGAGAGAGAGAGAGAGAGACTATTATATATAGAGAGAGAGAGAGAGAGAAAGATTAGAGAGAGAGAGGGAAAGATTAGAGAGAGGCAATATACTATAAATACATATTGCAGAAGTGAATCTACTTCTTTTAATACAATCTAAATAATTTTTAATTAACACTGATATAATTTATTAGCAATAACGTAGTGGTGATTATTGACAATGCTCAGTGTGCGCTACAGGAGAAAGCACAAAAACTGCCTTTAGTATAGGAGCATGAAGTGACCCATTTTATTTTAAAATAAAATCTTGACTATGAGTGGTAATCCAAAGAAACACAGCTATTTTTAAAGTCGTTTAGACACTTTAGTTGCAGAATAAGAATCTGCTTTCAGTTTTTTTTATAAGATAATAAGTTAAACCGTCACCAAATAAAAAAAAAAAAATTTGACCTAGTTCCCGAATACGGTGTGTATACTACTAAGACTCTATAAGAATCTATATAATATATAACAATATAACTATAATAATAATTTAAAATAATCTAGATTTACTAGTAGAATGACTAGAATAGATTATAGATAGAATTTAGAATTGATGACTAGATCTATCATCTAGTATTTTTATGACATGTATGTTGTTCTAGATTAGAATTGATTATATCTATATAGAATCTATATGTAGAGTCCAATTCAATTGTTTAGCAAATCATCTTGGACTGCGATTATAGTTCTAGATCTAGAGCTAGACTCTAAAATACTCTAAAGTCTAAAGTAAATGCAATGCATTTTCTACCATCTTTGGCTTTATTATTGTTAGGGTAATAAGAGTGTTTTCCCTTGTATTCTAATGTATTGAATGATCTTTTAAGCCTTTTTTTTTTAAGATTTGATCTGATAATCTTAAATATAATTAATAATTAATCAAACCAAAAATAATATTCATTTTGTATCATAAAATTAAGCCATTGATGATTAAGCATGATAATATACAATTATGAATGTTAGAGTAAGACCATATCTTTTTATTTGTATTAGAACTTTAGATAAAGACATCAAGTTGAAAAAAATCAGACATACACCAACAACAGAGAAAAAAAAATACAAATTTACAAGCGGGGTTTCCCCAATTTCCTGTGTGTATAACTATAATAGATTAGATCTAAATTTAAATATGATAAATGCGATATAATCTAGACATTATAATCATTTATAGACAATATGGTATGAACAGGGCCTGTAAAGTAAGGGCTATAGATCTGTTCGTCTGGTCTAGATCAAGTAGCTTACCTACTAACTAGCCGGCATCCTACCCTTTTTACTATAGTTTTTACCCTACTCCTAGCCTAGTCGTCTACTTAGTTACTGTACTTAGTACTACTCGACTCTGTCTAGCTACTCATACTGACTACTGTAACTTACAGATTGAAATACAAATCAAATCTAGTCACTAGTGTAACCCTAGCTAGCCTAAGCTAAAGTAGTGTAATAGACTGGAGGCAGCAGGATTATTTATCATGACTTAAGTTTAAGTAATAAGTATTAAGTAACTTAAGTTTAAGCCCTTTGTTTGAAGCTATGGTAGTATGAGTTCTCTAACTACTTAAACTAGATCTATGATATAATAATAAAAGAGTATACAGATCTTAAGTCTACACATCTTTCTATTATTTCTAGTACAACAATGCATTATTATCATATGGATCTGAATTTGATTGTTTATATTACAATCATATTCAATGGCGGACAAAAATAAGTCCATAGATGACATCCAGGAAAAAATAAAAAGACTTCAGAAAGAAAAGGTTTATAATAACTTATTATATTTTAAATGATAAAATCAAGATTAGATCTAATAAATTAGTAAAACTATAGGCCTATAAACTTAGTAGCATTGTAGGCTATGTGGATTGTACATTTTACAATTACTCTTAGGTATGCTGAAGGATTTTTTTTTGGGGGGGGGGGAAGGAATCTGCATCTCATTGAAAATAATTTAAAATAAATAGAAAATGTGGATAATGGGTCTCCTCCACTCAATACATGGGCTTTGTCATACAACAATATGCAGATGCTCTCCAATTCACTCTTTTATCTAGCCAGCTCATTAAGTATACAACACTTTATTATATAACATGAATTCAATAGTAAGTAAAGTTCCCCTTTCAGAATTTGTGATCTATGGGGCAGATGATGTAAGGGTCGTTTCTGTGGCCCATGGTTAGTGAGGGTGTCATATGGCCAGCACAATGACCTACCGCCTTTACTTTCCCCAACTAATGTCACGTACCCATTAGAGCTGAGTGGACTTAAAGGCCCCCTAAAGATCCCCAAAAAAAAAAAAAATCCCAGTCTTCACCAGGATATGAACCTGGACCTCCAGTTCGAAAGCCAAGCACATTACCACTCAGCCATCACACCAATAAACATGAATTTAATATATTAATAAAAATAATTAAAAAAAAAACACATTTTATCTGAATTTTTTCCATTGTCATAATGGATCTCTATATAGGTTTTAAAAAGTCAAGTCTAGTGTACCTTTCAACTTTTGTATTTTTTTTGTTAAGTATAAATGTTGAGTATTTAAAATTGTACCTTAAAACACTAAATACAATAAAACCTTAATGTTTTTATTAGTATCATATTATAAATCATATTCAAGTAGATGATTTGTATTTTTCTGTAAGAAAATACATAAGTAACACATTGATACCACTTTTAGAGAATATTTATACTACTACCAACTCAGCACTCCCCTTCACCATGGGAAACTTGTTGAGCACTTAGAGCCAAACCAGTGTCATAATCAAACCTGTCTTGCGCATGTATATCTTAAGTAAAACATTGATCTTTAAGACTCAGATTTACCCATCCACTCTAGAAAAAAATGAAAAACTATATTACTTGTCTAATGGTGCAAAAAACTGGGTATTTTGTTATTTATACTTTTAAGTCATTTTTCCATATATACAATTTAACAACTAAACCTTTTATTTTTTAGGATGAACTTGAAAGACAAAACAGAGAACATCAACAGATTGAACAGTTAAAATCTTTGGAAGAAAGTATTTCTGCTCTAAAATCCACGAGTAAGTTTGTTAATACTAAGTTTAATTGCATTTTAAAAATTAAAAAAAGAAGGTGTTTACTTCTTTCTTAGATATTGCTGCACTGTGTGACTAAATGACTTTAAATGATATATATCCATAGCAATAGCTTGTTGACAACGTTAATTATTTGATCAATTTCTAATAGTCCACTTTTGATGTTACTTTTCAGATACAAATGATTAAATTTTGATTTGTAATTTTCTTAAACATTTTTTTGCCTAGTTTCTTAAATACATATATATATATATACATGTTTGTGCAAAAAAAAATGTCAAATAATTTATGTCAATAAGATCAGTTCATAAAAATAAACCTTTTCTATTCTACTTATCTTTTTTTTTTTGACACCACTAAACACACTTTTTATTGATCACAAAAGTGTATGTAAAAACCCTGTATATCTTATCTTATAGAGTGAATATTTAGTATCATATTCTAAAAATATTCAATTTTTCCATCCATTAATCAGTCTTTGTGCTCAAAATTATTGTTCACTTTCTCTAATATAGTGGATCTATTCATCAGGCTCTTTCAATTTGCAAAGCAATAGAGACATAGCAGATGGATCCGCCATTGACTCTCATAATCATTCTAGATCATCAAATCAAAACAGATATATGTCTGATCTATCTGATAACCAGGAAAATTCTAGAGAAAGATGTCAGTTTTCTGATGAAGAATGTGAAGGTAAACTGCTTAAATCACAGCATTATGCCTTTGACAAAGGCTGTTTAAAGATTGTGGCAGATTAATTTGGTCACATTTTGGTAATATAAAGATTCTTTTAATATTTTCAATTGATTTCAAAAGAGCTCTGCATTATTTCTACAATATTGATAAAAGTACATAAAACACAGAATTAAAAAAAATTTTTTAAATAATTTAAAGGAAAAAGTTTTGACAATTTTTTATATGTGTTTTTATTTACAGATAATGAATATATTATTCTTTTTATTTTATTTTCAATAACAACTATAAAATATAATAATGACTAAGTAATTTATATTTACTGATGCAATTTTTCTGTGCATCCAAAACAGTAGAGTTTCACCAGGTTTCTATGTGACATCGGGATTGCCAACATTGTATATGTATGTCTGAACAGGTTGTTAACATCAGTCGGATTCGCCTATTTTCTTCTTGGGCAGGGATGAGTGTGGATGAAAATGTTAGTTTTTTCCTAGAGTTGGTTACCTTAATGCTCTGAGTAGATCTATATATGTAGATCTAAACCTAGATCTCGGTAATACAGACTAATATCTATTATAGGCTTCGACCCCATATATCTATGGATGATGAAAGGAAAACAAAGGCCATCATAGTTTACATTCACAGAAAAATTTATAATAACTGTGAAAACATTGATAATATCTACATAATTGTAAAACCTTCTTTTTTTTAGCACACACAAAAAGGAACAAACACTCCCCAAAGAAATGTTCACTATTTTTAAAAGTATTTTTGCAGTGTGGCAAACATCAGTATTTTGAGAACATATAAAACTAGATGAAATTAATAATCAGATAATATTTTTCTTTTTTTTTTGTATCACCAATTTAAAGACCCTTACTTTCTCTTTGTTTACCTGAGAAAAACAAAGAGACAAAGTATTTTTAAAATTTTATGGATACTTTCAAATTGAGCAATTTTCATTTGTTTCTTTTGTGACTAGATTTGTTGATTGGTAAAAAAGAATTGTTCAGAAAAATATCAATTATAATATTGTAAAAAAAAATTTTCTACTTTACGTTCAGCTTTTATTTTTTGTTAATGAAAATATTTAAAATAATTTTTAACATATATTCATTATTTTAGAGGATGAAGCTATGACTACAGAACACAAGAAAGCTATCTTGGAAAACCGAGATGTGTTAGTTGAGAATATTATAGCAGATGATATATTTTCTGAACTAATCGCAAAACGTGTATTGTCTATAAGCGATGTAAATCGCATAAAAGAGAAAAGTGGTGCTGAAGCAAAAAATGAGGTATAATAATTATAATTGCCATGCCTGATAAATACATTTCGTAATATATATTTAAGTGTTTTACCCATTGATGGTGGAGAAAGAGAGAAAAACAATTCAAAATGTATTAATTAACTATTGAATGATGGATATAGGAGAGAAACCAGTTAGTGAAACAAAGTGTCACTACAAGAGAAATTGTTAGAGCATGACAAAAATTTTAGAATAAATATTCTTTATTGGTTTTGGATTAGATTTGTAATTCATTGAAAAAATAAACGATGTTTTAAGAGCAGCTATTAACACTATCCATAAATGGATATTGATTTACTTTTATATGATCTGTGTTTGTTTTTGGCTGAGTATAAATAAAAAAAAAAATGTCTAGTATTAAGAACAGGAAATTAATCTCTGAACAGGAACTACTCAACGTCATTAGTAAGAGATCAGACAAAGCCTTCTTTGTCTTTGTTGACGCCTTGCGAAAAACACTACAAGGATGGTTAGCCAATAAATTGGATCCTCCTTCGTCCAAGAGTAAAATGAAACGTAAAAGAAAAAGTGGTAAGTACATAAGGCTTTGAATTTAAAAAATGCTCAAGTCTACTTTGTATGTTATAATAATAGAAGGAAATAAAAACTAGATTTAATCCTCACTGTATTTACTTAGTCTACTGAAATGAACTTTTGAAGAGATTTGAGGAGTAAGAATAAAACAAATAGGATTGGGCATCATAAGCATGTTTCTACATATTTTTTCTGATGTTAGCTGGATATGTTCTATCTACCTTATTATAAAGTATGACATATATACATATATATATATATAATTTACTCATAGGTGATAGGGTTGAAATTCAAAAAGAATTTCTTTTATTTAAAAAATCTGTATTAATGTTACCGAAGGTCTCTATTGCTTATACTTTTAACAGCATGAACATTGATAGAGCTAAATCAGCATTGGGCCAAGCTAATAGTTTTTGAGATGTGGTAGTGAAGAACAATTCAAAAGACTAACATTCATATTAGCATGATTAAAAAATAACAACATTATTCTCTTTAAATTTTGATTTTATCTTGTTGTGTCTCATGCTAAATGCTATAAAGGTTGCCCAGGTTTTTTATGTCAAATGAAATTAACTAATTTTTATTAAAGATGATATATCAGGCAAAGTGAATTTTTGGAGCCATGACTGCAAAAATTATTATTGATATATGTCATTTTAGTTATAAAAAAATCTCATTGAAGCTGATGCAATTGAATTGAAGAAGGACCGTAGATGGATCTAGATTTACTTAAATGTGATTTTTTAAAAATAGTAAAATTGGATGGTTCATCTCAGTTATTGGACTGGTCATCTTAACCCTCTAAGTAATGTGAACACAGAAGAAGGAAGATCATCAATATTTTTGACACTGGCAGTTTTTAAACTCTAAATGCGTTTGGGAATTCATTAATATAAAAAAACAACACCTGTAACCACATGTTTTCTCATGTCAACATTGCAATAGCCTGAAAACTGCACATGAAGAGATAGTCGTAAATTAGCTTTGTCTACATATTTTTTTTCCAAGCAATAAATGACCTCTTGTATAAAATAAAAAAAACGTATGAACAAAAAAGAGTTATCTGTTTAATCAAACACACCTTGAATGCAATAATCTATATAAACTTGACCTTTTTTCTAGGGGAGGTCAGGGTTAATGTGGACTGTGAAAGCATTACTCCATCAACTCAAAAGAAAATGAAATGCTCTTGTCTAGAAGTGGAAGAACTGATGCTGCAGATGGCCAAAAGTAAGTAGCACTTAGAGCTGACAATTTCATTTTACTCCCAACCAGTGCTTTTTTTGTGACAGCACCAGTATGGCCTAACAGCACCTTTGTCAATGTGGGGGAAAAAATTATACTGTTCTTGTATTTTAACTTTTATTATTAATTAATTAGTAGTTAAAAGTTAAGCAATCTATCACTGAGTACCGCACTTTTTTTTTTTTTACACAAAAAGCAAAGCTCCCAACTATATATTTTTATATTCAATTTTAAATAGTTGACTATTTGTTTTACTGCTATTTAAAAATTTTGTTTTTCATTTTCTATCCTTAAGATGCCTATGCAAATATCAAAAGAAAGGATCCATCTCCTGCTGCCTATGAACAGTTTAAAAAAGAACTTGAAGGAACTAATAAATTAATCTTGGTAACTGGTTTTATTTAGTATTGCCATTTATTGTTGTTTCTTTTTTTTTTTTTTTAAAATGATTTTTAAAATTAATTTTGCTTTTTTAGTTGTTCCCTTCTCAGTTCAAGTTTTATCTTAGTGGTTTATTTAAAATATTTTCTGTGATTCTCAAACTCACCCCTAAATGAAAACAAAAAGTGTTCTTGCCCCTGCTTAATCAGCTGGGATCTGAGGGAGGGCTGTAAGCTCCTACATTTGGAATTTTAAGGATGGAATGAAAACAAAAAGAAATTTACATACAATTATAAAACAAATTTTCATTTTTTCTTTGCATAAATATTTACACCATGTTTAGAATACAAAATAAGAAATGATTGTTCATCAAAACTAGTCCACTAAGGCCTTTAAATTCTTTTTTTAAATAAAAAAAAAGTGTTTTGTGTACAAGAAACAAATTATTTCTAAAGATAGTATTGGAGAGGCAGCAGGGTTCCCTCTTCAGTATGTGGGTCCAGACTCCTGGCTCTATCCATTTTCCTGTTATGAGCTTCAAAATAACTATGTTTGTTCATTGTTGTTTTCTTTTTCTCCACATAGGAAGCAACTGAAGTGACAAATGCAATCAAGATGTTATGCAAACATGGAAAATTGACAGACATATCAGATGGAAGTGTTTGCTTTACTCTGCGTTGTAAATCTCTGGCTGCCTGTGAGGAACTTTGGGAAGCTTTTATTTCAGGGAGAATGTTGCATGCCTTTCAGAGATGTTTCATCTCACCATCATTGTTAAAGGAATGTGGTGCTAAATCTATCAAATTATGTTTACGAATTTCTCACCTGGAGTACCTGACATGTGCTCTTGAAATTGGTACGTACAAAGAATGAGAGAAAATAACACAACATGCTAGTTGCAGCATAATTTATGTGTTCTATACTTCTATCAATTTAGATTACTTAGCAAAGCAATTTTATTCTTTGATATTAACAGTAGAAGTTATTTATTTGTCACATGCTTTGAGCTGACTTAAGCTAAACAATGTACATGCAATTTCTTGTCTAAAATAGTCTCTCTTACTCTAAAAAAAATATTATTCAAAATATAATCAGAAAGAACTATCTAAGTAAGATGCTAAAGTTCTAATATTAAGATTTTAAGTCAAATAAGAAAACAACAACCACCAAATCTGTATTTCAGAACACTGAAATATATATAATAATTCAGAACACTGAAATATATATGGATATGTAAAATAAACAGATTGAAAGGAAAACAAAATTTAATTTTAGTTCACTGTGTAAACTTTAAAGCTTTAGTGTATGGCTCTTATCTTGTTCCATTTTAACTTTTTAAAAATTGTATTTAATTTTGTATGCAATTCTTAATTGATATAATCAAAAGCTTTTAGAATAACAGTACTATTAAGTTCTCATCAACTACAATGCATCACACAACTCTTGGTATTCATTTAAAAATGTAAAAGCCCATCATGAAGTATGAACATATTATAACATGATTAATTGTGTTATTTATTTTTTACTTTGCTTTCAGCCCAGGAAGAATTAAATCGTCTCTCTGTAACACCCATCAAGGTAATCAGTTTTTGACCCTTTGATACATTAATATTTAAAAAAAAAAAAAATATGCACAAAATCTCATTTGTGGAATTTTATAATTGACTACACAATGTTTTCATGTGCAAGTCTTAAATTAATGTTTTTCAGTTAGATAATAAATAAAACATCACACAAAATATTTGTTGTTTATCACACTAATATTCTAGTTATGTGATATTATAAAAAAAATATGTAGTGACCTACCAATCTTTTCTGTTTTGCATTTAGACTGGAATAGTGTTTTTATAAATTAACTAGCAGTACGCTCTAAGCCCGTTGATTTGTTCCCAAGCTTTATATTGATAATCATGACTGTAACACCCCCTTTTCTTTTTGTGAATTGTTATAAATGGACCCACATTATAATGATCAACCTAACATACATTTTAGCCTGGAAATTACTGTATCTTAGAATGAACTTTTACGGCCTGCTCTCTATTTCTTTTTCTGTCTGTCTCTCTTTTTTTACCTGTGCATTGTAATTTCTTGGATAATGACTTTTGTTCGGCTTTTCAATTCAATCTATATTATATTTCAACTGTGACCTCCCCCCCCCCCCCCTCTTTTTGGTTAGTTTTATGTTTTTTAAATCTATTTTTGCAACCTTTAATCTCAATGCAAGCAATGCATGTCATTAGACACTGAATACGTTTCTTCATACCAATAGTTTCAGGCGCATAGCAAAAATTCATTTTCTGAAGGCCCCAATTGAATCACACATTCCTGTTCCCCTTTCTACATTTGTTTTGGTATTTTGTTCTATAAATAAAAAGAAATATTAATTTGGTTTTATTAACTGTAATTGAATGTAGCAAAATGACAATATGTCTAGATTTATCTTTTCAATACTATTAAGATTTAGTTGTTTATACAGTGTTACAAAGTACTTTCTCTCTCTTGAAAAAAAGAAAAAGACTAGATCTATATTATTAATGCTGTTAGGATTGATTATGTTTTTGATTTAGACCATGTCTAATAGGAAGTGGAAATGATGTAACACATATAAATAAGTAGATTTAAGGAAAAAGAATAAAAACTGCTTTAAAAATATAGAATTTGTGACATATTTCTATTTATGCTTTCTAATTAGACTGTGTCCTTTTGGGGAAATACCAAAAATAAAACACAGGGGCTTGATAGAGCTTTTGGTATTAGCAAAAAAAATGTTCTTTGTTGGCAAATCAATCATTGGTTTTGCATGATAAACTTATCCATACACTTGATTTCATGTTACTTTTATGTTTTCTTGCTTTCCTCAAGAATTATATAGTTGAAGTTAAATCCTTTCATGTAGCCATAAAATAAAATCTCTACATATCTTCACATTGTTTAGTTGCGCCTGCGGAAAAACAGAAATAAAGCTAATTTGGGGAAGAGTAAAAAAGCTTTCAGAAGATCATTAAGTAATGACAGCTACAAATGTCAGCATATGTAAGTACATTAATATATAATTGCAAATAATTTGAGAATCTTTCTTAATTTCTTTTGTAATCTTTTAAATTAAATACTTATAAATTAGCTTTTATCCATTATCATCTTTTAAACAAGATGAATACAAAAGTGGAATCAGATTTACCACCCTACAGAGTGTATACATGATAAAATAGAGTGTAAGACGAGCTGCCTTTAAAATCTTCTTTTACAAATGGTTCATCTGCAGGTGCATACAATTGGCATACATAATTTAAAAAAAAAAGTAAAAACAAACGAGTATAATTTTGGAGACCCATAAAAGCCTTTACACCCATTTATGAAAATAATAGTGGACCCAAACATGCTTGGTTATTTAGAAAAGACCTTGAAAATTTGTTTCTTATAATTTAAAAATGGTTTATGTGAATGTGCATAGAATATGTACACATTTTTAAAATAAAATTTTATTTTTTATAAGATCAAACCTAACTATTGCACTTATTTCAAGCACAATAAAGGCAATAGTTAAATCAAATTGTTAATAGCTTTGAGATTTCAATAGAAAATACAGACAGATATAGCGCAAATCAAAAAAGGCTTTTTTGTAATAGAGCTCCTAAAAATTGTGTATAGTTGTTTGTACTGGATAGATAGAATAAATTAAAATTATCATATCTATTACCGTATTTTTGTGCATATAGCCTGCATGTTTTTACACATTTCTTACAAATGAATGGCAGCTGTTGAGTCATACAAAGGTGTGGGGTTTACAAAATTTATTTTACTCATAAACATAGATTAATTGAAACTATTGATACACTTGTGGGTCTTTATAACTCCTATAGTTAGGTGTGTGAGTGTGAAATGTACATTGGAAATCTTTATGAACATCTCATTCTAAACCTCAAGAAAACAAATAGAAATGATGATAGTACTTTATGTATCTGTAGTTTTCGGCAAGTCATGATTTGCACATCCGGGGTTATATAAGGCTGCGGGTTGTATGATTTTGTTTTACTTATTTTGTCATTGATGCAGGATGTACCCTTGTGCGAGTTATAAGAAAATGCGGGAGTATATGCATGAAAGTACAGTAATGTTTTTTCAATTTGACTACTTAATTTGTTTTTTTCTTTCAGCTTATTAATTTTTTTTATAATTAAAAACAGTTAAAATAAAAACTGAAAATATTTTTGTCTTTTGTTTAAACCTACAGATCAAGCAAATTAATGGTACCTGTACAAGAACATAAGACAGATTCAGAAAATATAGTATTTACTGCTACGGAACAAAAAATGAGAAATCATCATCAATCTTGGTTAAAACTGAGAAATAGACATTTGACTACTCTGCCAAATAATATTTCAAACATTTATGCAGGCTCCACAACAAATAAAACTCCTGTTTTGAATACAGAATTTAAAAAGGTCATGAGTAACTGGAATCACACATGTACTAGTTTCAGTGTTAATAAGGAAAATTCGTCTCTGCTGACCATGTCAGATAAGTGGAATTCAAGTCATTACAATTTACGTGTAAGAAACTGATATTTTTTTATTTGCCATCATTATAAATAATGTAGATAATAAGAGTTATAAAGGAAACAGTGTTGAAACAATTGGGTTCGCAATACATTATTTATTACAACAAAGCTGTTTATCACTGCTTCTTGTAACAATAAGTATTGTATTAAGTACAGAATTTCATCAATCATCGAAGGTGGCAGCTTTTGTATTTGTTTTTCTGTTTGTAAATTTGTATCTCTTAACTTAATAAAATATTTTTATGTTGTTATTTTTAAAAATATCTTCCCTCCTCCGACCCAATTTTGTGAATTGAAAAATTAACATAGTAGAAAATAGGGGTACTTCTAAATTCTAAAAAGACCAGCATGCCCATCTTGACATAAAGTATAAAATGTCTTTTGCAATGTTGTTGATAAGCAATACATTTTAATGTTTTTCTATGTTTTAATCAAAATTTGAGAACTGTTGTATAAGTACAATGCATATCAACAAAGAACTTGCCTTAGCACTTCCAACAATTAGCACAATAATAAATGACAAAGACAAAATTTGTGCTGCACTGAGTTTTCAAAAATGTCATTATCAATATGATAATTCATGGAACTTTTGATGACTTGCATATTGATTGAAACTAACATGGGACTTCATAAAGTAGTTGGCATGGTACAGCTTTGTGTTTGGCAGTATCTTAATTGAGATGAAACTTTGGAACTGTGCTGACACCAGTTTCTATCAATGTTCGTTTGTACTCATAGGTAAAGTCCTACATTTTGTACGCACTTGTGTTATACAACTCTCAAAAGGTTTAGATAATAGTGAACAAATAGATGCTATCTTACTAGATTTTTCCAAGGCTTTTGACAAAGTTCACCACCATAGTTTGCTTAAAAAATTAAAATATTTCGGCATTAATGGTCCACTGCATCAGTGGATTAAAGATTTTCTGATAGGGAGAGAACAAACTGTAATAATAAATGGCTCTAAATCAACACCAATAACAGTAAACTCAGGTGTACCTCAAGGAACAGTCTTGGGTCCACTACTATTTTTAATTTACATAAATGATTTACCAAATTGCATTAGTTCAGGAACAAAAGTCAGATTATTTGCAGACGATTGCATAATATATAGAACAATAAAAACAAAACAAGACACAGATATTTTACAAAGAGAATTAGATGAATTACAGAAATGGGAATCAAATTGGAGCATGTCTTTCCACCCAGAAAAATGTCAGTTGTTAAGAGTAACAAAAAAACTAAAACAAATTAATTCCACTTATCTTATTCATGGCAAACCAGTAACACAGACTAAAAACTCAAAATACCTAGGTGTTATAATAAATGAAAAACTGTCATGGAATCCACATATTGATGAAACTATAAAAAAATCCAACAAAGCATTAGGGTTTATTAAAAGAAATTTCTATAAATCAAATAAGAACATAAAGCTAAAATGTTATTTAACCTTGGTTAGGCCAATAATAGAATATGCATCCACCGTGTGGGACCCCTCAACTCAAGAAAACATTAAGAAACTGGAACAAACACAAAATAGAGCAGTGAGATTCATAACAAACGAATATTCACATTTGACTAGGGTAACACCATTAGTAAAATCACTAAATTTAGAAAGCCTTCAGGACAGAAGACTCAAAAGTAAAGTAGCAATTATACATAAAACACTGAACCATAATCTTCAAATACAAAAACAAAATTTAATAAAATACTCTGAAAGACACAAAAATAAAGGCACATTCCTCGTCCCATATGCTAGGACAAATTTGTACAAATACTCCTTCTTCCCTAGTGCTATTAGAGCATGGAATGGGTTGCCTGAGCTAGCCAGAAAAACCAGTGACTTGGCAGAATTTAAGTCATTGGTTAATATGCATGACTAAATGCATGACGCGTAGGACGTAATCATCTTCTTTTTTGAAGTAACGTCTGTATTATATAAGATAAGATAACTAAATAATGGACATAGTATATACCATTTATTTTAAACATCAATATATCACATTTAGTTGGTCCTTTGAAGTTGAATATGAATATAGACAATCTTTACATATTTTTATTTTAATCATTATTTTTTCATTTGAAAGTACCAAAAAAGTTAAAATTTGTTTTAAAAAAGTTTTTCTACTGATTGTTAATATATTATTTTTACAATTTTTTTTAAATCTTTTTGCTTGCATGTACTTAATGGTTTGTTGATGTTAAACCATTATGGTTGTTTATTTACCATGCAATGTTTAAATCTAGCAGCAAATTGTTCATCTATTTTACTTTTAGCCTGGAATGTATATTTAGGTGAATAGATTTAAAAAAATAACATCCTGGTCTTCTCAACATAAATTAGGTTGTAGTTTTCAACCTCACAGAAGTGCTTGCCTACATTTTCTTTCTTTTCATCAGGGTTAGGCACATTGCTAGTCACATGTTCAGGTGTGCACAGTATTCTTTATGATGATGTATTTTTCTCCTGGTTCTTTTTTAAAAGCAGTTTTATGTTGAGTTTAGAAAAAGAAAACTGAAGAAAAAAAACAGTACTTGTATTTTTGGGTTAGGAAAAAACAATACTACTCTTGGTGTATGAATATAGTAGAATTGTGGTACTTTTTAACAGTACCAGTAGTTCATACTGGTTCTAAAGAAGACCAAACAGGACACAGTCAGAAGAAAGTTTTGCTTGGTTAAAGTTTCTTTTGACTAGTGAGTTGCTAGTTTGACATCTTGACTAACATTATTTTTTAACATTTATTTAGGAATCTTTTGAGCCATCAATGCGTTATAAATTTTTTAGTGATAGTTTTGTTACCCTTTTACTTTTTCTGTAAACTTGTTTTAAGCAAGAAATATTTTAAAAAGGTTTTTGCTTAAATCCCTTAACTATTCAGTACACTGTTATGTTCATTTAGTTGTAAGACTTGATTTCTTTTTTTATTTTTATAATCTCAAATATAACAAAGATTTTTATTTTTAGTTCTTCATAATGCTTTGTAAATTAAAAAAAATATATTTAAATACCTTTGTTTTCTAAAAAAAAAAAAACTTTTGCAAGAAAAATATTTTCTTATTTCTTCGTCTTGTCTGAAGTTAATAGAAAGACAGCCAATGCATTTTTCTGAAGTTGCAATACCCTGCTATTCTTTTAATAAAAAAAAAAGGCAGGTCTAAAATCACAGCACTGTATTAATGAAAAAAAAAAAAAAACAGATGAATGTTGGAACCTCACCCCCCCTACCTTTAATACACTAATGAAATTTGGCAACTAGTTTTTTTTCTTTGCTTTTGTGCCAGTTAATTTTACTTTATAAATGAAACACAATGACTGGTAAGAAAACATTGTGAAATACTTTATTTTAGAGGGTGTTTACTACCCCCCTACCACACTTTAAACATTACACCCTTATTAGAATAAATTTAAATGCTAACACTTACCAGTATATGTATAGTATTATGTTATTATTTTACTACATAGATTACTGTTAGAAGACATGAATAATTTATGTTTTTGAATTATCTTTGCCAGATCTATAAAACAAACAAAACAGAAACTTGAAATAATTCAGTCATGATCTAGACTGTGCAACACATGCTGTTATTTTATAACTGCTTTTTTTTAGGAATCTCTAAATTATTTAAACACAGAGTATTAGTACTCACAGAAGAGAGGGCCTTTACAATGTCATGTTGTTGTTTGAAGACTAAACCATGAAACAATAAAGAAAATCATTTTAAACAATTACTTCATGTATTATTTACAAATGTATGTCAACATATCTCTTTTTTTTTTTGCTTTTCTTTTTGCTTTTCTTTTTGCTAACAGTCTCTTCAGAGTTAATTTCTTCTAGTAATTCCTTTTTCTTTTTACTAACAGTCTCTTCAAGCAATTCATTTTTTTGTTTTTTCTTTTTCACTTTTTGTTCCATGTCTTCTTTATTGTTGTCATCTATATCCAGAGAAAGCGTTTCTTTGTCTTCTCTTCTCCTTTTCTTCTTCTTTTTTAATTTATCACAACTGATCTCTCGGCTTTCATGATTGAATTCTTCCTGTTCTTCAAGACGAGGAGTATCTGTTGCCTCACTAGAAATATTTCTTTTTTTTCTCTTCCCCTTCTGGCTCTCTGTATTTCCAGAATGAACAGTACTATCTCCGTTGGGTAATGCTTTATTTTTATTATTCAATTCTTTTTCAAAATTGGCTTCTTGCTCTGCCACTCTGCTCAATTTCCCTTTCATTTTTATTCCAAACATGGCTGCCCTAAAAAAAAATAAAAAATTGAGTATTTACAAAATAATATTTTGAGACATTAACTTTTGAACAGAAACGTAGTATAAAATGAATGTTAAAAATAATAGAAAAACAATTTAGAACTATGTAAAAAATAATAATAATAAAAAAAAAATAATGGTAATGGAATAGAGAATTAAACATGCCTATGTCCTGTGGCACCTCCACAAAATGTATGAATGTCATCTAGTGTTGGTAATCTACAAAAGTAAAAAAAAAATATAGAAATCAGATATTGTCTCTGAAGTTAATGACAGTAGGATACATGTTTAACCTTGGGATTAGTCTCAAGTGATGAAAATTAGAACACTAACATCCTGTTCAGTTTCAAAGCATAGAAACAATGACCCTAAATTGTTTTTTTATCAATTGCAATTTTAAAACTAACCTTGTATCAGGATTTGATTCAGACTCCTCTTCACTTGATTCTGAATCTTTGGAACTCAGTTCTACACCATTCGTTAAAGTAGAGCTCTGCAAGAGACAGAAATAACCAACTTAGTAAAGAGAACAGAATATTAACCAGTAGTGCCTTTTATCTTTAAAGTAAACTAACTAAACATACTTTATCAACTCTGACACTTAGACTACTAACTTGATATATTTCATACAAAATTTAGAAAGAAGTGAACAGAAAAATCAAAATATTTTAATTTAAAACAATGGTTATTTTGATAATAAAAGTTTAAGCAATTTTATTAACATTATTTTAAAATGCTGGGAAAAAATATTGTTTTATTCTTTTGTGCCCTGAGCAACTAATTTATTTAAAAAAAATTGACTTGCTTTACACCCCATTAGTAATATTTCAATGTTTGAATGATATTACTTCTAAAGTGCAAATCTATTTTTTTTATTGATGAATGTGGTATTGTTATCCAAAATGCAATGGTAAAATAAATCTCTAGATTATATATATATATATATTTATGCATCTGCAAAGTACTGGTACATATTTTGTTAGTATCTTTAAACCTTTAATGAAACTTGATTTAACATGTGCTTGATGGGGATTCAGGTAAATAATTTAATAGTGTTTTAGGTGTAGATTTTATGGATGAAGTATAGCAATATATATAGCAATGGATTAGTCAAAGAGGCTGAATTCATTCTATAGCAATGGATTAGTCAAAGAGGTTGAATTCATTCTATAGCAATGGATTAGTCAAAGAGGCTGAATTCATTCTATAGAAATGGATTAGTCAAAGAGGTAATTAATTTCATAGCTGTTTTTTTAAAATGTTTTTCATCATCTTTGAAATAGCCTTTATGTTTTTTGCTTTGAATTGCACTGACTACTAGTAAATTTTGCAACTAGCTATTAATTTTGACATAATGACCTGAAGTCTGTAGATTTTGAGATTCAATTGAATCCAATTATAAGCAAATACTAGTATAAAAAGTACTTGCTTTTTTTTAACAAAAATAATGTAAGATTTATATCTCTTTTTGTGCAAAGTTTCAACTTGATCCGAGAGTGGAAAGTGGGAGAAATAATGTGTCAAACTATGTACCAGACAAACAGACGGAGTGAGTTGATATGTTTTGTAAAAAAATAAAAGCACATTTTTTAAAGCAATTGTCTAGAGAGCAATTACAAGAGAATTTTAAAAAAATCTTTAAATCCTTAAATTTGGTTTCAACTAGACAAAGTCATAAAAAAAAAACCAGACCCCACATAACTATGATTTCTGGAGTATCCCAGAAAAGTGACACACTTGATACTAATAATATTACCCTATTTATTATTATCATACTCGTCAACTCCCTCTGATTGAAAGCACGAGAAACTCTAATCCTTATATGTGGTTAAACATGTTATTTTGAACAAAATAATAAATAATAATAATAATTTTCTCGGCCAGGGGCTTATACACTGGGTCTACGGGTCTGATTGTTTTAAAAATAATTTTAAAAAGGGATACACATTTGGTTGTCATTAAAACATAGTCACCACGCTCTAGTTCTCATTCGAAACAAGATGTGATGAGCTTTTCATATAGGAAAGTTTAAAAAACTGTCGCTATCAATACAAGGTATTATCCCACTGTATGACTTAAACATAAAAGACGCACTGTACTGCGGTAGGAGCTATGCGTTAGGCAAAAAAGCCATTAAAATTTCTTGTACACAGCTACCTTCACAAAACCTTTATAAAAATTCTTTTTATCATCAGCTTTCTTTTTTTTCTCATCATTTTCAGTAATCTGTAAGAAAAAAAAAAAAGGTTAATATTTAAAAGCTGTAAGTAATTTTTTAAATAACCTATTCAACTTGTTAATTGGAGTTTTTTCAGTAATTTAATTAAATAATATTACATTTTCACATAGGTATCAACTATTGATCTTAAAAAATATTTTTTTTTCAATACCTTTTTTTCACAATTTATGAACATACACAATAAGGTACTAGGCCTTTTTTTTTTTTAATTGAAGCATGATGTGTTAAACTGAGTCACAAATATTTGTTACAATGATAAGCAGATAATACCTCCTTCTTTTTCCCTATTTTCTGAGCAGCTTCATTGAAAACTCTCAACCACCAGTGGTCAGTAAACTCTTTACCTGGATCATGACCAACCTTTAAGAAAAAAAATTTTTTTTTCTTCAAAGTAATTAAAGTGAAACATAAATAATAAAACTATTTAAAAATTGAAGTAATTTATTAATTTTGCACAAGTTGACAGTAAGAAACCATGAGCTTTTGTAGAAATATAATATAGCATTTTTTAAAACTTTGAAATGCCACGTGACACCACATTTGCCAATATCAATTTCAAAGTAATGGAAGATAAAATATAGCATTTTTTAAAACTTTGAAATGCCATGTGACACCGCAGTTGTCAATATCAATTTCAAAGTAATGGAAGATATAATATAGCATTTTTTAAAAACTTTGAAATGCCATGTGACACCGCAGTTGTCAATATCAATTTCAAAGTAATGGAAGATATTTCATGCTGTCTTATACAACATAAGTGCAATAAAATAGATAAATAAGGTTATATATTACTAGTCCAATATCCTAATATCATAACTGTACCCCTGTTTTGTCCATTTTTAGAGTGACTTTTATGGGATCAGCTATCCCATGTTCCTTTTTTCCTAAACCAGAACCTGCAGAGAATTATTAAAACATTTCTAAAAAAGTCTATTCAACAAAATTACTAAGTTCTAAAATTAAAGAGTCATGGATAAGCCTTCACACAATATTCTTTAAAGCTATGAACAAGGGTCACATTTATCTTGAGCTAAATTTGTGCACCTGTGCAGAGCTATGATGCTATCAAATTCCAAACAATTAAATTTAAAAAAAAAGGATGCCTTCTAGTTCATACTGTTACGTATCTAGGCGTTGTTTTTTTCTTTCGTTGACCTGTTGCGGTCGAGAGACGGGGAGGTTGTCTGCCCCTTGTGTAATAAGTTTTTTTTTCTTTTTTATTCGTCAAGCCACACAGACAGTGACCGGTCCTTGACCTGTGTGTGTACCTCTGGTTGAAAGGAGGGTGTTTTTTTTTTTTTTTTTTTTTTCTTCTGTCTCTTTGAAGAGCGTTCTAGATCTGGGTGTTGATGACTTTCTAGAAATTACGAGAGATCGACGCGCGGTAGATTATATAAGACCGCTCGCGTAACGTTGACAGACAGACATACGGAGACAGCCGTGGGACAGAATAGCGGAGACATTGCGCGACCCGTGCGTGGTATACCATTTATCGTGTAAGTTAATATTTTTTTTTTAAGGCCTTGCTTGCTTGTATTTGTAATTACATTTTCAAACTCTTGTATTGTAATATTTTTACATGTCATTTTTGTAAAAGGGTTTTGGTCAACACATCAATTCTGTATTAGTGTATTGAGTAAATGTTTATTTTTCTTTCTTGTAACTTTATATTTGATTAAACATTAAGTTGATAGTTTACCTTCCGATTTCTTGTGTCATTTTTTTGTTTGTTATTCATTGTAAGTCTTTGATTAAATTCAGACTTAAGATAAGTGACACAACTCCTTTTCTATTGTCACGTTCCCCTAGGCAAGCCATTTAAAAGTAGAATTCAATTCGTAATACGTGACAAAAGAAGTTTGAGGGCTTTCGTCCCGGATATTTTTCTGAACCTATTTTCGTCTTACTTGAGTAATTTTGTAAAGGCGAAGTTGACTTTAACAAAATTTTTTTTTTGTGTCAAAGAGTCGGAAGTAAAGTATCAATAGTATTGACCAAACTCTCTTAAGGTTTTTTGTTGTACTGATTTTGTACTGTATATTTACATTGTATACATTTTTTGCTTGTAATAGTTGTTAGTTAGTCATGGATATTCAGGTTTTTCTTGCAAATCCCTCTGTGGAAGAGCTTGATGCTTTTACTAGGAAGGAACTGGTCCTTATTTCTAAACATTTAGGGTTAAAAATAAAATCAAATGCCCTTAAACAAGAAATCAGAGATAACATTGTAATCCATTATGTAGACGAGGAAGTGTTTTCTGAAGACCTTTTAGAAACCCTTAGACCCGATGAGGGTAAATCAGATGTAGAACTTCAGATAAAATTAAAACAAATGGAAATAGAAGCCCAGTTAGCTTTAAAAGAGAAGGAAATTATCTTGGGGAAACAAAAAGAATTAGAGCTTGCAGCGGCTAGAGAGCAGAAAGAAATGGAAATAGAAGCCCAGAAGGAAATTAAACAAAAAGAATTAGAGCAGAAAGAAATGGAAATGAAATTACAAATAGAGTTAAGAAAATTAGAGTTAGCTGCTAATGTAAGACCAGATTCCTCCCCTGCCAGTCATACTGTTGAAGCAATAAAGTTTTTGAAAATAATTCCACGCTTTAATGAAGCCACAATTGACAATTATTTTCCACAATTTGAACTTGCTGTGAAAAATTTTAATGTACCTGAAACTTTGTGGCCCACTTTGCTGCAAACAGTTTTGACTGGTAGAGCTGCAGAGGTATTTTGTTCTTTGACCATTGAACAACAAAAAGATTATAATGTTGTTAAGGCCTTAATTCTTAAGGCATATGAACTTGTTCCGGAAGCTTACCGAAAGCAGTTCAGGGATTGTCGCAAATCGGATGGCCAAACCCATGTAGAATTCCTGCGGGAAAAGGAGCGACGCTTTGAGAAATGGCTCACTTCCAAGGAAATCGGCACCGACTTTGCCAAATTCAAGAACCTAATGCTGATGGAAGAGTTCAAGAGTTGTGTGCGGCTGGACGTCCGTACGCATATAGCTGATCGTGGCGAGGAAGATGTGCACAAGGCTGCAGTGTTGGCAGACGATTATATAATATCACATCAATTTGCCAAGTATACGACGGATGTCAAGCCAAAACAAGTCAAACAGCCTGAGTCCACTGCTAGCAACTCCATCAAGAACAGCAGTACAAACGACAGAAAACCTACTACAAGTAAAGCTACTTGTTCCTACTGCAAACGAGAAGGCCATAAAATTGACGATTGTTGGAAATTGAGGAAGAGAAACGAAAAAGCTCCTTCAAAAGTCAGCGCTTGCACAGTACAGTGGTCGTCGAGGTTTACTCCCTCATCATCAAGTCATATCAAGAATACCTCGACACCACCTGTTTCAAATGTATTGACTGTACAAGACTCTCCGAAAATGTCTCCATGGTGTTCAAATGACTCAACAGTGAGTTCTTCAAATTCATCTTTACGATGTTCCAATGACTCAACCAAGAGTTTTTCAAATACATCAAGCCGATGTTCCAATGACTCAAACAAGAGTTTTTCAAATACATCAAGCCGATGTTCCAATGACTCAAACAAGAGTTTTTCAAATACATCAAGCCGATGTTCCAATGACTCTATCCAGAGTTCCCATAATACATCACCCCGATGTTCCAATGACTCTAACCAGAGTTCCAATAATACATCACCCCGATGTTCCAATGACTCTATCAAGAGTTCCCATAAGACATCACCCCGATGTTTCAATGACTCTATCCAGAGTTCCCATAATACATCATCCCGATGTTCCCATGACTCTATCAAGAGTTCCCATAAGACATCACCCCGATGTTCCAATGACTCCATCAAGAGTTCTCCAAATACATCCAAAAGATGTTCTACTGACTCAAGAAAGAGTTTCTCCACTGCGTCTCCTAGAGATGTCAATGACTCCAGCGAGAGTTCGACCCAAGTCCAGTCTGCATCAACCAAAATTGATGTTTTATTAGAGGATTTTAAGCCTTTCATTTCGGAAGGATTCGTATCACTACCCGGTGATTCTACAAGTCTACGACCTATCACCATTTTGAGAGACACAGGTGCCTCACAATCGTTACTTTTAGAGGGTATCTTGCCCTTGTCTAAATCATCATCGACTGGGAAGAGCATCCTGTTACGAGGCGTAGAGCTTGGATGTATAGATGTGCCTCTACATCTAATTGACATAAAGTCAAATCTCATTACTGGACCGGTTGTTGTAGGTGTCCGACCAACATTACCATTGGAAGGCATCTCGTTGCTGTTAGGCAATGACTTAGCAGGTGGAAAGGTGATAGCCGAACCCATCGTCACTCAAACACCCGACTTATCTGCCACACCCGAGGAAGACCTAGAGTTATATCCAGCGTGTGCAGTAACAAGGGCAATGAGGTTGAAAGCATCTCAAGAAGAGAACGTCGTCAAGGCCAACAGTAACCAAGATGATGTGGACTTGAGCACCACATTCTTTGCTTCTCTTGAAGAAGAACCAACGCCAAATTCTGAAAAGCCGGCATCAACTCGAAAACAGTTGATTGAGGACCAAAAGAAGGATCCAGAGCTCGCCAAACTCCGAGAAACCGCAATGACATCACAAGAGGCAGAGCTAGCATCAACGTGCTACTACATCCAAGATGATATGCTCTTCAGGAAATGGAAACCTCCAGACGCATCCAACGAAGAAGAATGGAGAATATGCCATCAAATCGTGTTACCAGAAAGATACCGAGCGTACATCATGAATCTGGCTCATGACACACCAATGTCAGGTCATCTCGGCATCCACAAGACATACCACAAGATTATGTCACACTTCTTCTGGCCACGTTTGAAGAAAGATGTCATCCAGTACTGCCGATCCTGTCATGTCTGTCAGATGGTTGGCAAGCCAAATCAAAAGATCCCTGTTGCTCCTCTGAAGCCGATTCCAGCCTTTGAAGAACCTTTCAGCAGAGTACTTATTGACTGTGTTGGTCCTCTCCCAAGGACAAAAGCTGGCAACCAATACCTGTTGACCATTATGTGTGCTTCAACTCGTTTTCCTGAGGCTATTCCTCTAAGGAACATAAAAGCATCAAACATTGTGAAGGCCTTAATCAAGTTCTTTACTCTATTTGGTCTACCAAAGTCCATCCAATCGGACCAAGGAACGAATTTCACGGCCAATCTTTTCAAGCAAGTCATGACTCAGTTGGGCATCAAACACTGCAGGTCGAGTGCGTATCATGCCGAGTCGCAAGGCGCTCTTGAGCGATTCCATCAGACTCTCAAGAACATGATCCGAACCTATTGCTTTGAGCACGAAAAAGACTGGGACGAAGGAATCCACATGCTACTGTTTGCAACCCGTGAATCCGTCCAGGAATCGTTGGGATTCAGCCCTTTTGACTTAGTCTTTGGCCATTCGGTGCGCGGTCCCTTGAAATGTATAAAAGAGACTTTGTTGTCACCAACAGCCACTGAAGGACTTTTAGACTATGTAAGTAAGTTTAAAACTAGACTTTATGATGCTTGTGTTCTGGCCAAAAATAACTTACAAAACACCCAATCCAGCATGAAACGCTGGTATGATAGAAAGGCCCGTGTTAGAGAATTTTCTCCCGGGGATAAGGTGCTTGTATTTTTGCCCATACCAGGTCAACCCTTGCAAGCCAGATATTTTGGTCCCTATGAAATTGAGACCAAAATTAGTGACCTCAATTACACAATCAAAACCCCTGACCGTAGGAAAAAGACTCAGCTATGTCATATAAACATGCTGAAGCCTTATGTATCTCGGCCAGATCACTCAGATAAGAGTAATTGTGTTTTAAATACAGTCAAAAGTTGTTCAAATAGCCATGTTTCTCCTATTGATGATGATATTGTAAAGGAGAAATTTGGACAATACAAAATCCCTAATTCTTTTGTATTACAGAATTTGGATGTAAAACTGTCTCATCTGTCTTCGACAGAAAGGCCAGTTATCCTGAAGCTCATTAATGAATTTAATGACATTTTTTCTGATGTACCAAAACAGACTAATGTTATAATGCATGATGTAGATGTTGGCGAGGCTACTCCAGTCAAGCAGCATCCTTACAGGGTTAACCCTGAAAAACTTGCCATACTTAGGTCAGAAATCAAGTATATGCTTGAAAATGACCTCATTGAACCAAGTTCCAGTAGCTGGAGCTCCCCATGTGTCTTGATACCTAAACAGGACAAGACTTATCGTTTTTGTACAGACTACCGTAAGGTAAATGCTGTCACAAAGACCGATTCGTTTCTTATCCCTAGGATAGACGATCTCATAGATCGTATTGGTGACGCTAAGTACATCACCAAAATAGACCTACTTTCAGGTTATTGGCAGGTTCCCCTAACTGATAGGGCAAAGGAAATCTCCGCCTTTGTCACCCCTGATGGTCTGTACCAATACAAAGTGATGCCATTTGGCATGAAGAATGCTCCTGCCACTTTCCAGAGAATGATAAATGCCCTGCTTGCTGACATGGAGAATTGCCACGCATACATAGACGATGTAGTAATTTTTAGCCAAGATTTTTCTAGCCATTGTAAACAACTGCATTGTCTTTTTACTAAACTGTTACATGCAAAAATTACTGTAAACCTGAGTAAGAGTGATTTTTGCCAGGCTTCCATCCAATACTTAGGCCATATTGTAGGACAAGGCCAGGTGAAACCTGTAATGGCCAAAGTAGAAGCTATCGAAGCTTTCCCTATCCCTGCTGATCGGAAACAACTCCGAAGATTTTTGGGAATGTCTGGATATTATAGAAAATTTTGCGAAAATTTTTCTGTCATTGCCAGTCCTTTAACAAACCTCCTGAGAAAGAACGTCCGATTTACTTGGACGGATGAATGTCAGAAAGCCTTTAACCAGATCAAGCAGATATTATCTAGCTCTCCCATTTTGATGGCTCCTGACTTCGGAAAACCTTTTAGGTTAGCTATTGACGCCAGTGACACAGGTGTTGGGTCAGTCCTTTACCAAGAAGATAATTTCCAAGTAGAGCACCCTATTTGTTTCTTTTCCAAGAAATTTAATAGACATCAAAGAAATTATTCTACTGTGGAAAAAGAATGTCTTGGGTTGATTCTTTCTATACAACACTTTGATTTTTATATCAGTGGGTCCAGATGGCCACTGGTTGTATTTACTGACCATAATCCCCTTACATTTATCCACAAAATGTCTGGCAAGAACCAACGACTTCTCAGGTGGAGTTTATTTTTACAAGAGTACAACCTAGATCTTAAACACATAAAAGGCAGCGAAAATGTTATCGCCGATGCCTTATCTAGATTGTAAAAAGTATTTTGATGTATATTTTTTTTATATATATATCATGATAAATACATTCTGTAATGTAAATATTTTTTTTTTTTTAATTCTAAAAAGATTTCCATTTCGTGGAAATGTAAACTTTTTATTTTTAGGGGGGAGGTGTTACGTATCTAGGCGTTGTTTTTTTCTTTCGTTGACCTGTTGCGGTCGAGAGACGGGGAGGTTGTCTGCCCCTTGTGTAATAAGTTTTTTTTTCTTTTTTATTCGTCAAGCCACACAGACAGTGACCGGTCCTTGACCTGTGTGTGTACCTCTGGTTGAAAGGAGGGTGTTTTTTTTTTTTTTTTTTTTTTTTTTTTTCTTCTGTCTCTTTGAAGAGCGTTCTAGATCTGGGTGTTGATGACTTTCTAGAAATTACGAGAGATCGACGCGCGGTAGATTATATAAGACCGCTCGCGTAACGTTGACAGACAGACATACGGAGACAGCCGTGGGACAGAATAGCGGAGACATTGCGCGACCCGTGCGTGGTATACCATTTATCGTGTAAGTTAATATTTTTTTTTTAAGGCCTTGCTTGCTTGTATTTGTAATTACATTTTCAAACTCTTGTATTGTAATATTTTTACATGTCATTTTTGTAAAAGGGTTTTGGTCAACACATCAATTCTGTATTAGTGTATTGAGTAAATGTTTATTTTTCTTTCTTGTAACTTTATATTTGATTAAACATTAAGTTGATAGTTTACCTTCCGATTTCTTGTGTCATTTTTTTGTTTGTTATTCATTGTAAGTCTTTGATTAAATTCAGACTTAAGATAAGTGACACAACTCCTTTTCTATTGTCACGTTCCCCTAGGCAAGCCATTTAAAAGTAGAATTCAATTCGTAATACGTGACAATACAAATATGCACCTAATTAAAAGTTATTTCTGCAAACTAATTAAAATTATAATTTACAAGACAGCATGGGGTTAAGTATCAGATTAGATCTAGAATTCATTAGATCATAAAAGTCATAATCATAGATTGGATATTTATAGATCATGATCTTTCTATATGAGTAGACAAGTAGGATGGCTGCCTGGTCGTGCGGTTTGCGCGCTGGACTGTCGTTCGGACTTATCGATCGTTCAAACCCTGCCCGCTCCCATCCCCCGTCGTCCTGCGGGAGGTTTGGACTAGGAAGTGGTTATCTTCAACTCTGAAGGAACATCCGAAATAAGTAAAACATTTTAGAACATTTTATTAATGTAATTTAATAATGTAATCTATCTTACTTTACCTTCTTTCCAACCTTGCTTCTTTAATAATCGCTTGGCATATTCTGATTGAGCCATTGAAAACAATTGTAGAATCAGATTTAGAATGATTGATTGACTTAAATCTTGAATGAGTAATCTAAGTTCAAAGCAATGTAAAAGAAAAGTTTCAAAGTTGTATATTGACTATACCTACATTAAATTATATATATTTTATATAAACAATACTCAACCTCTATTCAAGATCTATAACATTGATATGACTAACTTGACTGAAGACTAGATCCAGTAGAGTGGTAATCTAGAATCTAGAGCTTGTTGTGGCTACAGTGCAAAGTCACTAAAACTAAAGAGTAAAGTGTCATAAAGCCCTGGTAGAGTAGAACAGTCTAGATACTAGATCTATATAAACATATAATACCACTATATTACTATAATAAAACATTAGATCTACATATAATATATATTCTAGAATCTAGATCTATAAATAAAATTAATACTCCTATGTATACACTATAATACTAATAATAGTATAAATATAACACAGGGCCAGATTTAGGTAAGTGGAGGCTCTGGGGCATAATTTTTGTGGAGACCCCTACACTTTTTTTTATAAGCTTTAATAATTTACTAATCCAATTATTAACAAACACTAATATCTAAAAGCATGCCATTATTATACAAGAAAGTCCTTCATTTGAAAAAAAATATTTGCATATTTTTGTAAAAAAAACAAGTTAATTTTTTGAGTTCATGCAATGTATTTGTATATATACAAAATAGAATATATTCTGAGTCTATGAGAATAAAAGCACACTATAATGTAGCCAACTTTAAGATTTAAAGTATTGTTGGTAAAAATGAAAAACAAAAAAACAATAGAAGTTTCTCACCCATTGAAATATAGATTTCTACTCTTTTGTCAAGGCTTTTGAGCTGTAGCCCCACCTGCCCTACCATAAAGTCTATAGATCTAGATTCACAGAGAAGTAGTAAGTAGAGTTAGGTCATCAGATTCTTAGTAATAACAAGTATTTAGATCTAGTATCTTATCATCTCTTTAGTTAGACTTATAAGTTAGCGGCTAGAATCAGTAGACTTCAGTACAGACTCTAAATCACTAATTAGACTAATCATTAGTAGATATCTATTTACATTAGTCACTAGTCTTTATCTAAGTGTCTAAACTTCTAAAGTTTAAAGTGTCTAAGTCTAGATCTCTAGACTAGTAGATCTTCATGATCTTGATCTCTACTAGCTAGATCTAGTCATTCTAGTCGTCTAGTGACTAGAGAGTACAGCTAAAGTTTAAAATTGTAGTAGACTAGATTTATTGATTATTGGTTTACTCGTTGATTTAGATGACTACACTCTAATCTATAGTATATTATATATAATATATAAAAAAATATATAGATTTAGATAGATCTATAAATAGATCTAGATAAGTAATTAAGTAGTAAGTAGATTGACTTTGACTAGAAACTAGATTATGATAATATATGATCATAATGGTAGATATAGCTGATTATATCAGCAAAAAAGGGCAGCAAAGACTATGATTACTAAGAAAACTGTCCTCGTTTAATGTTAGCGAAAAGGCCTTGGCTATGTTTTATCACACTCATATCTGCAATATTTTAAGTTTCAATATCACTGCCTGGTATGGCAATCTGAGCATTAAAAAAAAGAATAAACTTTATAGAATCCTAAATGCTGCTGGTAAAATCATTGGCAAAAAACAAACCCCATTTAGGCAGATGTTTGAGACAAACATCTATAAAAAAAGCTAACAAGATCCTCCAAATAAAGAATCACCCTTTGTGTCAGGATTTTGTGATTTTACCATCACAAAAAAGATACAAGATACTGATAGCAAAGACAAACAGACACAAACACTCTATTGTTCCCCTGGCAATCAAATCATTAAATAAGAACAATCTGGTATAAACTTTGTCACATGTAAATTATGAGTGAGTCTGGTGTGAATGTACACTTTGTTTTTTTTTGTTTGGTGTAATGCACAAATTGTAAGACAAATTTCCATACTGACAATAAAGATTATTATTATTATCATTATAATCTGTCTATTTTATTATCTATAGTATTATAGTATACTAAAAGTAACCATCTGGTAGGCTTATAAAAAATATAGTTAATATACTCAGTATAGTCCTATAGCCTATCCTATAGTATAGATCTACATCTATTTATACTATTGTTATACTCACTATAACTTAGACGACTTAGTAGTAGATCTATAAGTCTAATTTAATAAGTTATGTTATAGGTCTAGCAGTGAGTTTTTATTATTAATATAATGATTATAGTATGATTATAGTTATAGCAGTATGATGAGTATGAGTATTATATAATTATGATAATTATAGCATAATATAATAATGAATAATTTAATGCCAATATGTGATAATTCTAGAATAATGGTAATTCTAGGCAAGCTAGCGAGCATCTCTTACTAGTTAAAGATGATATAGAATTATAGATCTAGATCAGATGTATATAATAATACTAGATTATATCAACTAATGCCAAAACTAATAGGACTAATTGATGATTTTTCTAAAGGTTTAGATAATAGTGAACAAATAGATGCTATCTTACTAGATTTTTCTAAGGCTTTTGACAAAGTTCACCACCATAGTTTGCTTAAAAAATTAAAATATTTTGGCATTAATGGTCCACTGCATCAGTGGATTAAAGATTTTCTGATAGGGAGAGAACAAACTGTAATAATAAATGGCTCTAAATCGACACCAATAACAGTAAACTCAGGTGTACCTCAAGGAACAGTCTTGGGTCCACTACTATTTTTAATTTACATAAATGATTTACCAAATTGCATAATATATAGAACAATAAAAACAACACAAGACACAGATATTTTACAAAGAGAATTAGATGAATTACAGAAATGGGAATCAAATTGGAGCATGTCTTTCCACCCAGAAAAATGTCAGTTGTTAAGAGTAACAAAAAAACTAAAACAAATTAATTCCACTTATCTTATTCATGGCAAACCAGTAACACAGACTAAAAACGCAAAATACCTAGGTGTTATAATAAATGAAAAACTGTCATGGAATCCACATATTGATGAAACTATAAAAAAATCAAACAAAGCATTAGGGTTTATTAAAAGAAATTTATATAAATCAAATAAGAACATAAAACTAAAATGTTATTTAACCTTGGTTAGGCCAATAATAGAATATGCATCCTCCGTTTGGGACCCCTCAACTCAAGAAAACATTAAGAAACTGGAACAGACACAAAATAGAACAGTGAGATTCATAACAAATGAATATTCACATTTGACTAGAGTAACACCTATAGTAAAATCACTAAATTTAGAAAGCCTTCAGGACAGAAAGCTCAAAAGTAAAGTAGAAATTATACATAAAACACTGAACCATAATCTTCAAATACAAAATTTAACAAAATACTCTGAAGACACAAAGATAAAGGCACATTCCTCATCCCATATGCTAGGACAAATTTGTACAAATACTCCTTCTTCCCTAGTGCTATTAGAGCATGGAATGGGTTGCTTGAGCTAGCTAGTAAAACCAGTGACTTGGCAGAATTTAAGTCATTGGTTAATATGCATGACTAAATGCATGACGCGTAGGACATAATCATCTTCTTTTTTGAAGTAACGTCTGTATTATATAAGATAAGATAGAATTAGTCTAGAATCTAGATCTAGTTGCAGTTACTCAGGCTGAGCCTGAGTTATTAATAAATTTAATTCAATTCATTGAACTATCTAGTTAGAGAAATGACTATAAACATAATATAATATAGTTATAGCCAGGTCTAGTATTAATTATTATAATTATAGTCACATTATTATAGTGAATAGTGGTATAGAATAGAGTCTTACCTAAGTTGAAAGTTAGAGACGACAGTAGTCACAGTTTGTGAGTTAGAGTCAAGAATGAAATAAATAGAGAAACCTGATTCTGCGTATCTGACCACCTACATTAATATCAAATAGAATTAATTTTTAATTTTGTTAAAAGAAGGTTATCGCACGTGCAAATATTCAATGTTTATAAATAATTTAGTCTAAAACAATTGGTCTAGACTCTAGAAGTCTAGAGTTTTAAAGATTCAGTGAATAGATCTATCATATGGTCAATGAATATGCATAGGAAACATAACTCTTATTTATTTCCGGGATGCCAACACAGACCTATATACATATTTAATTTAATATATATATAGCTTTAGATATAGGTCTGTGATCAGTACATATCTGCACTTTAGCAATGTAGTAGGCCACATATGTGAAGTTCAAACAAGCTAAGCATAAAAAATATTTTTCAAAAAACAAATCTTATATAATAAAAGAACTTCCTAATTACAGACTTCCTTGAAATACTGCAAGATTTTTTTCCTTTTTAGATATCAGACAAAATTAAGTAATTACCACTAATGCAAAGTTTCAACTTGATTCAAGAATGAGAAGTGGGAGAAAAAAAAAACGGGTAAAAAAAAATTCCTGCCAGACAGACATACAGACGAAGTGAGTTCATATACAATTTAGAAAAGGACGAAGTATTTTCAAGGACTACACATAAAGATTTATACCCATAAATATTTTTTTCATGTATTGAGAGATCAAACTGAGACAACTGGACACTGATTAGAAATCATTGTAAATAAGTTCACACGTGGCCATGGTGTCCACATAGATCTATTCTAGATGTCTAGTCCAGAACGTAGACACTACTGATGTGTGCTTATCAAAAATAGTTCATATCACATTTGTAACAAGTTATCGATACGCATGATTGTTAAATTACAGTTAGGTCCGTGTAGGGCTGTATGTCAATGCGGAATAGTAAACTCTACATCTATCTGGTCCATACTTTAAATAAAGGGAAGACCCCCCCCCCTCCCCCGAAAACAAAATTAAAAAAAATCACTGCGATTTATCTCGATGCTGCAGGAATAAGCTCCCTAACTGATAAATCAAATTTTTTTTTATCGATTTATGTCGTCTGAGCTTGTGAGGGAGCCAGACACAATTTAAGGGCCGCCCAAGACTAAGACTAACCTACAGAAATGTCTGCAAGCGAGATATGAGAGCCACGGGTATCGACCAAAATATGTGGGTGGAGATAGCCGAAGACCAGACAGCATGGAGACAGACTTTACGTGCTGCAAACGAAACGAAGCCACGTCAGCCAAGAGAAAGAAATCCGCCCCTGTCAGCGAGCCCTAGGACAGATGAATATACATGCATGAACTGTGGCAAACTCTGCCGCTCCAGAATTGGCTTGATCAGTCACTCCAGATTCTGCCCCATCTCAAGACGTAACCAAAGCCAGTGACTCATCTGGGTGCATCCATTGTATTCGGAGACAGAAAGAGTCATATAGGCCTATATGTCGTCGAATACAAATAAAAGTTCCCCTCTCAGATCTTGCGATCTATGGGGCAGATAATTTAAATGTCATCTGTTTCCGTGACTCAGTTAATGATGATGTTATGTTACCAGCACAATAATCAACCGCCTTTACTATTTCCAATTATTTTCAGTTACTTATTAGAGCTGGGTAGACGCAGAGGGCTCAGAGGCACCCCAAAGATTCATCAGGATTCGAATAGGGACCCTTCGGTTCGGAAGCCAAGCGCTTTACCACTCAGCCACTACATCTCTCAATAAGTAGTATTTATTTCATTTTTTTCAATATCAAACTAAATAATTAATTACCAATAATTGATTGACTAATTGATTTATGTTTTGTTAGGTACAACAAGTAATAATGTAGCCTAAAGTTTCAACTTGATCAGAGAATGGGTGTAGGAGAAATAAGGTGTAGCTTATCTTATAAAATACAGACATTACTTTAAAAAAGATTATTACGTCCGACGCGTGTCCCTAGGTCAATCTAGTAATGCATGTTAATCAATGACTTAAACTCTGCCAAGTCGTTGGTTTTCCTGGCTGATTCAAGCAATCCATTCCATGCTCTACTAGTACTAGGGAAGAAAGAGTATTTGTACTAATTTGTCATAGCATATGGAACAAGATAAGTGCCTTAATTTGTTTGTCTTTCTGAGTATTCTATTAGGTTTTTCTTTTTGTAATTGGAGATTATTTTTATTATTTTATTTTATTACACAGCAATCATCGGCCTTATTGCAGGTGACGAAAATCTGTACTATTCAACAATTAACACTTTTTACCAATGGTGTATAGATAACTTTCTAATTTTAAATGTTCAGAAAACTAAAGAAATGATAATAGATTTTAGGAAACATAAAGCCATCCTTCAGAAATTCAGATAAATAACAAAACCGTAGAACAAGTGCGTGGATATAAATACCTAGGTGCAACCATCAACAAACTGAAATGGAGTGAACACTGTCAAAACCTTTTACACCAAAATTCACCAACGACTCTTCTATCTTAGAAAGCTAAGGAAATTTAACATCGACAACACAATAATTAAACTTTTCTATGCAGCAACCATCAGCAGTCTAATTAACTTTGCCATCACCTGCTGGTATGGTAATACTTCACTGGCACAAAGACATAGACTAAATAGAATAATTATAAAAGCATCAGATATCACTCGAATACATCTACCATCTCTTGAAGAGCTTTTTCATGAAAGATGCCTTTCCAAAACACTCACGATTCTTAAAGATAACCTGCACCCATTAAACCACTGTTACATCAGATCTGAACGAAGTGGTCGTCTCCTTTCCATTAGGACTAAAACAGAAAGATTTAAAAACTCCTTTATCCCACTTTCGGTCAGAGTGTAACTTGGTCATTTGTCGTTATCGAGAAGTTCATAGAAGTCCAATTCACAGAGCGCTGGTTGTGAATGTGTGCATGTGTTTCATGTGTGAATGTTGTTCGTATTTGCATCTACATTGTTATTGTACTGTAGTTAAGCTGAGATTGTCAATTGTAGTCAAACTGAATTTCCATTTGATTGTACCAATAAAAATTATCTTATCTTATCTTATCTTTTCTATTTTCTGAATATTGCCTCGCCAGTCTCGCCTTCTGGATTTATAACATGTAATCTCAATGTAACTGATTGAGAAAATATCTGTGCAATAAAAGAAGAGTTGGTATCAAAGCCGATACAGATTATAATTTCAGAAGGCAATAATATAGAACAACAAAAAATGACTTAGATGCTCACTGCGTTGAGAATTCTTTCTGTTCTTAAAAACATCGGAATTTTCTATAACTACAGTTTAACAAGTCCACTTCATCAGGAAACGAAGCATAACTTTTAGCTTATGTAAGGTGAAACGTTATTTATGAATTGAAAATAATTTGAAACTACAAGATGACTAGATCTAATTATATTTAATGAAAAAAAAAGCGTAATATCTGCATCTGCTGCAAACTTTTTTCTGTACAAACAAAACTTGGGAATAGGAGAAAGTTATAAGTTTCCCAAATCTTTCGTAATCGCAAAATAGAGTTGAAGAGATTTGCTTGCTTACTGTCAACATTTAACGGCTCTTTATGCCAGTAGTGTAGCTAGGGTGGGAGGAGGGGGGGTTCAAATTGGAAAATTCCTCCGGTCTCCCACGTGAGGGGGGCCCCCATATGAGTGTCCAAAATTTGTTTTTTCATTAAATATTAACTCCATTATCTCATGTCACGATGTCGAATGTCAAAAAGCAGGGGCCCCTAAAGAGGTCAAGACCCACCCAGATCCCTACTACGACACTGCTTCATGCAGACCTGAACGAAAGATTTGAAAACCTTCTTCATTTAGTGGATCTACCTGACTGGGAGCTATGCTCTTACATTATTAGTTATTATAAAGAAGTTGTTGACTGCCCCTCCCTATTGGGTAGAACCTGCCGTTATGAACCTCATTTTAAAAAAAGACTAGAAATGAGTGCACGTGGAGATAAATACACTCATAGATTTTGTGGCTACTCTCAAACATTGAGCCTATACATAGATAAATACACTCATAGATTTTGTAGCTACTCCCAAACATTGAGCCTATACATAGATAAATACACTCATAGATTTTGTAGCTACTCCCTAACATTGAGCCAGACATAGATAAATACACTCATAGATTTTGTAGCTACTCCCAAACATTGAGCCAGACATAGATAAATACACTCATAGATTTTGTAGCTACTCCCTAACATTGAGCCAGACATAGATAAATACACTCATAGATTTTGTGGCTACTCTCAAACATTGAGCCTATACATAGATAAATACACTCATAGATTTTGTAGCTACTCCCAAACATTGAGCCTATACATAGATAAATACACTCATAGATTTTGTAGCTACTCCCTAACATTGAGCCAGACATAGATAAATACACTCATAGATTTTGTGGCTACTCCCAAACATTGAGCCAGACATAGATAAACACACTCATAGATTTTGTGGCTACTCCCAAACATTGAGCCAGACATAGATAAATACACTCATAGAATTGCATCACTTTCATGAAGTCAATTTTTTTTCATTTATTGAAAACAGAAATTTCAATAAAAGTCAATGTTTGCAAAAATCACTGAGAACAAATGCTAATGGATTCTTTTTTACCTTCTTGAAACTGCAACGAGTCAGCATAGGAACCCCAAGTCAACTCTCACCTATATAAGGGAAATGTCTTCAATTCCAAAGATTAAATTGGAGTGCAGTGTTTCACATGGCCACGCAAACCCATTTGCGACCTTCATATTATTCCACATCTGATGCAGACTAAGCCGTGGTCCGTCAAGAGTCGAAGTTTTCTTGATGTTTTCTATGTCGTCTTCTACAAGGGCTTTGAGCCTTAAATTTGTGGACTAGATAAATGTTTTAATTGTATGCAATGAAGAAGCTCTACCTCACTCCCCCTCCCATTCCACTAACAAACAATCAAATACGTTTATAAATCGTTGCTCAAGCTAATCAATATGTCATAACAAGCTATCTTTTAGTATATGCCATTAGCATTTCCAAGTTAAATCGATTCAAAACAATGTCGTATATGATGAGTCCATCTATGTCGCTATAAGTTGTTACTTCTTCGATACGTTAGTTACTGTAGGACGCACAGTCTTTTAAGGTTGGTTTAAAATTATTATTTTTTAACTCTCATAGAATTGATGTCATAATATTCGGTAAATTCATTACATGACATTTTATTTGGTAAATTATAATTATACTTTGGCCAAATTTGACTTAACTTTACATTTTTCATACGTTCTGTCAAAACTAAATATTGCTACACCCAAACCTTTTACAGATAGGCAGGAGATGGCAGGTCGCGGGCATGATTTGAACTCGGGACCATCGTAACGACTAGGAAGCAAATATTCTATTTTCCTCTTGTTGTGGTCTAGTTTATTTTACATGGCTTAGAGAGTTTATTTGTTAGTATATACATATTTTACATGGCTTAGAGAGTTTATTTGTTAGTATATACATATTTTACATGGCTTAGAGAGTTTATTTGTTAGTATATACATATTTTACATGGCTTAGAGAGTTTATTTGTTAGTATATACATATTTTACATGGCTTAGAGAGTTTATTTGTTAGTATATACATATTTTACATGGCTTAGAGAGTTTATTTGTTAGTATATACATATTTTGCATTGTAGGCTATTTAGTGACCGTAAAAGGTATTGACGTAGCCAGACAGACGAATGACGTTGCAGAATAGAAGAATAGCTTGAAGGGGGGGGGTGAAGCAAGAAACATGGGAAATGGACTGCTAGGAAATATCGATGGATTTAGAGACATAGGACGATTATCCTTGGATGCTGATAAACATCGTTAAAGTCTTCGTTGTTACCTTATTCTTGTGTCCATTGAATGTGTCAAACTCGTAGTAGGTATAAGAAATAATCACAAGTCATCGCATAAAACAAACATAAGCACATTCAAGTCGAGGACATTTTGGCGTTAAATAACATATACCCCAGTGATGCTCAATCTATCACCCGCGGGTTATATCTGGCACATGACGCGGTGTACACTGGGCTTCAAAACTCCTGCCTATAGTACAGTACAAAATGAATTTACAGAAGATCGTTTCATTGGACTAGGCGTTAAGTCGGGAATTTATATGAGAATCAATAGGACCAAAACAACATATAAAGTTAAATTCATATGACTGAGACAACCTATAAAGTAAAGTGCATGATATGACTGAGACAACCTATAAAGTGCATGATATGACTGAGAAAACCTATAAAGCGCACAATATGACTGAGACAACATATAAAGCGTAAATATGACTGAGACAACCTATAAGGTAAAGTAGACTTTATGAATATATACAAAATAGACATGTAGAGCAAAACAGTATCGATCTTAAAACAAATAGTCCTGATGGTAACAAAAGACTGGAGACTTCTTCTAGCTCAAGAAACAATGTTTGACACGTTTATATAAAGAAAGTCTGTTATATCAATCCATTACACTCTCGTCAAGAGAGATAGAGACGTGACCTATCTCTTTTACAAGACGGGTATATAAAAGATATAGGCTTACTTATTTAAAGATTTTTTATAGGATTGTTTTTTTTTAATTATACTTTAGCTCAACCTTTTTTAGCACATGATTCGCATCTACAAATCTCTTTACAGTTTACACTAATAGCAATACCACAAATACACTGTCCCTATTCCCGACTGAAATGTTTCTCTCAAATCACTTACTGCTTGATATTTAAAACTGTTGATATTTAGAGTGTAGCTATACATGTCTAAAAGGACTGTTAGTGATATAGTCAAGTGACGAGCTTACACACAATTGGACTAAATATTTATAGATATTTGTTATTGTATCACCATTTGCCCTGTGCGTGAATCTATTGGATTAACAAGTCTTAATCAAAATATTTAAACAAAATTATTGGCTTCTTGGCATACTTGCTTGATAAATTTCATCATTTCCAGATGTTATTCACAAATCTGTTTCAGTTTCTTTATGTTTTGATTGCTTAGGGAATACTTTGCTATTGGTTTGATTTTTTTTTGGTTCTATTCACAGAGTGTGTCCTTGTAGTAGCTTTGAATGACTGACATTTTGTAATACTCTTCAAGCCTACTGCCACTACAAATACTTGAAGAGTGACAATGACGTCAGCAATAGAAATCAACGAATATCTCCAACTGTTCATCACGCTCTGATTTGAAAAGTCTCTGTTGTACTAATTATGTTCAATGTTTAGACAACAGCGACTTCTTCAAATTGCTGATTTTCTTTCAAGTTTTACGCCAATATAATTGGCGTGCAAAAATTGTTAAAAAGAGAAAACAATGAAAGCCATTTAGCCTACAAAAAAGTCTCCCCTCCCTCTCGTCCTAGCAGATTTGATGAAGTACTCAAGTGATCACGTGGTTCCCGTCCTTCCCTCTCACCCCCCCCCCTTTTTTTTTATACGGGATTTTGAGAGCCAGTATTTGGAGACAATCACCATCTGACGATAGTTGGGATGTACGAAAATACGAAGGTATAGTACGAGTAGCTATTAGACTCACAGCTCATTTTAGAAAAATATGAACCCAAAAGTTGTTAAAAATGAAAAGCTGTGGAGTATTTTTCTTGGCTAAGCTGTCTGTCGTCTATCTTGAGTTATTTGTTCTGTTTCATCACTGGGGCTAGTACGTGGGAGGAATGTAGAAAATATTAATGGAACAAAAAAAAGAAGAAGCGGAAGAAGAAATTGCCAGCCATTCACAACAGAGATGTGTGAATTTATCAACAAATATTCTACACTCGTTTAGCGCGGGCTCATTTAGTTTTGATTTTGTTTGGACAAACGTTTGCTCGCGTATGAATATCTGCAGTAGCCAATCACCGTGTCTCTTTGCCCTCATCCTTTTTTTCCCCCTTGTCATCCCACTTCCCTCCTCCTCCTCCCACTTTTCATCCAGTCCACATTTGAATCCAGATGGGAAAAAAACGCTTTGTGCGAGGACAAGCTAGCGTGGTAAGAGCTTATTAAAGCTTTTCCAAGTGCCAGTGTAATCATCGGACTCACAATATTTTCGCTCTTAGCCAGCGTTATTAAGGTCCAGTGAATGGAAGATGGCCCAGAGTTGATTCAAGGCAACATCTACTCACCATGGAAGCGTTGTGAGCAAACAGTTGACACTGGCAAAATCGTGAAAAGGAGGGGGTGGAATTGAGAAAGGGGTTGGGGCTAGGAGATGGAATGGGGTTGGGGGGGTTAGGACTCGTATGTCATGTAGCTCCCGTGACCGTCTGAGAGTGTAGCGGCGGGTCCCGATTTCTCGGGGACTCTTGATAAATTGTGTCCAATGGTGTGAGACGGAGCTGTCAAATGCTTGCATAGACTCCTGCTGGGGCCACATCCAAGGTACTCCAACTGGCATGTAAACACGTACCGGGGGGTCTTTCACAGTCTCCAACTATCCCTAATGAGCGATGACTGGAGGTAATTTGACTGATTTCACTCCAGCACTGCGACCCTGTGGGCGGCCCAGAGGTCCGTCCACCTAGTTTCCCTCCCATCTCGAGAAGGCACAGAGGAATGGGATCTTCCAGGAGGAGGGAAGTAGCACTCGACACTTTGAAAACTTTACTTCACAAGCCCAGCCCCCTTTTTAAATCTCAATAAAAGTCAGTCATACCAGGCCTTTGTCATATGTGAGATGGGGGAACAAGAGAGGACAACTCACTCGGGATGACCTGACAAGGGAAAGTTGACCAAATGTATTGGCAGATTTCTTCCGTTATCCGCCATCTGCTGTAGCTGTCTTGAAGGATCAAATCTCCCAAATATTATATTAACTATTGAATTGGAAGATTTCAGACTGGACTTAAACCAGGAGCACGATGGCCTTCCCAGGTGCTATTGTTAAGTTCTAATTGAAACAAATTGGCCGAGACCGAAAGACCTTTGTACGAAAATGGAAAGAAAAAGATTTTTTTTTGTTTTCTTTTCTTTCTAGACAGTTTATGAGAATGTCAAACGAAGACTTTCATACAGGAGGTAAATCCAGTGTAGACCCTTACAAAATACCGGAAATATGGATAAGCTCAACATTTGTAAAGGCATTTAACTTGTTTGTAGGCCTACACTTTTAAGTAGGCCGGCCTACTGCAGAATGAAATTTGGAAGCTGTTCCACTTGTACCACATAGTAATTTGAATCCTTTAGTTGGTAACAGTGATCATTCAATGTAGCGTTCTCGACATTTTTTACAAAGCTTGCATTTACTTCTCTCTGTCTTGTAAAACGTTTGTACACGTTATTTCTCCAACACCCAATTTTGGATCAAGCTGAAATTTTGCTCAATTATTTCTTTTACCTGACAAAACAAGAATCATTAAAAAAAAACCTAACCAATTAGTTAATTTATAATTGGTAATTAATTATCTTGTTTGGTATCTCAACAAGGGAAAGACATTATACTTGACAAAGTTAAATTAGCCCACTTTATACTTTTAGGTCGCCGCTTTAAAGTTTGAAGCTAACACTAACAGATAACTATATAACCTTCTATTTTCATAGGCGATTCGCTGGCATAGTGGTTAGTGTATTGGCTTGAGGAAGCTGAGGAGGCTTTAGCTTTCGAGTTCCAATTCAGACCACTCATTTTTTAAAAATGAATTTAAAACGCGATCACTCAGATACCCTCTTCTTTCTTTCCCACCTCTTTCCATCTGGTCCAGACAAGTGATAGGATCATAACGTAATGAGAAAGCTAACAGCATGAAATTGTGGCAAAAAAAACAACAACAGACATTGGTAAAAATATTTGTAATTGCACAGATTTATTATTGTTAGTCTAGATATATTAAAATTTTAATTACATGACTGACATAACTAATTGATTGAACTACGCTTAATACAAGTTTTGTTTTTTTTTTAAACATATTTTATCTTTTTTTTTTTTGTTGTTGTTGCCTATTAATTTTGAAATATCCCCCAATCTTCCCCTTTTATTTTATTACTATTTTCTCTAGGCTCATGAAATTTCCACATATTTCTCCATATCCCTTTATTGCTTAAGGAGATTTCTTTTGAATGTAAACCGGATAAAAAAATATTAATTTTATTTCCTTTCTAGAACATACCTATTGGTCATAGAGGCCTCTAATCAAACATTGATCTACAATAATAATAAAAATACTACATTATCTACTTTTACAATCATTGCTGTTAGGATGAAGATTTAAAAAAAAAATTGAACACTCATTGATAAATTGACAAAAGATTTACAATGGACAAAAGCTTTGCTTTGACATACAAAAAATAAAAATTTATGGTTTATTAAGTGTCTTAAAATATCTTTTACTTATTGCCAAATCTGGAAAACAGCACATGATAATCGAAAAATGAGTAATTTTGCCAGCTGCTAAAAATGTTTTAAAAACTATTTTGTAAACCAACCTGCATCTGATATTACTAATGAACTCCTCTAAGCAACAAAACAGTTTAAAGGTCAGTTGATGAAATGATTTGTGACATTGAAAGTTTCTTATATAATTATTTGCAAACGATATATTTCTGTATAAACGTGGGCAAGTCAACCGTTCCTCGTAATTAAGCATCTTTTATTGGCATATATTTATTTTATTATATATGGATCAAGAAATCCACGAAAAACTTCTTTTTGTGAAAACTGATAACTGACAATAAAGGCGAATCAATATTTAATATTTTGAAGGACTACTGTAAAGAAAAAGCTAACCCTTTAACTATAATTTCAGTAGCAAGGGATGGAGCACCTTTCATGGTTGGGTCCTACTGTAAGTAGTGTGTACACGTAGACTGAGTAGCTAAACAGTGTTAGATTACATGATTAGTTTCAATTAGTTATCAACGCAGTTAACCGAAGCAAATATGTTGAGAAAATAAGAGCCTGTATCAGTTGCACCTTCACACTGAAGTACGATGGTAGTCGAAAAGCTTTTGTTTGACAAGACGTTTTTTTTTTCTTTTGAATACTGTCGAAGTTATTGGATGTCGAAAAGAAAGATATTGAAGCTAACGAATCGGCACAATTACAATTTAGCAATATTAGCTAAGCAGAAGGTCTACCGAATACCGGAAAGCAGGGCAAGGGGTCTGCGACCCAAAAAAGTTTGGGAACCACTAGTCTTAATGTTAACATTCCATGTGATCATCGAGCTGGCCTTTGGATCAGAAAAATTGTTTAACCATCGTTATGCACTTGTAGGAGTCTGACCTTCGGAAAATGTACTCACGCTAGCAAGCTCATATTTTATACAACAAAACATACGGGAAGAAAAAACGATGTTGAGAAATTGTAAAGAATAATGGATGCTAAAAATAGTTTATGTGATTTTGGAAAAAAAAAAAGAGCTACTGTGCAAAAAAAAAGATTGAGCTGTCACTGATGTCATTAATTTTCTATGCCAATTACAGAAGAAAAAATTGAGGGAGCATCAAGCTATAAATAAATCTTAGCATTGGAAATAGCGCTGTGTACACTTTTTTTTTTTTTTAATTGAAAAGATAAGCGCTGATGATTGAGAGTGTGTGTGCTGGATTTTATGTGTGTGTGTAATTATGTCTAATTGTACATTTGCAATTTGTGTGTGTGTGTGTGTAAGTATGTTGTGGGTTTCTCACTGATACCGAGACACATTGGCGGTAACGGTCATGTCATAGATCAATCATTGATTGACAAATCGATGGATTGAATCAGTGACTCCTGACGTGCTGCATAGATTCAATGACATAATGTTGCTGGCAACTAACAATGTACTCCTCACTATCCCCCCCGGCATACCTCACTCAGCTATCGCTACTTTCCCTCTACTTTCCCTGGCATAACTCACTCAGCTATCGCTACTTTCCCTGGCATAACTCACTTAGCTATCCCTACTTTCCCTGGCATAACTCACTCAGCTATCGCTACTTTCCCTGGCATAACTCACTTAGCTATCGCTACTTTCCCTGGCATAACTCACTCAGCTATCACTACTTTCCCTGGTATAACTCACTCAGCTATCACTACTTTCCCTGGCATAACTCACTTAGCTATCACCAATATAAAGCGCGAACTTAATCTCACAATTTAAAAAAAAAAAGATCAAGTCTGTATCAATTTGGAAGACAAATTAGAATTCTCAAACACAACCATTTTTTTAAATATTATAACTTACAGTTAGGGCCTACTACATGTGCAACTCAAACGCACATTGCGCCACGCCCCTTAGAAACTGTTTAATTTTTACACTCATTTAGCGTGAAAAATATCTAATAATAGCTTCGATGTAAATAATTCTTTAAAAAATGTCGATGTATGTCTAATTTAATTGACTAACTATTGATCGACTTAATTCTAATGTATGATATCAGATTAATTTTTTAATATTTTGAAATCAGATTATTTTCCTACTTAGATTTGTTTTAAAAATACATTAATATGTAAATATTGAAAGGAAATAGATCAAAAGTAATTCTTATCTTTCCTGTTATTCAGATATCAGCATTTCTGACCGACTCAGTCTGCTATATTGATTTTATCAGAAACATGAATATCCTTATTTGTTTTATTTCTCATGTTTCATAAGACACTCTAGTAAAAAGAAAAGGAATTTCTTTGTAAAAATAAAAAATTCTGAAATCATATAAATTTAGTTTCATCTGAGCAAGTTTACGTTTGTGATTTGTACTGTAGTAAGTATTGTAAAGTATTATCACCTTTATAAACTCTAGTTTTGATTTCAGTTCATTGTGCCATGTTTAAGGTTTAGTTCTACCTTTTACATTTTAATGTTTACATTTTAATGTCTTGAATCATCCACGAGAAAAAAAAAAATTAAAATGCTTTTTTTTTTTTAAAAGACAACACATCCATCATAGAACTTACAATATAATAAAATATTGGTAAAAAATTAATTTAAAAAAATTTGGTTCAAACCGGGTTTCGAACAAACTAGCATGTTCCCCCTTGTGGCCATGGAGCCGATCATCCATTTCTCAGTGAGATACATCAGCTGTTAAATTTCTAGGAAAATTGTTTGGGTTTTAGTGTTGACTTTGATAAATATAGAAATAAATAAATATGCAAACAACATCTTTTGCAAATAGGTCTCTGTATTCACGTACAATTTTGCAAGCGTCCTTAATCTTCGGACTCGAATACAATACCTTATTATTATTATTATTATTATTATGTTAGAAAAGAACGAGTATTTTTATTCTCTGGCGCAGCCAGGGTCGAGTTTCGTTAAAGGGAAACAAATTCATCGTAGTCCCTTTATCAGTTTCCACCGAGGAATTTTCTGGTGATGTGGCAGGTCTGCAGCAGTACCGCCCTCTAACAGGCGACGAGAATGTTCCTAGGAATGCCAAGGGCCTTGAAGGTATCTGTGAAGTCAGTTGTTATTATTCCTTCGGTTGATATAACAATGGGGTATATTGTTGTTTTAGATAATTTCCATAAACGCTTAATCTCCAAGCCTAGGTTCCCATATTTTCGTTGTTTTTCCAGCTCAGTTTTTTTGTTAAATTATGAGATAGTGGTACGTCGATGTCAATAATGGTAGCGGCTTTTTCTTTTTTATCGATGAGCAGCAGATCAGGGCTATTAAAATTCACCATTTTGTCGGTCAAAATAGGCCTGTCTCAGTACAGTAGATGATCAGTTATGATTATTATTATGTTAGAAACGAAAGAGTATTCATTCTTTGACACTGCTAAGGTCGCGTTCGCTAAAAAGAAAAACAATATATTGTAGTCCCTTGATCAGTGTCCACTGAAGAATTTTCTGGTGATGTGGCAAGTCTGCAGCAGTGCAGCCCTCTGAAAGACAATGAGAATCTTCCTAGGAATATTAAGGGTTACCTGGCAGAGGTTTATCATCATATTTATTTATAGGAAGGAACTATTTGATAATGTCTATATTCATTTCTCTCGTAAAATTGATCCTTTTGACTCCTCTTGTTATACCACCAAGTAGATTTATCACTTTTTACTTAACTACTTTAAAAAAGTTTAAAAAATTTGGAAAATACTTCCAAAAACATGCATTAGATGATTTCAAATAGCACAGTCGTAGAATGAGACAGGCTCTGAATACATTGTTAACCAAGAAGAAAAATGAAATACAATTTTAGTTGGCTTTTTACATTTGCTTGTTTGTTGTTAACAAAGAAGAAACAAAAAGTATAAATTACACTTCTTTGGTCCTATTCATGATTAGGACTTTTATTCTTTTTTTTTTATGGCCAATGGACCTTATTTACCAATCGTAAATAAACAACATTTGGCAACGTGATTTTCTTCTATACAAATTACGTAATACACACAGGCTGTCACGTGACTTTTTTTTTTCGTTGTTTTATTAATATTATCACGTGGCTAAATGTTGTTTGTTTACGATTGGTGAATGAAGTCCATTTTAATTTAATGAGACTAAGAAAGATTTAAAAAAAGATACAGATACAGATAAAAAAGACGTGAAAGAAATAGAAATTTACCGACAGAAGATGATTGCTGTACCGACAGAAGAAGATTGCTGTACCGACAGAAGATGATTGCTGTACTGACAGAAGAAGATTGCTGTACCGACAGAAGATGATTGCTGTTCTCTTTGGAAACATCTCACTATTTGTTAAAACGTCTTCTTATGTTTTCAAGATGCTGAAGGGGGAGAAAACTAAAAGAAAATTCTTGAGACACTTTCTGAAGATATTGGCGTGGAAATAACAAACTGGCATCACGTCTGTTACACCTCTTAGTCCCAGCAATCACCAGCAGACGAGAAGCAAACACGTTTTTCTTCTAGCCTTCCAAATCTTCAAACAGAGGAGAGCTGAAATCTGTATACTCCTCTCACCTCACCCTTTTCTTCAAGCTTTTTTTTTTCTCGGAACGTTCTCTCACTGTATTTTAAGATAAGCAAAATCCGTGGCAGAGGGCCTGGGTCTTTGTGGAATGCCGTTGTGCGTAAACTCCCAAGATTTTGAGAAGCTAGTCCTTCCATCCGTGGACCAACAAAAGAAAAGGAGATAGAGAAAGCGAGCATTTGAAATCCGAGTCTAAAATCCTTTCGTGTATGTTTATCTTACCCCAAGAGTGGCCTCCCCGAATCGATACCTCTTTATAATTGAAACCCTGGTTCGGATGATGTTGCTGGTCTGCAGAATGAATGGGGAGCTACGCATCGATACCATTAACAGCCTCCACAGTAGCTCCCTCCAATCAGAGAGAAGACTGGGAGGATTGCACAGAAATCGTTTTAAACATATGAAAAGAAGAAGAAGAAGAGAGAGAGAAAAAAATGACACGAAGAAGGGAAAGTGATAGAGGAGAGAGAAAAAAAAGGGGGAGATTATAATGCCTTTCTTCCATTAAATTGCCGGCCTTAAAATGCACGGAGCTCGCCAGGGCGCTTGCTCAAATAATGGCGTCGTGGACACAAGGGGGCGAGAACTCGCCCCTCAAATTAAGAGCCCCACACGATTAATAATTCAAAGGCTGAGATATTGGACCAATCACGTTGATGGCAGCACACAGTACAAGCAGAATTAGCCGTGGAAAGTTGCTGCTTCTCTCCCTTGACGGACATCTCACTCTAGAGGGCGTCTGGGGAGCTGGGTGCCGGAATACCAATCTAAACATGATTATTTCGTAACAAGAAAATTCAGGCGCCAGAAGATAAATATTTGGTCTTACTTTAGACGCAGGAATGAAAAAAAAAATTGGTCGAAATCTAAATGGGTGTGGGGGGGGGATTTAGGGGTCGAGTGGAGATTTATTCCGCAGTTGTAAATGTGTGTGTGTGTATGTGTAGATATGCATGATTTTTTTAACTATGTGTGAGACCACTTTCTGTGTATGCATTTGCAGTGCTTCAGTCTATGTGATGGTCACTGACATCTATATTTTAAATGTATGTAAATACAGAAACAGAGTCACTGTAGCGGTGGCGAGGCAGCAGCTGAGTGAAAAAGGGAGAAAAAACAATGAAAGAGGGAGAGAATCAAGATACGAACATAATTTGTGAAACTGAGTAGGAATCCATTTAATACAAAATTAGAATTAGGCTCTATGTAAAGTAGAATATTTGATCGGACGATGCAAACAAACCAAAACATAGGATATTAACAAAAACCAAGACAAGATTTTAACAAAAACCCAGATATATGATTTTAACAAAAACCAAGACATAGGATATTAGCTAAACTTATTTAGAGTGTCACTATCCATATATATATAGTTTACAACGGCGGAAATCAGTCAGTTTTTCACTCCTGTCACAGCTTTCCTATTATATAACTCTATCTACTTATAAATCGATAGAATCTTCCTTAGGTCTCGCTACGTCTAGGTGTAGTTAACGAAATAAAACAATTAAGCCACTAGATCAAACACATAATTTTTAATCAGCTTTACTGCATATCACACACGCTGGTCTCTGTCTGACAAAGAAACACACTTCCGGTCATTCGCGCAGATTGTAAAAATAGATTATACATACATACACACATTCATCCGTGACATCTCGCCCCTCCTAAAATTATAATCAATTTTTACAAAGATACATAAAAAACACGATTATAAAACAAATAGCAAACATTACACCACAATACAACAAAAATGTTCGTTAGATAGGCCACAAAAGCTCTGGGTATGCCACACAGGCGTTTATGTATCCAAACAACTTGAACATAGTCACACAGACTTTAATGTAGTCACACAGACTTTAATGTAGTCACACAGACTTTAATGTAATAGGCACACAGTCTTAGAAGATAAAGACACACCGTCTTAAAAGATAAAGACACACCGTCTTAAAAGATAAAGACACAAAGTCTTGGTTGTAGACAGAAAGTCTACTATCAAGCAACAAAGTCTAAACTGTTGAAGACACAAAGTCTTTGAGAAAGCAACACATGCTTGTAAGAAGCCACGTAGGCTTATATCTATGATAAGCGTGACAGAATGTCCACTACGACGCTTCCTTTACCTTGAATATGCTGCTCTTCGAACTGAAAGTCCTGAAGCATCAGGGCCCAGCGAGTACCCTGGAATTCACCGACTTACGTGTGTTTAAACAGCGTAAGGGTGCGTGATCTGTGCGGAGTACGAATGTTCTGCCCAACAGGTATCTGGCCAACTTGGTTACTGCCCAAACAACTGCCAAGCACTCTCTTTCTACGGTGCTGTATCGTTGTTCTGCTGAAGACAACTTTCTACTGACGTACATAACGGGATGTAGAATACCCTGTGATTCCTGTGCTAGGCATCCCTCGATAGCAACAGCAGATGCATAAGTAGCTAGTATGAATTCCTTCTGACAGTCATGTAGACGCAGGATCGGCTCCTCAGCAAATGCCTTCTTTATCTTCTGCAGCGATACTTCACTTAGAATTTCTTCAGGGAATAATAAGCGAGAGAAAATGTTGAACAATTCATGAGTTACATTTTCTGCAGTTATTGCCTTTAATGGCCTCTGGCCAACGGGTGCATAGGTCAACCATCGTAAGGATGTATCTGTATCCTCTATTAGACAAAGGGTTTATGGGACCCACAATGTCTAAGGCTACTTTCTGAAATGGTCTATCTTGCAGATCTGTGACCTGTAATGGGGCTTTTGTATAACGATCTCTGGGCTTTGTACTGGCACAAGTGCTGCACGCTGAACAATATTTTTTCACATCTTTAAATATTCCTGGCCAGTAAAAGTTATTCAGAATTCTTTTTCTTGTTCGTGCTGTCCTCATATGACCCGCGAAAGGTGAGTCATGACCTAACTCCAAAATTCTGTTTCTTTCGGCGGCAGGAATGACTAGCTGTAGTTTCTCTTTGTTATCTTGTCTCATCAGAAGTCCATTTTTCACTTTAAATTTACTGGTGGGACGCTTCGCCAATTCAAAAAGTTTAACCAATGTTGGGTCCTCCTTTTGTTTCAATGCATAACTGGATGTTAATTCTGATTCTGGCTGCTCAATCTGACTATGTAGTATCGGTTGTCCCATGTTTTCTATTACACCAGATTGAGATCTAGTTACCGCATTAGTAACTTCTGACATTGCTGACCTTTGCCATTTGTAGATACCTGTGATGGTAGGCTCAGTTATGCCATTCACGTTTCCTAGAACCAAGTCAGCTGCAGGCCTCTCCATCACACATGCTTCAACTTTTCCAGATAAAAATGGCGTATCTATGTCAATGACAGCTGTGGGATATTCTTCAATTGTTCCTCCAAATGTCATACAATGTCTTACCGGTCAACTGGTGAGGGTGCACATATAGTCTCTTCACTCCGATTGTGGTCGCTCCTGTATCTCTCAAGACCCAAATAGATTTTTTCCCAACAAATCCAGGATACATTTTTTATTTCCCGGCGTCACAAGTTACAGCTCCAGCCATCTGGATCTGATCAGATTCATGAGGGAGTTGTTCACCATGTTGGTAGTCTATGCAAACTGACACATTGTAGGGAGTTGTTCACCATGTTGATAGTCTATGCAAACTGACATATTGTAGGGAGTTGTTCACCATGTTGATAGTCTATGCAAACTGACACATTGTAGGGAGTTGTTCACCATGTTGATAGTCTATGCAAACTGAAACATTGTAGGGAGTTGTTCACCATGTTGATAGTCTATGCAAACTGACACATTGTAGGGAGTTGTTCACCATGTTGATAGTCTATGCAAACTGACACATTGTAGGGAGTTGTTCACCATGTTGATAGTCTATGCAAACTGACACATTGTAGGGAGTTGTTCACCATGTTGATAGTCTATGCAAACTGACACATTGTAGGGAGTTGTTCACCATGTTGATAGTCTATGCAAACTGACACATTGTAGGGAGTTGTTCACCATGTTGATAGTCTATGCAAACTGACACATTGTAGGGAGTTGTTCACCATGTTGATAGTCTATGCAAACTGACACATTGTAGGGAGTTGTTCACCATGTTGATAGTCTATGCAAACTGACACATTGTAGGGAGTTGTTCACCATGTTGATAGTCTATGCAAACTGACACATTGTAGGGAGTTGTTCACCATGTTGATAGTCTATGCAAACTGACACATTGTAGGGAGTTGTTCACCATGTTGATAGTCTATGCAAACTGACACATTGTAGGGAGTTGTTCACCATGTTGATAGTCTATGCAAACTGACACATTGTAGGGAGTTGTTCACCATGTTGATAGTCTATGCAAACTGACACATTGTAGGGAGTTGTTCACCATGTTGATAGTCTATGCAAACTGACACATTGTAGGGAGTTGTTCACCATGTTGATAGTCTATGCAAACTGACACATTGTAGGGAGTTGTTCACCATGTTGATAGTCTATGCAAACTGACACATTGTAGGGAGTTGTTCACCATGTTGATAGTCTATGCAAACTGACACATTGTAGGGAGTTGTTCACCATGTTGATAGTCTATGCAAACTGACACATTGTAGGGAGTTGTTCACCATGTTGATAGTCTATGCAAACTGACACATTGTAGGGAGTTGTTCACCATGTTGATAGTCTATGCAAACTGACACATTGTAGGGAGTTGTTCACCATGTTGATAGTCTATGCAAACTGACACATTGTAGGGAGTTGTTCACCATGTTGATAGTCTATGCAAACTGACACATTGTAGGGAGTTGTTCACCATGTTGATAGTCTATGCAAACTGACACATTGTAGGGAGTTGTTCACCATGTTGATAGTCTATGCAAACTGACACATTGTAGGGAGTTGTTCACCATGTTGATAGTCTATGCAAACTGACACATTGTAGGGAGTTGTTCACCATGTTGATAGTCTATGCAAACTGACACATTGTAGGGAGTTGTTCACCATGTTGATAGTCTATGCAAACTGACACATTGTAGGGAGTTGTTCACCATGTTGATAGTCTATGCAAACTGACACATTGTAGGGAGTTGTTCACCATGTTGATAGTCTATGCAAACTGACACATTGTAGGGAGTTGTTCACCATGTTGATAGTCTATGCAAACTGACACATTGTAGGGAGTTGTTCACCATGTTGATAGTCTATGCAAACTGACACATTGTAGGGAGTTGTTCACCATGTTGATAGTCTATGCAAACTGACACAATGTAGGGAGTTGTTCACCATGTTGATAGTCTATGCAAACTGACACATTGTAGGGAGTTGTTCACCATGTTGATAGTCTATGCAAACTGACACATTGTAGGGAGTTGTTCACCATGTTGATAGTCTATGCAAACTGACACATTGTAGGGAGTTGTTCACCATGTTGATAGTCTATGCAAACTGACACAATGTAGGGAGTTGTTCACCATGTTGATAGTCTATGCAAACTGACACATTGTAGGGAGTTGTTCACCATGTTGATAGTCTATGCAAACTGACACATTGTAGGGAGTTGTTCACCATGTTGATAGTCTATGCAAACTGACACATTGTAGGGAGTTGTTCACCATGTTGATAGTCTATGCAAACTGACACATTGTAGGGAGTTGTTCACCATGTTGATAGTCTATGCAAACTGACACATTGTACGGTTGTCCAGTTGGTCTTCCCCTATTGCTGGTTTTAAACTCCTGACATCTGCTTAAGCTCATAGTCTTATTTTGTCTTAATGGGCTTTTGTTTTTACATTAAGCTGCTAAATGTCCCGTTTTTAAACACTTAAAACATTTTCTTTTTTCACCAACATTTCTGTTCTGCAGACTGTCCTGTCTCCATTCTTGTTTAAATCGACTTATGTTATCATTAGTCTTTGCAGCTAATGCAAACTTGCTAGTTATCAAGTCTTCCTCTCTCTGAATTGTCTTCTCCGGATGTGCAGTAATATATTGGTGACACAACTTGACTGCTGTTGGCACATCTTTCGGTTTCCTTTCATGTAGAAAAGCCACTAACTGAGGATTGCAAGATGTGAGGATCTTGTCTCTGATGAACAGATCAATGAGACCTTCGAATGTCTTTTCAGTATTTAACAATTCGACCCAACGCATTAAGTATCTTGTAATGTCCTCAACAAATTCATGGAATGGCTGGTTTCTCTCTGGTTTAGCTTTATGTAACTTCTCTCTATACCCATCATTTGTCAAGTTGTATCTTCTCATCAATACTTCCTTCACCTTGTCTTATTCCTCTAAATCATTCTTAGAAAAGTTGATACAAGCTTGCAGCGCCTTTCCCTGTAACAATGTATAAAGATGACTTCCCCATTGAGTTTTAGGTATATCTGTAGCTTGAGCATGCACTTCAAATCTCGCCAAATATGCATCCATTTGATTCACGTTCTCATTAAAAGGTGGCAACTTTGGTTTCCATACAGGTTTGATATGCTCTTTGAGTTCTCCTTTCGTCTCCCTAAGCTCCAACTCTAACTAGATAAACGAGCCTCCAAATATGTCACAGCTTTCTATTCTATTTATAATTATATAACTCTATCTACTTATAACTCGATAGAATCTACCTTAGGTCTCGCTATGTCTAGGTGTCCCTGTAGTTAACGAAATAAAACAATTAAGCCACTAGATCAAACACATAAACTTTAATCAGCTTTACTGCATATAATGAAACTAAAGCAAACATCCTAAACAAATACTTTGCATCAGCATTCTCAGCCCCAGGAGACAAAGACATATTACTGAATTTGAACCAAGTAGACAACATAGAAGATATAGTAGTACAAGAAAATGGAATTCAAAAACTATTAGCCAACACCAAACCAAATAAAGCATCTGGACCTGATGGTATTCCAGCTAGATTACTCAAAAAACTAAGCAATGAGCTAGCCCCAATGTTCAAAATACTCTTTCAGGCTTCACTTAGCCAGGGCAAGGACTGGAAAGAAGCTAATGTCACCCCCCTATTTAAAAAAGGAGAAAAATCTGACCCAGGAAACTACAGACCAGTAAAAGAAATTTCTATAAATCAAATAAGAACATAAAACTAAAATGTTATTTAACCTTGGTTAGGCCAATAATAGAATATGCATCCTCCATGTGGGACCCCTCAACTCAAGAAAACATTAAGAAACTGGAACAGACACAAAATAGAGCAGTGAGATTCATAACAAATGAATATTCACATTTGACTAGAGTCACACCTATAGTAAAATCACTAAATTTAGAAAGCCTTCAGGACAGAAGACTCAAAAGTAAAGTAGCAATTATACATAAAACACTGAACCATAATCTTCAAATACAAAAACAAAATTTAATAAAATACTCTGAAAGACACAAAGATAAAGGCACATTCCTCATCCCATATGCTAGGACTAATTTGTACAAATACTCCTTCTTCCCTAGTGCTATTAGAGCATGGAATGGGTTGCCTGAGCTAGCCAGGAAAGCCAGTGACTTGGCAGAATTTAAGTCATTGGTTAATATGCATGACTAAATGCATGACGCGTAGGACGTAATCATCTTCTTTTTTGAAGTAACGTCTGTATTATATAAGATAAGAAGAAGAAGATCACACACGCTGGTCTCTGTCTGACAACAAAACACTAAGACTAAGACTAAGACTGCTTTATTGATCCTTACGGAAATTAGTTGTGATTACAAGGACTCTTTTCTCATATAAAGACAACACAACAGAAAAATACACAAATACACACTTCCGGTCATTCGCGCAGATTGTAAAAATAGATTATACATACATAGAATACATACACACATTCATCCGTGACAACTCCCAATAGTACGGTCCCACTTTTAGATTGAGAATTTATCAAAATTGTTTCCTTAGTGATCTCCTAAAGAGGGATGGCATGTACATCCATTTAGAAAATGAAAGAAGGATATTAGGCTCTTTCGACTCTCTTTATATAAACACATGTATATACACTAGACTTGAACACATTCAAAATAGGAACCCTTTCCGTCCATTTTTGTTTAAATTGCATCCTTTGCATCTTTCCATTCTATTCCCTCACATAGTGGCAGGACCCCACCCCTTCTGCTTTTTTTCATTTCTAATGAAACCACTATGATTTAGTCGCTTCCCAGTTATTATAATTTTGGTCTCTAAATTATAGTATCTGTTACGTTCATTAGGAACGGCCCACTTGATATCGCCACCCCTCCACATATCTACTTCTTTCCGGGGGATTTGGTCTAGGCTGTATATTAATCTGTAAGGACATCCGACCCACGTTAAGGCCACGTTGTGTGCCCTTCAAGGATCTATTCATTCCTCTACCCATCCAAACCTAAATGCCATTCTTGATACTAGCGTAATACAATTAATTTGATTTAGAACATAATGTAGGCTCAAGGCGCTGTAATAACATTACAAACATCAACATGAGAGCTAAATGACAAACTAATATAAAAAAAAAACAACGTTTTGAACAGTTAGGTCTTGAATGTAGTGAAACATGTTGTTTGTCTAAAAGCAATGGTTAGTGAGCTTTAGTTTGATTACAACTGTCCACATCAGCATTACCACGATAACAATAAAATATAGAAGCATACTAACAAGTAGAACAACAAAATAAATACACACACCACGGAGAGCAAGAGGTGCGGACCGCACCGGGTGATACCGACCTAGTGTCGCCACTGTGTTCAGCTGTAAGAAAGAATGTCGTCGTTTTGACACACATTTCTCCCATTTCTCTATTTTGATCATGCTACCTCCATATCAGTTTGTGATTGACAGTGAGTGTGCAGCCGACACGATCTTCCTTGTAAGTCTTTTGGTTTGACAACACCCTTGGCTACTTGCAGATACTGGCATTGATGATTGCTGACGTTGACATCAATTTATTCTTGGGCTGACATTGACATTTAATGTCATCATCATTGTTAAAAGGGCTGAGACATGAGCTCAATTATCGGTGACATGGACTTTCTCGTTATTGAAATATAAAAGGAAAAAAAAGATAACTAATAACACAATAAAACTAATCGTAAAATTTTGAGAAAATCTTCAAAGGAACATGTATGTATAAAGTTGTGAGATTTTGTATTTGGTAATATTTTAAATCTAAATAAATTTTGTTATTCAGAATATTTTAATAAAATTTAGTTTATTTCAAGCACGCTACTATTTTTCTATAAGCTTTGAATAAATGTTTTAAGGTTTGGTGTATTACCAATACGTTCTTTATGTTCCGTGTATCTATAACGGTTAATAATATCGACAGTTATTTTACATTATAGCTTTTGTGAAACAAATTTAAATTTTCAAAATGTAAACTTTTTTATCAGATGAATTTTATTTAGCAGTACAATATACAGAGCCGGAGTTTAATAAGAGGAGGCCCTGGGCAGGATCTTTTATTACATTTAAGGTCACTTTCCTCTTCAAGTTTAGAATATAAATGCACTAAGTAATATGAATTAATTTGAAAGCGTGTCATCTTTATGTAGACTATGTTGGTGTACGAGTAAATTAAATCTCATTCCCTAAATGTTTGACATTTAAAATGTAAATGTGGTTGAATATAAAGTTTTTTATTTTTGAAATGTGGAGACACCTTTTTAAAAGCGATGCCATTGGCGGCCTTACAGTCTTATACTGTCGTAAATCTGTACAATTTATTATTGAGTTGTTTTGTTATTAAAGTATACACATGAAAGCACTGAAAATATTGCA